>JAJIZL010019794.1:196505-224137 GCA_023969395.1 Amblyomma maculatum | reverse complement strand
CACCTGGGGACCATTGAAATACACTGACATCTCACCAGACACGGACGCTACTTCGGTTCGCCCCCATCGAAACGCAGCCACCGGCGGTCGAGATCGAACACGGTATACTCCGGCCACGGCCACTATGCTGTTTGCGGCGACCAGAGAAGGTCACACGCCCACGGTGCCTCTATCATGCTGGCGGCGTCTCTTGACGCGGAAGGAAATTACCGCCGTTTCGATTGCCAAGGCAACCAGTCCAGGTTTCTTTATCGCCGCTGCAGCTTCTACGACACGCCGCATGCCGCCGCATATCGCTCCACCCTCCGTGCCATCGGCGCTACTATAGGGACTTGTTCGCCCGCGCTCAGTAGCGCTGACGAGAGTTTCACCTCCTAAATGGTATCTTGCTCCGTGACACCGGTACAGTAGTCGGGCTTACTGGGCTCGATTTCGACCGCCGGCGGATGTGTTTAGTTGAGGCGGAGCGAAGAGGCGTCTGTGCCAGTGAGGTCGAAATTACTCGTGAGCCTTCTACTACAGCACCCCCTGTCTCTCTTCCCGCTTTCACCACCAGCTTCCTCCGTACCCTTACGGCGAGGTGCAGGTGTCCAGTGAAGTAGTGTCAGAGATACTGCGCCTTCCCTTTCCTGTTATGCAATAAGCTTCTGTCTGGGGCCCCTGGTGATATCCTCCCATGTGAAAGCAGAGGAAGAGACATCTGGGCGAGTTGGTATGGTGACAGCAGAGTAGACGAATTAATTGCCAATAACTTGCAAGGGCTGGGAATAAGAATCTTTCGTTATGTTGATGATTTCCTGGTCTTTTACAAAGGTTGCAATAGTGGCTCATCACCAATGAATATTCTTAAAGTTTTTCAAGGGCTGGGATTTACTCTTGAACGAATGTCACAAGAGAACGAATTGCGTTTTCTAGACCTCACTTTGAAGTTTTGTGCCCATCATGTTTGTTGGCGGTATTCGCCTAGGAGATTATGGATCGCAACATTCCAAGCTAGTAAAAGATGGCATCGCTCTGTCCAGCCTGGGGGCGGTCTTGTCTAAGTCATGTTTTCATAATATGCGAATTAGCTTTAATGAACAATTGTCTAGGCTAGCGAATGCAGGATTTCCTGTTCACGTCATATTAAGAGTTTGTGATAAATTAATCTCAAAAGTAAAACAGTCGTGCGTGGGTTCACAGGAGCAGGAAGGGGCTGGACAGAGGGATACAAAAAGATTTGTGGCCCTGCCATACGTGCATGGTCTTTCACACAATTTGAAAAATGTAGCCAGAAGGTTTAATGTTAGTGTGGTTTTCTCGGCACCTAATAAACTGTCAAAAATATGTAGCATTGTTAAGAATAAAGCAGCGAAAAAAGTCCGGGAAAGAAACATGTGTCGGGTGAAGCATAACTTTTCCTATGTTCCATGCAAAGTAGGAGTGGTATATAAGATTCCGTTATCTTGTGATAAAGTGTATGTGGGTCAAACAGGCAGATGTATCAATGTCCGGTTACGAGAGCACGAGAGATCATTAGAGATTGGTAGAGGATCTAATCTGGTTGTACATTGTAAGAGATGTGACGGCTGCCAACCTTATCTAACACAAACAGTTATTTTGGATTCCCATCCGGCACAGATTAACCGGGAAATCATTGAGGCCAGGCATATCATACGATTGGGTGCAAATTGCGTTAGTGAACCGTCAATCGCTTTGACAGATAATGAGGTTGAATTTCTTGAACATGGTGTGTGTGGGGGGTTATCATGATTCTCTTGTTTAATGTGCGGTTTGGTGCTGCTTGGCTGGGCTATATATCTGTGTTTTTTTCAATAAACTTCAGTTGTGAGTTCAGCGCTCGTCCTGTCCGTTCTTCTCCTCCGTGCACGTCTTTTGCGCTGTTTTTCTATCATGAAAGCAGAGGCCCGAGGAAGGGTGGCAGTTCCTGGCCCTACGTGGCTGGGATGGTAGGTCAACACCACTTTCTTTTTATTGATTTATAGGAAGAGAAAGGCGCGGCAACTGTCTCACTTGTTTTCTGTGGACATCTCAATCGCGCCGTAAGTGAACGAAGGAAGGTGGAAGTGAAAGTGGAAGAGAGAAAGAGGAGTCGTAGTGGAGGGCTACCGAGTAATTTCGACCACCTGGGCATCTTTAACGTGCGCTGACATCGCAGAGCACACGGACGCCTCTTCGTTTCGCCTCCGTGCGCTGTGCGATGTCAGCGCACGTTAAAGATCTGTTGTAGCGGGGGCTAGCCAGCCACCGAATTTTCTGTTGTAGGCCGTCATTGCACCCGCCACTGCTTCGGTGGTGGATGACGGCTATTGTTGCAGCGCGCGTCTTTTTCTCCCTCTTCTTTTTTCTTCTCTATTTTCTCTTCTGTCCGCACGAGGCAGCGGACGTGCCCCGCCGGGGTGGTGCAGTGGTAAGACGCCCGACTACTGTGCCGGAGTACGCGGGTTCGAACCCGACCTCGGCGGCTGCGTTTCGATGGAGGCGAAACGAAGAGGCGTGCGTGTGCTGTGCGATGTCAGCGCACGTTAAAGATCCCCAGGTGGTCGAAATTACTCCGTAGCCCTGAACTACGGCTCCTCTTTCTCTCTTTCCACCTTCCTCCCTTCCTTACGGCGCGGTTGAGGTGTCCACAGAAAATAAGTGAGACAGTAACCGCGCCTTTCCTATAAATAAAAATAAATAAATCAAGGCAGCGGACGTGGCTCAGCCACATAGCCAGTAGCAGGCCCGTGCATTTTCTTTTCCTTCTTCCTACACCTACAACAACAACAGCAGAGGCCCGAGTAGGCAGCTCATGCAAAACCTAATATCATGCAACCTTTCGTCCATTAATTGCTCGGTCATGTCAGCTGCCAGCGCCATGCTCGTTATTTACCCTCACTATGCTAATGTCGACGGACGGCCGCAGAGACCGGAGTTTCACGAACGGGGCTTTTAAAGTTCTAAAGCGACCACTGCAGCATAAACAGTACAATTTGGACCAGACCAATAGCAAAACCTACAACACAAACTCAACTCCCAGATTGGTCCAACTTTAAGCAAAATAACAAAACAGCGACATCAATACTTGAGCAAGGCTACCAGTCATGGTACTAACAATTGGTTTCTAGCCTTCGCTTCACCGGCGCCAAACTTCAGCTTTCCAAGGAGGAATCAGACGTGGATAACCTCCTCCGTCACCTTTGGGAAGTGCCACATTGCCTTGTCCGCCGATGGCGCCGACAAAAGCATAACTGTTTTGGTTTGGTTTGGTTTGTGGGGTTTAAAGTCCCAAAGCGACTCAGGCTATGAGAGACGCCGTAGTGGAGGACTCCGGAAATTTCGACCACCTGGGGTTCTTTAACGTGCACTGACATCGCACAGCACACGGATAAAAGCATAACTGTAAAGTTAGGCACCGCCGGGGTGGTACAGTGGTAAGACGCCCGACAACTGTCCGGAAGTCCCGGGTTCGAACCCAGGAATTCCGGGGCTCGAACTCTGGCGGCTGCGTTTCGATGGAGGCGAAACGAAGAGGCGTGCGTGTGCTGTGCGATGTCAGCGCACGTTAAAGATCCCCAGGTGGTCGAAATTACTCCGTAGCCCTCCACTACGGCTCCTCTTTCTTTCTTTCCACCTTCACTCCCACCTTCCTCCCGTCCCTTACGGCGCGAGGCTCGAATTTCCGAGCTCACCCAGCAGGCGGCTGAGTATATGGCCCAGTTCCCAAACGCTAACGGGATGGATCGTTGCGACAAGGTGGCACGGCCGATGTCCAGCAGGAACACCTGGCGGCTCTTCCGTGCCTTTATCGACGCAACGCAGGCACACACAGAAACTCAGAAACATCTATACCGTGCCATACACAGCTTTCAGGGCAACACAACTCAGCTAGCGTACAAGTTGGGGGACCAATACTTTTGCACTACCTAGGACGCCCGCTTACCTGCGCACTCTGGTGCCGGTTTCGGAGAACGCTGAGCTGGATCAGCCGTTCCAGCTCCACGACCTGCGGGCGGCCCCCCGGCGAAAATGAAATGGGGCACAGCCTCCGGTCGGGGAAAAATTTATAGTGAGAATACTGGCTAACTTACTCGACCCGGTCGACCAGTCCTTATTGGATTATATCAATTCAATTTCGCTCGGGGACGCACCACGTCTCATCAATTGGAAGACCGCATTGGTCACTTTCATTCCAAAAGCTGGCAAGGCCATCAACACGGACAACCTTCGCCCATCTCTTTCCCCTCGTAAGCGGGCAAACTAATGGAGACGATGGTGCGTGACAGGTTGCCCGAGTTCATGGAAACTAAACTCATTTTCGCAGACTACATGTTCGGATTGCGCCCGAACATGTCCGTGCAGGATGTTCTGCTACAACGTAATCGAGACGTTCATGACCAGGTCGAACGCCCTCACGACAGGGTTGCACTCGCCTTAGACTTGAAGGGAGCCTTCGACAACATCACTCATGACATAATACTCATTCACCTTTCACAAACCAGCTGCGGATGCAACGCGTTGAGATACATTTGGCAATTTTTGACAGATCGCCAATTATGCATTAAAAGCAAGGACAGTGAACATGGCCTGTTCCAACTTGGAACCATAGGAACATCACTGTGTGTAGCGATGTCTCCTCTCTTATTCAGTCTGACCGAGCCTGCCGGCCCAACTTGGTGCTGTCGCTTATGTGAAGCATGCGCTGTATGGCAACGACATCACCCTGTGGGCAACACGAGGCTCACTCGAAGATATTGAGGCCAACCTGCAGCAAGCGGCCTCTATAGTGGATCGTTATGTTCGCCGCTGCGGCCTTCAATGCTCCCCTTTAATTTGTACACATAACTCCCTGATCAAAACGTACGGCCCAAATTGAGCTATCTTTGTAGTCAGGGCCATTTCCTGAACACACAGAAGTCCGGGTACTGAGGCTTTTCAATCATCAACACAGACGGTCGGACACTATTTTGGCCGAACTCCGTAAGGTGTGGGGACCAGATGGGTTCTAGCAAACGTGGGAGGTTGCGGGGCAAAGATGCCTTGCGGCTGTTGCGTGCATTCGTGACCAGTCGAAGCCTTCAGAAACAAGACCAGGTCATTCTGCCCAAAATTTAGGAGAGCCCTCGATCTGCCGTAAACACCTCAAACTAGCGTTGCCTAGGTCTGGGCATGGTGAACACGTTCCGGAAGATCAGAGACGCTCATTTAACCAAAAAATACACACGTATTTCTGAGACACTGTTGGGTCGCAGTTTCCTTGCACGGCCTCACATTCAACATATCACCCTTATGGAAGAGCGTGTATGTCTCCCTTTCGAGTGGAGATGCGCTCTCCCCGTACGCCCTCTTCCTAACAGCACGGCATGTGAAGACCACAATGATTGGCGCCTGGCGTGGAGGGATCCCTTAATACATGGACGCCTCCGACTATCACATGGTAGACGGTACACGGTCGCAATGGTCCACCAGTCCCAAACAGCCACCGGACTTGCCATTTCGCGCCCGCGATTTAACTCACGCGGAGGAGGTCACCCTTGCGCTATCTGCTACTCACACAGAATCCAAAATAATTATCTTCGACTCGTAAGGGGCCTCTGGGAATGTCGAGCAAGGCTGCGCTCCATACTTAGCCTACCGATTACTGCAAAATTGCACCTATGCCGGGGACCCCGCTCACCAGAACATCGTGTGCGCTCATGGGTCTCGAGGGAAATGAGGCGGCCACCGCTGCCGCCGCCCGCGCGCTCTCCTTGCGGGCTTCCTCTCTCGACCCCCTAGATCAGAATCTCGAATTCTGACCCGTGTATTCTTTAAAGATATTATTCTTTATTATTCATCCTGCCATAGCCTCTACCCTCGCCCGAGTAAAGGTATATTTAAGACGGAGGAGCGGCTTCTACTACGTCTGTATACCAACATTGCTGTGTCCGGCAGCACTCAAACTTGTTAATTCTTCCTTCACGGGCAGTAGTCCGCACTGCATGGAGGTCTTTGGACATCTACCGCATGGTGTGGGGTTGCCCACCCAACCAAGCTATTCCTCCTCCCTCCAACCCCAACCATCACCTGCCGGCCCAGAAGGCCCAGAAGGCCTTGGCCGACGACGACGCCACTGTGGTCCCGTACTAGGGACCCCGTCCCCTCTAGTATTTGTAAGGGTCAGAAACTCAAGATCCGGCTCATGCATGCCTCTATCCCCATTTAAAACAATAAAAATTTTTCACCACCATCACCCCAGCCAAAATTTCGACGTGTTTGGAAGAGGCAACAAGTACGCGTGCGCGAAAACGCGGAGCAACAGGTGCGCTGGTTATGAAGTCACTGCTCGCCGCCGCAGCGGGCGCAGGCCGACTGCACTGCCGACTAAACAGAGATGCCCGAAAGGGAACATCTTGACAAGCGGAGACGCCAAGACGCAGAGCGTAAAAAGCGGCGCATAGCAGCAGTAAAGAGAGAATGAGCGTAAGAAGGCGAAGAGAGCAGCGGAGACTCTCCAACAGAGAGAGGAACTGCTTGCCAAAGGATGATGCCTGATCACGGCGGAAGAAAGGGAGGTAGTCCAACTGGGCTGCTGGGAGCGGCAGCTTAGTATGACTGAGGCGTCACGCGGCTGCCAGGGGCAGCACCGTTACTGGGGGCCGGTCTCGTCACTCGTTTCTCTGACGCTCCTATGGACGCGCCTGGGACGGTGTCACCCGTTAATATTTATGAGGATTACTAACGATGCGCCCTTAACGGTGAGCACACTCCCAGATAATCTTAGAGTGAGTGGGGATAGCTGTTCCGGTCGCAAAGAAGATGCCCTCGACTTGCGTGGCAAGCTCAGCCGGAATTAAACTACCTTGTAGTGACAGAAGGGGGTGGCCGTTTGGTGCCCAGCTGTCGCCGGTTCAAGCCAGAGTAAGAGTCGGAGTCAGAAGTAACAAACAAAACGAACTTTACACACCGCAAGAGACGATAGAGAGGAACACAAAAACACTAAAATTGCATAGACGAGAGGTTCGCAGAAAAACAAACGCTAAGCATGCAACTACAGAGGTATTCAATAACACAGAGGCTTACAATACAAAACAATACACGAGAGAGTCACATAAACAAACACCAAATTGTTCACCGGGCACTGTTGCAGTCCGACGCCTCGAGAGTCACGATGTGGCCGCCATGCAAGACGAGCGCCGCTCCCTCGCACGTCCGTGGGCTTGCCAGCAGCGGGTGATCCCCGGGAGTCCAGCCGAAGAACTTGCGAACACGCCGCTACCACTGACTGACTGACTGACTAACCAAGCGGCGTGGCCTCCGTCAATAGGGCGTGCCGCGTCTGTCTGTTAAGGCGCGCTAAGGCTAGCGCGCACACACTTAGCTTCGCTGGTTACAGCGCCCCCTTTTCCCCCGTCGAGCCGCGCGTCGTCATTGGCTAGGACCCGTAGACATTTCTGGAGACCTCTGGCATATTCCAGACTAATGAGTCACCGTCATCTCCGGTTGATGAGAAAGAGGGCGACGGCGACGCGTACAAAGCTACGCGGTTTTCTCGAAGCTTCCATGCGAGGCTGCCCGGGCCTCGCGCCGCGCCGGCTTAATAAAAATGTGCACCGATTTCGTGACACTGCCCCTTCCTTAAAGAATATTGTCCTACAATATTCTCAACGCACACGAACATCGTGCGCTCACATGCATGCGCTCACAAACTTCACGGGCAAATGTCCACATCACGCACATACATTGATGTTCAACGTAAGTGTCAAGAACTCAACTGAGTTCCCACCACATAACACAGTGACATGCCACCATAAACATGACACTTTACTCCAGATACATTCAACATAGTCCTATACTCGGCAACACTGCGACGAACTCTTACAACAAGAGTCGCACATAATCAACCATGATACTGCACTTTGACTCATACCACAAGCGCCGTGAGGCAGTCTACAATATACATAACATACAAGGTTTTCATGTTTCCTCATTTCTGGGTTCCAGTTCAAACCTAAATCATTCTTCCGGGCGTTATTCCAATTTGCTATCAGTGCGTGACGCGCTTCTGTCTGTCAGGTATTCTGTCTTCGCTCTAGGCTCTGGCAATTGAGGTGCATTCATGTTCCTAGATCGGGCTACTGCAAATTCCTGAAGGCATGACTGATAGTCACTTTGCAAATCACACAACCAATGTGTGCCGATAAATTCCGCTACAACCAGTAACGCCGACGGATACACGGGAACGTGCGCCAACAAGCACAGACCCACAAAAAGAATCACTGTAGTAGTGCTATTTCCTAGGCACTGGTATTCCCTTGTGCGAAGATTGAATATCAACAGAAATGGCCACATAAGCAGGAGAAACAATTGGGCTACCTGTATCAACGACGGCCTAGGCATTCCTCACTTCATTTCCTGTGTCGTCTCTTTCTTTTCGGTTTCTTCCTGAGGTGTTTCCTTTTCTTTATTATTTTCTCGGGGATTTTTCTCCGGCTTCTCGGGGCCTTGCTTGCCTCGCCTTGCCTTTTTCCTTTGAGATTCACTGCAGCGCGCAGGCGCGGAACTTCGATTAGGATCCTCATGAAAATAGCTATCAGAAAAGTGTGCAGCGATCACATTTACGGGAAAATATGTCAGCCGCGACCCGATTACTCGTCATGGAGTCGTAATACCGTATGTCTCCAGGCAAAGATTCTTGGGAGTAATTATTGACCACCCAATACCTAGGTCGAAACATATTAATATGATGAAGAAAAGGCTTATCAATTTTTGCCATGTACTTCGTTTCATAGCAGACTTCAAATGAGGTCCAACAGAGCGCTCCTTAATACGCCTTTACGAGGCTGTTTGTTGGCGACATCCGGTAGAGTCTCGCAGTACTCTCTAATATGAACATTTCCTGCTTGCAGATTTTAGAGAGTGTGCAAGCACAGACTTTGAAAATATGCCTTGGACTGCCCAGATGCACCTCTAACAAAGGCACATTTAAAGAGGCACAAGCTCAGCCAATATCGTTATGCTTGTCACATGAACCACTACGTGTATATTTACGAGCACATACAAGACACCGTTTTCACCCACTGAGCAATATTCTGGATGAGCGGCCGGACTGCAGCTTTACAAGTCTACTCCGCTGCGAACAGTCGCAAGTGCCAACAGGATATGCCCTCCAATATCGTCCCACCCAACCACCTTGGGTGATGGATAAACATTTGGTGCACCTGCATGTTCCCGGAATACTAAAGAAATCAATGGTGCCACTCAGCGGTCTCAAACAACTTACTCTGGAGCACATCTGGCCACAATATCCTAATTATATTCAGATATACACCGACGGGTCTGTGTCAGCACAGACATCCGCTGCAGCTGTGGTCATACCAGCTCAGAAAACGACTGTACATTTTCTTTTGGGACATACTTCAACATCAGCCGCTGCTGAACTTGTAGCCATTCAGGAATCTATTCGCTACATATGTTTGGACCCCCTCAGAAATGGTGTATATTCACGGATTTAAGACTGCATTGCAAATTTGGAAAACGTCTTACGCCCCACTGCCGACCAGTCTCTGACACTAAACATTAAGAAGCTCCTCAGATCTGCCCAACTGCAAGGCCATAGGATAATATTTCAGTGGATCCCCGCCTACTGCAGGCTCCATGGTAATGAACATGCCGATGTTCAAGGGAAAAGCGCACTCGGCAATGGCCTCCAAACAGATGTGCCTTTTTCAAGAGCAGATACGACGTGCCTTCTTACGAGTTGTATGAATAATGCTACAGCAGCTTACTGGGCCCAGCCAGACGCCCGACGCATTTGTCTAAGAAGGCTCGATCAAACATTAAAATTTTATGTTCCGCGTGATATTCCGCGTCATCATGCATGCTTGGTAAATAAACTTCGTGTAAACGTGGCTTTCACACCCAGTTACATTTAATTGGACAGGTGGACCCCCCGGAATGTTCAACTTGTGGCATCCCCGAGACTCTAGACCATATATTATCGGTGTGCCCAGTGTATGCGTGTGAAAGAAGTGTGCTAGCCCCTTCCTTGAAGCGTTTGGACAAGAGGCCTCTGTCGGAGGAACTGCTGCTGGGCACTTGGCAGGATAAGGTCAACAATATCCAGGCAGTGCGGACTCCTTGCCATTTTTGTGCGACCCTGGACTTCTTTCGCGCTTGTAAGGCAAGCCGCCGTGCAGTACAATGTCACGGTGTTGGTGACGGACTAGCTAAAGAGAGCCGGTACAGGTAAAAATCCACGGGCACAGTTTTAAGATACGTCCTGTGAGGGCGGAGCCGGTCCACTTCAACGTCCTTAATTCCGAGCGCCCCCTGACATTCCTCTCTCCTTAAGCGTAACGCACACAGGCACACGTTCACAGAAGCGGACAAAAGCAAACAAAATAAAGTTTGCAAAGATAGTTTTTCAGTTACTGTGCAAAATACAGCTTCATTCGCAAGACATGAACTGTCTCTGGACGAGGCAGCCGACGGCCGCTTTGCTCTGGGCCATCCGAGAGCACCTCATAGTTGACGTCAGTGAGGCGCCGCAAGATTTTATATGATCGGAAGTAGCGGCAAATTAGCTTTTCTGATAGGCCGCGGCGTCGAACAGGAGTCCACACCCACACCTGGTCCCCGATGTTGTAGGAAGCTTGTCTGTGGTGGAGGTTGTACCAGCGTGAATCCGTGTCCTGTTGCTGGGCGATGTGAACGAATGCTAGGGGCATGCTTGCTCAGCATCTTGGGCAAACTGCTTGGCGTCAGAAGAAAACTCGCTATCTTTTTTGCAAGAGAGCATTGCGCCAAGCATCGTCCGAACCTCATAAACGAACGAAGCTGCGTGAAACGTGTCGTCTCTTGGACTGCCGTATTGTACACGAATGTCGCGTATGGTAGGATCGCATCCCAAGTCTTATGCTGGGCGTGGACATATATCGCCAGAATGTCCGCCATCGTCTTATTAAGCCTTTCCGTCAGCCCATTTATCTGCGGATGGTAAGCAGTAGCTTTTCAATGCGCCGTAATACTGAGATAAAAAAACTTCGGCCATCATTTGCGGAGTAAAGACCGTTCCTCTATCAGTAATAACACAGGTAGGAGCACCGTTTCGCAATATGATCTGGTATACACCGAAATAGGTCACTTCGGATGCTGTACTACTAGGTAGCGCTTCGGTCTCAGCATAGCGAATCAGATACTCTGTGGCGGTGATTATCCAATGGTCGCCACCGGAGGACCGAGTGAAAGGAACGAAATGGTCCATGCGCGACTTGGTAAAACGGTGGGCGTAGTGATATAGGCATAAGGAGGCCTGTAGACTTTGATTGGGGAACCTTCCGACGCTGACATTGCCGACAGCTCTGGACATAGCGCTTAACAACAGTTGCAAGGTTAGACCAGTAGGATGTCTATTGTATTCTAGCAAGAGTGCGAGAATAGCGCAAGTGGCCAGAAGTTGGTTCATCGGGGCACGCAGAAAGAATTTCCTCTCGCAGAGCTGGGGCTACCACGAGGAGATAAGTTCTCGACTCGGATCTGGAGTTGTACTTATAGAGCACACCACTTCTCAAGCAGAAAGTTGAGAGGCTCTGAGAAAAGCACTTAGGTGTGGTGGCTGGCTGACCTTCTAAATAATCGATCAGGGCTCGCAACACTCGATTTGCACGCTGCTGGTTAGACATATCGGAAGCCTCAACAACTTCGAGGAAGCTGCCAGCGTCTTGCATGTCCGGTGAAGTGAGCTCGACACGCGCACGAGAGAGCGCGTCAGCGTCTTACTTTTGTCCGGACTTATAGACTATTGTGAGGTCGAACTCCTGTAGGCGAAGGCTCCATCGCGCCAGGCGGCCGGATGGGTCACGCAGGTTGACCAGCCAACACAAAGAATGGTGGTCAGGCACAACTTTAAATTGGCGACCTAAAGGTAAGGGCGAAAATTCGCAGCAGCCAAAATCTGGTGGAGGTGAGGTCTGATGCCCCGTACCACTCCGCTAAGGCGGAGTGCTAGTCCTATATTCGAGGAGACGCCTGTTCACCGCACCAGCCGCGGAAAACGAGACCTACCACCTCAGTTCTCCCCATCGGGCATGACTACCGACAGACACGACTTCGTCGCAATACCTGGCGCAACCCCCACCTATGTGACGTTTCAGAACTGCCGCGTACCGAAATATTTTCACGGGGACACCTATGAAGACGTCGACGACTGGTTGCAGCACTACGAAAGGGTAGCTACATTTTCAACCTCTGGGATGACAATTCCCGGCTTCGAAATGTCTACTTCTGCCTTGAGGACGGCACTCGGACGTGGTTCGAGAACCATGACGAGCAGCTGCCTTCTTGGAACGAGTTCAAGCGTCATCTTGCGGCAACTTCCTGTAGCTCAGAGGGCCGCGATAGGGCCGAACACGCTCTCCAATCTCGGGTCCAAATGCCTAACGAAACTGTCGCGGCGTGTATCGAATACATGATACGCCTCTTCAAGTGTGCGGACCCTACGATATCCGAGGACAAAAAGCTGCAGTTTCAGTTTTCGGCGATCGAGTCAAAAACGCCTGTGATGCGAAACACCTGTAGTTACGGAGTGGAAGCACCAACCTGCGCATGGCGTCTGCTCACGTAGCGCCCGCAACCTCGGCAGCCCGTTTAACATTCGCTATCAATGGGCGAAAGATTTGAAGACCGTGAAGACCGTGTGTCACGGCTCCGGAAGGGGTGCGAGACACCTTCTCGAACCGAGGCAAAGGTAGTTGGAATTTTGACACCCAGCGTTAGCCGGTTATGTTCAGCGTTGTGAATGAGAACAGAGCCACGAAGTGAATGATGGAAAAACAACTATATATTATCAGTATTATACACAGGATTATACGACGCAAGCATTTACAGACATTTAAAACAACACAGTTAAGGTAGCATACATGAAAAAAACTAGCAATTACAAATACATCAGTCAAAATTCTCACTGTCAAGCTACATGCAAATTGAACACAGACGTTTAAAACAAGATAAGACGAGTGTAGAAAAAAAGTTCGGAAGAAACTAGGAAACGGGCATATTGTCCCACGAGCGCGGCGGCACTCCACTCACAAAGACGACGCAGATGGGGACCTCTCGAAGGCGATGGTCCTTCCGGAGCCCTGGGGCGAAGTCTTCGTGGTGCGATGCGGCGGCGGTTCGGGGAGCCCGGAGTGCTTGGAGGCGAGAGGCGCACTGCCGTTGGGTCCGAGTCGGCTTCTTTTCTAGCCTTCGGTTGACAATGCGTAAGACACGCCCACACAACAGTTCCCTCCCTAAGTCAGGGTCCGTAGAAACAAACACGCACAAGTGCACACGCAGGAAGGGGCACGTAGGCCCCGCAACTTCCACACTGCATGGCCGCCATGTTGCGGATGAAAAAACGTAAGGCACACCCAAAACAACCAAAAAAGGATGCACGTACGCCAACAACTTCGGCCCTGCTAGGGGTGACTTTGCAAAACAAGCTGGGAGGACGCCCCCGCTCGCGCACTGCGAGGGGGTTTCTCTAACTGCACGGGAACTACCCCGCGAGGAGAACGTGCACGTACGCGTGCTCTTGACATACCGACAAGGCAGAGGCAAACAGAATACACTGAAAGATATCAATAAACTCTTCTAGAATACTACATATGGTTAATTGCCATATTATGAAATATAAATGTTGCCACTTTTGTGACACCGTGAAAAGTGTGAAGACCGCAGAGCCGGTACCACAAAAAGCCCCGGTGTTGGCGAAGACGCCCGACTACTGTGCCGGAGTTACCGGGTTCGAACCAGACCACGGCTGCTGCGTTTTGATGGAGGCGAAACGAAGAGGCGTCCGTGTGCTGTGCGATGTCAGCGCACGTTAAATATCCCCAGTTGTCAAAATTACTTCGTAGCCCTCCATACCGCTCCCTCTTCTCACCTTCCACTTTCCAATTCCCACCTTCATCCCTTCCCCTACGGCGCGGTACAGGTGTCCACAGAGCAAGTGTGACAGATACTACGCCTTTCCCTTCCTGTGAACCAATTAATAATATTAATGCAATATCAATTAATTACACTGATTTAATTCGTTCGTCCTCTACATTACACACGCCAGTGAATATCAAATCAATCAGTCAATTAAGCCACAGGCTAGTATGATAGTTTTTTACGCAGCCCCCGATTATTTCCGGCACGCGGTTCCGACTACGGTTATGTGATAATTGTAATTGATTCAATAAAAAATAACTAAAAAATGAAAAAATGAGAAACCCGGGTTCAAGGGAGCAAAAAGCTCAGAATAAATTTCCAAGCCCTAATGGTGCTAAAAAACATTTGCGTATGTAATTGATCAACTGATATATCGAAATAATTGAAAATGAAAAACTGAAAATAGCGTATTCAAAGTTGTCGAAATGCTCAATAAAAAGTTAATGCTTGATGATGTTACGAATACTTAAACCGTTAATTGATCATTTAGGTGAAATAATTAAAATGAGAAATTGCAAAATGGGATCCCCCTTTTTGCCAAGGTGTCATAATGCTCAGAATAAGAAATCAATGATTGGGGAGGCAAATTAGTAAAATCATTTGAGGAAAATGAAACATTGCAGAGCGGAGAGTGAAAAGGTATCAAATAATAATGATTTGGTCACAGGAAAGGAAGGGCGCATTATCTGTGACATAATTTACGTGGATACCTGTACCGCGCAATAAGGCTGAAGCTGATAAAACTTTATGCACAATAAGTGGGAGGAATAGGGGGTCAGCTAGCGTGCCGCAGGACGTGGAGACTTTTGGAAACGTCGGCCCATTCGACGGCCTTGAACTGAATGCCAGGGCCATCGCTGGACCTTAGCTTGTCCCAGGCTTCTTTAGAGGGATCAGGCAAGAGAGGCGCAGTAAGGGAAAGCAGGGAGGAGGCAGTGAAAGCAGAAAGAGAAAACTGTTGCGTACTGAAGGGCTGCGGAGTAATTTCGGCCACTTGGGGATCGTGCACTACATCGCACAGCACAGGTACGTCTCTCTGATTCGCCTCCATCGAAACACAGTCAACTGGGTGCCTCAATAAGCGCGCCTGCCTTCGCCGCTCCTGCGCGATGGGGGCGCGCGCATCGAGGCACCCTTAGGGTGCCTCGATGTAGCGCGCGGTGCTGGTAACGAGGCACCCTAGGCACCCTACAGTCAACGGTGGTCGGGCTCGAACATTGGTACTCGCACAGTATAAGCAATATTAACCTATATATCACCGCGTCGGGTTATCAAAATGCTATTAATCGAAAGCCAATGTTTGCTGGTGCTATAAAAATACAAGTGTATAAAAATACAAAATGAAACAAAGCATTTCGTCCTTATATGTTAAATGATATGCGTCATGCGGTTTATGATGGAGTCTTCCCGACATTCTTGGCGTAGAATCGAACGCAAAGAGCGCTGTTCGCTGACCGCGCTTTTGACATGCCAAATGTCGAGACGCGGCGTCCGAGCTTCCTGGTGACATTACGCTAAAAAGGATTTTAAAAATGAAAAAGAATTAAAAAAAAATAATTAAAGAGCACAGCAGAATCTGCATTGGAGTGATGCTAAAGCACAGATACTGCTGTTGGTTACTTCTGGTTAGTTGCTTCTTTCACCTAGAAACAACCAGAGGCAACCATCGAAACGCACGGCGGCTGCGTTTCGATGGAGGCGAAACGAAGTGGCGTCCGTGTGCTGTGCGATGTCAGCGCATGTTAAAGATCCCCAGGTGGTCGAAAATACTCCGCAGCCCTCCACTACGGCTCCCCTTTCTCTCTTTCCACTTTCACTCCAACCTTCACCCCTTCCCTTACTTCGCGGTTCAGGTGTCCACATAACAAGTGTGGCAGATACTGCGCCTTTCCCTTCCTGTGAACCAATTAATTAATTAATAATAATAATTGCTTATTTCACTTCTTGTTAGGAGGAGGAGGTAAACTTTATTAAAGAAGCGGTCGTAGGCGCGGGGTGGGCTGACGTTCCCGTCCCCGCGGTGGGCTCCTCTTCTAGGCCGGACGCCAGGTGGCCGACCGACGATGTCGTTCGGCGACCTCTTCGGCCCGCTCCGTGACTCGGAGGTGAACCTCCGGGTCGGAGCTGAGCAGCGCGGCCTCCCACTGAGATTGGGTAGAGAGCTGCAGACTCTGTGATGGATTGTCTTGATTAGACGAGTATAGGATGTGTGGTGTGTCTGCCTTTTGATGTCCACAGAGAGAACAGGCAGGGCTGAACTGCTCTGGGAACCATATGGAGTACATGTACGGATTAAAGAAAGTGTCTGTTTGAAGCTGCCGCCAGGTGACTGTTGTGTTTTACTTAGAGATCGATGTGGTTCTGGGAAGATTTGTCTTTCTTTCTTGAAGTGGGTAGTAATTTCTTTGTAGGTTGTCATCCGCTCCTTGGCCGACCTGAGCTCAGGGCAGCGCACCTCCCGGTTAACTACGAATCCTCGGGCAAATTGGTGCGCTGCCTCGTTCCCAGGATGGTCCGAATAGGCAGGGACCCAGATCAATGTGATAAGGCGGTTATGGGAGATTTTTTGTAAGATTTTGATGGCTGCGGAGTGGGCCCTTCCTTTTGCAAAAATTCGAATTGCGGTTTTAGAGTCGCTAAGGATGTATTTTGCAGTGGTGGAGGTAATGGCTAAAGCTAGGCAGCCTCTTCGGCCTCCCCCTGATTGGTTGGTTGGTTCATGGGAAGGGAAAGGCGCAGTATCTGTCACACTTGCTCTGTGGACACCTGAACCGCGCCGTAAGGGAAGGGATAAAGGTGGGAGTGAAAGTGGATAGAGAGAAAGGGGGGCCGTAGTGGAGGGCTACGGAGTAATTTCGACCACCTGGGGATCTTTAACGTGCGCTGACATCGCACAGCACACGGACGCCACTTCGTTTCGCCTCCATCGAAACGCAGCCGCCGAGGCCGGGATTCGATCCCGGGAACTCCGGCACAGTAGTCGGGCGTCTTACCACTGCACCACCCCGGCGGGGCGGCCTCCCCCTGAAAATTTTGTTTTATTGATTGTCGCCGATGCGAGGGGAGAACCTCGATGATCGACAACTGCCAGGGAAAGGCATCTCTCTCCGCATGTTCTGCTACGTCAACGTGCGCCGTGTCTTTCTGTACTGAAAATCTTTCGTGTAATTTTTGTGCCCTAGCCCTTCTTCTGTCCGTATGCATGTATGGATGCATGTTTTTAGGCAGGGGACGGACTATTAATTGCTCGCGCACGTGTCTTGGAATCGGCAAAGTGTGGGCACGGGTCCCTTCATATTGTATTCCTGCTTTTTTTAGAATGAAACGTCCCGTTTCAGTGCTTGATAGTCGTTTGTATTGTGCGGTGAGGTGTACTTCCATCATTTCCGCTTAGGTGTTCGGAATTCCTAACTTTAGTAGTGTTTCATTTGGGGTATGACGAGGGAGGTTAAGCGCAATTTTATAGGACTGCCTAATTAGAGAATCCAGGTAGTCTCTTTCTCTAACTGTGAGGGTGACGTATGGTGTAGAGTAGATAACTCTGCTAAGAACGAAGACTTCTACTAGTTTCCTGGTCTCAGCTTTTTTAACTCCTCCACGCCTATTCGCGATTCGTCTGAGGAGGAGAGAAATTTGGTTGACGGTGTTTTTCAGTTTCTTAATTAGTGTGTCGTTTTTTTGGTTTGACTGTATGAGCATTCCCAAGATTCTTAGTGTTTCCACTTCTTGGATGGCTGCACCTTTCGCGTAGATTTTGATCGCAGGCGCTTTATTCTTTCTTTGACGCTTTGGGTGTAGAATGAGTAATTCAGATTTCTGGGGTGAACACGCGAGTCCCGCGGCTTGCGCCTCCTCTACGAATACGTCTACCGCTTGTTGTAGCGTATCTTGTATCATGCCAATAGTCCCCTTGGTGGTCCAAAGGGTGGTATCGTCCGCGTACAAAGAGTGTTCTAGGTCTGGGATTCTTGCGAGTTCGTGTGCCATTTTGATTAGGGTTATATTGAATAAAAAGGGGGAGATGACCGATCCTTTCGGAGTTCCTCTATCTCCTAAAGTGAAGGCGTCGGATTTGATAGTGCCAATTTGAATTTTAGCCGTCCTATCGGAGAGAAAATCCTTGATGTAGTTAAACGTTCTTGCGCCTACATTCAGCAGTGGAAGAGATTCTAGGATTGCTTTGTGTTTAACGTTATCAAATGCTTTGGTTAAATCTAGGGCTAGGATTGCCCTGGTACTCCTTTCTTGCTCATGAGATAGGACTTCGTTTGCTAGTCTTAGCATCGTATCCTGTGTTGATAAATGTGGTCTAAACCGATGATAGTGTTTGGATATAAATTCTCTTTTTGCATCTGGGACTGGAGTCTGTCTAGTATGACGTGCTCTATCAGTTTTCCTATGCAAGAAGTAAGCGAAATAGGTCAGGTTTTCGAACGCGAGCTTGTTGCCAGATTTTGGAATGAATTTAACGATGGCATGTTTCCAAGACGCTGGGAGTTTTCTCTCCCTCCAACACTCGTTCGCAAAGTCCGCGAGGGCTGTGATAGAAGCGTCGTCTAGATTTCTGAGTGTCTTATTGTTAATGCCGTCCTCTCCTGGGGCGGATGTTGTACGTACCTTAAAAAGGGCTGCTCTTATTTCCGCCATTGTTATGTCAGCATCCAGGATGGAGTTGGGCTCTCCTTTATAATCGGGCAGGGACTTCGTCTCACGGGTTGTGCAGAAGTATTTCTGCTGTAGCGTGTCTATAATATCTTGATCCGTGCCTGGGTCTATGTTTAAAATTTTTGTGATTTCCTTTTGAGTGGTAGCTTTGTTGGATTCCGGATCAAGGCCATTTTAGTCTTTGACACTTTTTAACTACGCGCTAATCCCTTCCTATGCCCTTTTTCCGGCTCTGCTTCCGGTTGCGTGACGCCACAGCCTTGACGTCATATCCACTATGGCGTCCCTTTCTCTCTTTCCGCTTTCAGCCCCACCTTCCTCTCTCCCTTACAGGCGGTTCAGGTGTCCACTGAACGTGTGGCAGATACTACGGCTTTTTTTTTTCCTGTGACCCAGTTATTCTAAAATTACGTAATTAACTTATTGGCCTAATTATTTTTTCGGCAACAATATTACGTAACCCTCTATCGATTGACACCACTAATTAACCTCTCCCACTTCTCAATCACTCACAACTGGTGCAGACACGATTTTGCGGACACGGCCTGTGGACAAGGTCGCGGACACGGTCTGCGGACAGAAACCTGTGAGCATAGCGAAGTAATGCTTTCGCATTAATACAAAACTGAGAAAACGGCGTCCGTGTTTGTGTAGCCCTACTGCTTCATACCTGTAAGAGGTGGCTTTAAGTGTCCCCCTATTTCTTTCACTAAAGAGCTTTTTGTGGGCCACAGGAAGAAAGTGGCCCTTGCCAGCACATGCACCAGGTAAGAATACGAAGAGAAAGAAAACAGTGACGCCACGTGGCAGTGTTCTATAGCGCCGCATTTGCTGGACACATTTTTAGACATTCGCGTTAACCTCCGGAGCATTTGCCTTCGTAGAGCTTCCTGATTTTGTCCGACTTTTCCGTTTCAATGCGGCTTCTTGGCATCGTGATAGCATTGTTCGTGGCAGTCAACGTGTTTACTGTGCTTGTGTGCTTCTTAATATACTGTCATCCTGTGCGTCTTGTGGTTCGGCCTGAAGCACCCCCACTGCATGATTCAGCCAGCCCGGTGGGCAGTGATCGCTTTGACGAGCACTCGTTTGAAAGGCGGTTCACATCTCGAGGTGGCTGGGCTGTGAGTGAGCGCTGTCAGCGGCCATTGAGCGTGCTCCTACTCGTTTACACTACGCCTGCCGAACGAAGGCGTCGCGCCGTGCTCAGAGACACGCTGTTGGAGGACGCGGCAGAGCAGCGTTTCAACTGGACTGCAGTGTTCTTCACTGGACGTCAACCGACTCCGCTGCTGCAATCATGGGTGGACCTGGAACTGGCCACCACGGGTGATCTTGTGGAGCTCCCGTTCGAGGATGGCTATTCCTGGTTGTCCACCAAGTTTGTAGCTGCGATACGCTGGGCAGCAGAGCACTGTCCAAGGGTCGAGTACGTCATCAAGATGGATGACGATGTGCTCATTGACGCATTTCAGGTGACTTCACTTAAATGCACTATGCATGTTACGGTCGACTGTCTAGGTGCCGTTAATGAGGGCCAATTACGTCACATTTACTGATTTGCTTGTGACGTTGGCACAATTGCTTACTAAACACTTCTTTCAGCCATAATTTCGGAGCAAATCGCAGAGGGGTATCTAAGACTCGGTGGTGCCGAAGTGACTCTACGAGTTCAGACACTTGCTCCGCGTGTTTTGCACGAGAAAGCATTAGGGCTTGGGTTCCCAAGTGTCTCAAGCTGTGATTGCCGCCGCTGCTCATGAGTTCGTAAAATGAACCATTTGCGTCCCTTCAGCGTGCATCCACATAAAAAAGTAAATAAATAACACGAGTCAGTAGGCTGAGGGAGAAGCGAAGCTCAACCCAGTTTTCTTTTTATTTCTAAGGCATGAGCGGTAAAAAAAAAAAGTTGACAATGTATTTCAAATGTGAACAATTTCACTCGATAAAAGTTATGTGCAATACAAAGTTAAGGAAGCTTGCCGGTTTGCAATATTTTCGCAGCTATATTGTTTCGGTAGTTGCACATGGCCTTTTATTGTCTGTAGCTGCAGTTCTAAAGACCCCTACCTGATTTTAAATTTCTTATATTATGCCGCATCGACCAAATTTAGAGCGCTCTAAACAGACCTACTCACGTCTGCACGATTCTTTACACTGCGAAATTGATTCAGCCCATTTCGTGAGAAGTGATGGCATTAGCTACCTCAGCAAAACTATGAAGATCTCAGTGGTGCAGCTGCAGCCTACTCCTTCACAAATCATCGGAGGACATTGCATGTAAACGGCAAGAAGTTGTACAATCGGCTTCCTAGAGAGCTTGCGTCTTTGATCTGGCCTACAGGCAGTTCAGTAAGCATGTAGCATATAGCTTGTCAATAAGCATACAACAGACTGCATAGACGGATTCTATAGCTTTAATGACTGGGTGGCAGGAATGGTGATTTAAGCATAATAAGCGGTATAAACTGAAGGTTATACAGGCCTACGTGCTTGCATATAGTTATAATGACCAGGCAGTCGAATGCTTCTAGGAAGATGTAAAATCAGCAATGAGTAAAGTAAAAACACAGTATCCTGTATTAATGGCGACTTCAATGCCGAGGTCGGCCAAAAGCAGGCTGGAGGCCAGATAGTGGGTGGTTGTGATCAGTTGGGAGGTATTAGTTGAGTTTGCAGAGCGCAATAACTTAAGAATCACAAATACATTTTCAGGAAAGGAAAGAACCGGAAGTGGACATGACAAGGCTCAAACGGAGAGACTGAAAATGAAATTGACTTCGCAATCTGTTCTAACTCTGGCATTATGCAGGATGTAGAGTTAATCGGAAAGGTGCGATGCAGTTACCACAGGATGGTAAATTCTCGAATTAGTTTAGATTTGAAGTGGCGGCGCCGTCAGTGCGAGGGGAAAATGTAGGCGCGAGGGAGAAGTCCTCCTCCCAGCTTTTTCTTTCCTCCTTTCGCCCCCGCTTGGGAGAATTAGACGGGACGGAAGTGCCCCTGACTTTCCGCGGCCTGTTTGAAAACCGAAAGAAAAAGATTGGTAAGGAGCAAGCTGATCAAAGAACAAGCGGTGATAGGGAAGGTAGAAGAATGAGGAATCTCGCTAAAGAGTAGATACTCAGCTTTAACCGAGGAAAAAGACCTTATTAAAGAAGCAATGAACAATACATTCAGATATATCCGTAATGAGTGCGCGGCAAAAGTAGCCGGTAGGGTAGTTAGGATACCGGTAAATTATCTAAGCAGACGTAATATTTGATTAAAAAAGGCCAAACCATAAAAGCCTCCAAACCAACAGTCAGGATAGACCTGGCAGGGCTATGAGAGCTAATCAAGAGGTACAAAGCGTCCGACGTAAGGAAGTATAACATGGAGATAATCGAATATGCTCTAAAAATGGTGGGAGCCTTAAGGCGGTAAAGAGGAGATTAAGCTTAGGCAAATATCAGATGTATGTGCTAAGGGACAAGCGAGACAGAGGACACGATAGTCAAAGTAGCCGACGAGTTCTATACTGACCTGTGCAGTAGCCAAATTATTGAGGGCAAAAATGAGATTGACAGTGGTTAAGAAGAATCAGACATTCTGCCAAAAACGAAGCGAGAGGTTATGAAAGATTTAGAAAAAGGGAAAGCAGAGGGGGATGATCAGGTAACTACAGATTTTTTGAAGGACGGGGAAGATATCGTGCTAAAAAAACTGGCCACACTATATAATCATGCTTGGTGACATCGACGACACCGCACTCACGGAACGCAAACGTTATCTTAATTCATAACAAACTGGGCGCAGACGACTTGAGCACTTAGAGACCAATCAGCTTACTATCCGTTGCGTGCACGGTATGTACTATGGTAACCGCTCATAAATCCAGGGCAATCGTAGACGAAGAAGGGGGTTGTCTGGGAAGTGGTCATAAACGTATTTGCAGAGGGAACTTAGACAAAAAGTAAAGGCAAAATTGAACGACGATCAAATAGCGCAGATAGCAGCGTACATAGAGGAAGCAATAGAGAAAAGCTCCATGGAAGACCGGGATTATGAACAGGTAGAACTACTCATAAGGAGAAAAATTTAAGAGCTTAAAGTAGCAAACCGCTGTAATGGAGAGAGGAAGCCACGGAGCTGGTGGAATGAGGAAATCAGGGAAGCCATTGAACAACGACGGGCAGTTTCAAGGGAACACCGTGAGGCAAAGAAAGCACAAGTATCTGAGGAGGAAGTACACAAAAATGGGAATTGTATCGACAAAAGAAACTTAATATACAGGCCCTCGTCCAAAGTAAAATAAAGCAGTCCATCGATCGCTGGGTGGCTGAAATACACGATGCCACTAGAAGCAGACAAAGAATATTCTGGAAATTTATAAGCTGTAAAAGGAATCAAAGAAAGCAGGTCCGGATTCAAGATAACGAGGGAAATTGTTTAAATGGAGACAGCGCAGTGAACTATAATTACATCAGAGAGAGCCGAGCCATTTAAGAGCGACGATAGGGTAATCTCCGCAAATCATGAAACAATACAAGATAGCATAATACAAAGCAGCTTAGAACTGACCAATCCAAACTAGAAAAGGACAGAAAAAATATTCCTAAAAACACATCTACTGGAATAGATAGAATTCCGATCAAGCTGATTGATGAACTTGGTACAAGAAGTAAGGAAACGTCGGTAAAAGCTTTGGAAACAGTCATAACAATAAGCAAATTCCGTACAGCTGGCGGCAGAGTAAACTGAATTTGATTTATAAAGGGAAAGGAGAAAGGATGCGCATAAAATCCTACAGGCCGATTACCATAACATCTGTTATGTACAGATTGGCCATGCAGGCGGTGAAATTAAAGGTGCAAGCATGGATAGAAGGTAACAAGATACTCGGAGAACTTCAGAACGGCTGTAGAAATGGTAGGCGCTTAGATGATAGCCTGTTCGTGCTTACTCAATGCATCGAAATATATAGAGTGGAAAATAGACCTCCGCATTTGGCCTTCCTGGACATAAATGGGGCGTACGACAACGTAAACAGGGAACTCCCGTGGAACACATTAAAAGAAGAAGGTATCGGCTTTGAGATAACAGAGTTCCTACAGGAAATATACCGGGATAACAAAGTAGAAATTACCTGGGAAGGGATAAGAAGTATGGAAGATATCAAGGTATGCAAAGGATTAAGACAAGCTTGTCCTCTATCACCACTGCTGTTCATGCTTTATATGATAAACCTTGAGCGGAGGATACAAGAAAGTAGCCTAGGTTTTAACCTGTCATATAGATTGGGTGGAAACGCGGTAGAGCAGCGCCTCCCCGGCTTGATATATGCAGACGATATTGTGCTGCTAGCTGAGAGTCTGGAAGAATTGCAAACTGTAGTTAAGTATTGCGGAGACGAAGGAGACGCTCTACGCTTCAGTTTTAGCGCAGTTAAGTCTGGTCTGATGATTTCCAACGGCTCAACCGTTCAAGGTCTTAAAATACAAGGCCATGAAATACCCAGAGTAGCAGAATATAAATATTTGGGGGGTATGGGTAAACGAAATATTGGCATACATTGGAAAGCATGAGCAATCACTTAAGGCCAAAGGGCGAAGGAATGCCGGGATAATGAAGCATAGGGCATTGTGGGGATGCAATAGGTATGAGGTTTTGAAGGGTATTTGGAAAGGAATTATGGTTTCCGGACTTACTTTCGGAAATGCGGTTTTGTGCCTAAAATCATAGGTACAGTCGACATTAGAAATAAATCAGAGATCAGTTGGACAATTAGCACTAGGTGCCCACGGTAAAACTACAAATGAGGCAGTACAGGGAGATATGGGCTGGGCATTTTTCGAAGTACGGGAAGCTAAGAGTAAAATATTATATGAGGAACGCCTGAGGAAATTGGACAGTAACAGATGGGCAGCAAAAGTATTTAAATACCTGTACTTGAAAAGCGTACACTCACAATGGAGGAAAAGAACTAGGAAAGTAACTAGTAAGTATGCTAGTCACAAGGGCGGAGAAATAAAGAGCATTAAGCAACAGGTGAAAAAGCAGAGAAGGTAAAAATTGGATAAATTCGATGAAAAAAAAAAGAGAGTGTGGAATTATACCGAACGTGGAAAATGCAGATCAGGAAGGAAGATTTCTTTGATAACTCAAGAGGCAGTGCCCTACTTTTTGAAGCTAGATCATCGTGCCTTAGAACACGCAGCTACAAAATGAAATTTACCAATGAAGATGACGAATGTGCTGTATGTGGTAACCCCAGTGAAACAATTGATCATATTATACTCGAATGTAATGGTATCCATCCGGAATTCGATGCAGGCGTAGTCACTCTTCCTGAAGCTCTGGGGTTTAGAGATGCCAGTGACCGGGTGAATAAACCGGCGGTGCAAGCTAGCAAAAAACGACTGGAAGATTGGTGGCTTAAAAGCAGAAAAGTGACAATGTTAATAATGTAGAAACAAAAATTTCATAAATATAACGATGGTATAGTTAACAAATTTAAAATACAAATTAAGATATAGGAAGAAAAATGACCATGATAGCTACTGCTACCACCTCGTTTCAAAGGGGACGCTCCTATATTCCATCCATCCATCCATCCATCGCAGCTCCACCCTTCGATGCTTGGGTCCCCTATACCCGCGTATTGCCATTCCTTGAAAACTGCAGCAACGGAAGTGGCGGGTGGCGTCACTAAAAAATTAAACAGAACAAAAAGGAAGTAAATAACGTTATATGCTTTTTATAAATATACATTGCAGTGCATAAACTAAAATGCATGCACTATAAAATTGTTTGCTGGATTAAAATTGCTTGCAGTAATCCTCTGATCATGCCAGTTGCGTCCGCCGGGCCATTTTTAGTACGGTGAATGAAAACGAATAAGAGCGCATTTAAAGACCGCAGTTCCCGTCGTTTTTGTGGCTTAATGGATAAGCACCACGTACCTGATTGTAAGACGTGTTCGATTCCAGTATGTACAATTTTTTATTTCTTTAAATTCAGAACATTCAAATAAATTACGACGATGCTTCCTGGGGTATCTTCCCCTTTCGATTGCATAATACTATGTTTTTGTCCTTAACAGCATCAAAACCAGCCGCGAACGCAGCCAAGAAGTGACGGTATTATAACGGTTGCACTATACAATTACATTCACCGTAATAAATTCCTGTCCTCAGTGAATGTATGTTACCTTTAGGTTGCGTTCGGAGACAGCTCTCATCAACAATCGCATTTTAACATGCTTTAAACTCTTTTTTGCGGATTTACGCCGCGGCGGTTTTTTAAGTGAACGTATTCAACGTCCCAAAGATGACGCGTCGAACGCCACCGATGTATTACGTTCTTTACAGTAAGTAATTTTATTCCATAAATCTATTTTATTAATATTGCATTTCAGTTTCCGTAGTGCGCTTCATGCTCGAAAAAAAACGTAAGGTTGTGTTTCATTGTTGAGTGACGCATCCGGCACTTCCGTTGCCGCAGTTTTCTGGGAACGGTAATGCGCCTTACACCCCCCCCCCCCCTTCCTGCGTGGCTGCGAGGGTGCTCTCCGGTTGCCGAAACGCAGGCTCGCTATCAGCGGATTGCAGTCATTTTCTCTTCACTCGCTACCGGAGTCAGTCAGTTGCTGCTGTCTGTTCGTCGCGCAACGTTCCTATGGGCCCACGCGCTGCCTCCCGCAACCTCCAGATAACTTAATTGCCCTCTTCATTTCTCCGACCGCAAATCTTTCATGATAGCCAAGAACTGTTCGTTGAGTGTTTCTTGAAGGAGTATGTGTGAAAAATTAAAAAAAAAAAGTCGTCTGTAATTGTACATTCGTGTCTTGCTCGAAATCTTTGCCTCAATCTATCGAAAAGGCGAAACAGCTGATTAGCTGCGCTCAAATTTCGCATTAGGAAGTAACGTAATCATCGGCAAGTTTTTTTTTTTTTATTGTTCATCGAAGTAGATTAAAATTGTTGGCCACGCGCAGACAACGGCAGCCTGCCTGGATACTGTGTTTTTGGGTCTGACAAAAAGGAGTCAGAATAGGCGTTTTCGTTGTTCCCGAAGGAAAACTTGATTTCAACAGTGGTCACGGTTTAAAAGAGTCGGCCACGACAAATTTGTGCTATTAAAGAAAACGCTTTTTTGCGAGATACGCTGGTTTCCTGGTTTCACACTTTGCTTGCTTAGCCGCAAAATAAGCATTTTATCACGCACATTGCTCGGAACAGGTGTTTATGCTCCAAAGCACTATATGCCGTATGCGCGCAGGATTACGCCGCGTCTTTTTTATTGTGGAATTTTGCAAAAGAAACCTTCGTCCAGGAAAACGATTTACTTTGCCGCGCGTGCAGACCAAATACGGATAACCTGTGCAGTGTTATTATATACCTCTCATATTGAATAGCTTGCCTGGTGAGGCTTTTTCTTTACCAGACCGGAAACTCATCGCACAGTGTGTTTTGGAGCAATAATAGCCTTCAGTTTCTGCCTACTCCGCCGTTCTTTTTGTTGTAATTTTTTTCCTTGCTTTTAGTACTACTGTACTTTTCTTGTTCGGGACTGTGTACAGTTTTTTTTTTCGTTTTTTTGTTTCATTTTAGAATGTGTGGAGGCACTGCCCTTCAAGCCTATTTTGGCTTTCGCAGGCCTGAATGTGTATCTTGTTTGGTGTAAAGAATATAAAGAATATTATTATACAACCACCTTAAGTAAAATATCTAGCCGGCTGGTAAGAGATAGATCTATATTCAGTTGTGCATGAATACTGATACTCTGTTCCTGCATGCGCCCACTCGCATGTTCGTGCGTTGATTAATTTGTGCCCGCGTGTCTTCGTTTTTGGATTTTAACGCGGTAGCGTTAAGGAGCTCGTGTCGCAGAAAAGCCGGTGTCGCCGGCGACGTTGGCCGTGAGCGATAAATCCCGGCATGCACTTCATAAATAAAAAGCAACTTCCAAGATGAACCAGGGTCACCGGAGTGTGAGACAGAGACGCTACCACTCAGCCACGAGTCTTTTTTTTTTCTTTATTGCCT
>JAJIZL010019794.1:122556-180616 GCA_023969395.1 Amblyomma maculatum | reverse complement strand
GGGCTTTATTTGGTGGTACTCGTCGGCGTCTGCGGTGGCGAGCGGGAGTTTAGCTTCGGCGGCGCGTAGGCGACCCCGGCTTTGTGTCCGAATTAGTCTCGTGTGGCGCGCACTTTTTGAGTCGCCTGATGTCGAGGGGGAAAAAGCGGGCGGGGAGGAGTTTTGCGAAAAAGGCGCGACTTTTCCCGTTACGAGCCGACGGCGACACCCTCTTCGAGCCAGGCGTGACGCAGCACCTGCTTGAGGGTGGCGCGCTTGACGATGTCGGGCTCGAGCATATGGCGGATGAGGCTCTTGCAGGACGAGCTGATGGAGTAGTTCGGCGGGAAGCGCCCGTCTCGGCTGCGGGAGGTGGTCAGTTCGAAACCCACCGCCGGACACCCACCGGTAAAAATGGGTACAAGCGTCCCCCGGCCTGGTGCTCGGCTTTTACAGGGGTGTACGTTTGGGAGAAGCTCCGTAAACCCCGCTGCGCGCCCCTCCTCCGCAGTGGGCCCAAACCCAGTTTCGAACCTCGCAGCCTGCAAAGGTGGTTCTGTTTGTCTTGCAAAGGTACTTCCTTTGACCCTCACCTGAAGTGCTCCCTTAGAGCCTCAGCTGCAGCAGTCCTAAAAAAACAAAACGAGAAAAAAAGAAGGGCCACATAATGGGCTGTTGCCGCGCAAGGCGGACTTATTGTTGTCCGATGGCGGAACGAATCACTGCCACATCGGCGCAACTATTTGGGCCGTGACCCCTTTTCCCAAGCATTTCACCCCAGAAGAGCCGAGCACCAGGCCGGGGGAAAGCTTGTACCCATTTAAAAACCGGTGGGTAACCGGCGGCACCAGGGATCGAACCCGGTACCTCCCGAATGCGAGGCGGATGCTCTACCACAAGGCCACCGTTTGTGTGCGCACCGGTAGTGTGCGCGTGTGTTGTGGATCTTCTCCTGTGTTTGTCTTTGTTTGCGCCACATATCTGAATACCATCAAGCCTGTGTCTTCTTTTGGTGTCAACGGCCTTGTCATCACTGCGTGACAATATTTAGGACCACCCTGCACAGTCTTTGTCAAAGGTGTAGAGCACAAGGGGTCTGTTTCTGAGCAATTTTGTGCGGCTTGTAAATCATTTCCAGTGTTCCAAATTTCGTGATGTTACGATTTTTTTGTTCTGCCCTCTTCAATGGGAAGGACCTCCACTAATGCTAAATCAGCGCCACTACACGGCTCAGAAGCAGGCCCGCTGGGCTCCCCACTTTTGACAAAGGCTGTACCTGTAATGAGTACAGCCATTTGCGTCTGTTTCAATATTTTCGAGGTTGTTGTGGTCACATCTTGCGGCCTTATATAGAAGGTTATTCGCCCAGTGCTGACCAGTGCAAGGGCGTTTGCTATTAGGCGACCGCTGAGTCATTTTACTGCTATCGCCTTTATATTATTGACACATGCCATTCAAAGACGGCGGAGAATTGAACGGGGGATTGGGGAACGACGACGGAGTGGCACTGCTCCGTCTCGTGCTGATCTAACTGGATGTCGGTGTTCCTAGGTACCAGAGTGCCTTATGCATAATATTACGTTACATTTCTGGTGAAGGCATTGCCGGGTATCGATCCAGTTCTTATCCCGGTACATCAGCGCCTCAGCCGCTGCCTACGCAGAGAGCCGCTTGAATTCGGACCCCTTCCGGCCGCTACCAGGACGACGCAGCCTCAGACGGCCGTAGAACTGCTGCAATGACATCTATGACCAGGCTTCCCACGCACATTCTGTGTCATCAGCCTCGAACACCTGCGTCTTTTCATGGCGACGTGTTCGAGGACGCCGAGGACTGGCTTGAGACCTACGAGCGAGTCCTCGTTACAACGGGTGGACCGATGAGCGTAACCTCCACTACGTGTACTTCGCTCTTGAGTAGTCTGCACGGACTTGGTTTGAAAACCATGAGGCTTCTTTTCCATCCTGGGAAGCCTTATGTCGTGACCTGAAAGCCACTTTTCCTAGTGCCGACTGCCGGGAGAGAGGAGAAGCTGCGTTACACTCGCGTAGTCAGCGCCAGAACGAGAGCGTGCGTATGCTCTTTGAGGGCATGACACGCCTCTTCAAGCGCGCAGACCCCCGCATGCCAGAAGAGAAGCTGTGTCACCCGATGCGGGGAGTTAAGCAAGAACTCTTCGCAGGACTGGTGCGCTACCCACCGCGCACTGTGGCGGTTTCTCAGCGAGGCTGCGACCATGGAGACAATGCTGAAACACCGGCCCTGTCAATACAACCATGACGAGAACACCATTGGGTTCGACGCAATCCCTATGCATGTCAGCAGCGACATGAACGCATTACGCAAGCTCATCCGTTCTGTAGGGCGAAATGAACAGCAAGCCCTTCGGATGCCTTGCAACACGACATCCTTTCCTTCACTGGCTCAAGTTGTTCGGGACGAGGTGCATATGGCAGATGAGCAACTGCCTGACGTTCCCCACCAGTTTGACGCGAGACCCACCTACGCGTTCATCCTACGCAACGCTCCCACGCAGGCACATGGTATCAATGCCGCAGCTTCAGCAATGGAGCCGCAGTGTCCTCGCTACTCCCCTCTGCCAACCTACCAGCGACCACGTGAAGGTCAGCCATGGCGGACCCGGCACCGTCGACCACTCTGCTATCATTGCGGTGAAGCCAGTCACCTCTACGGGGCGTGCCCGTACCGCCGCATCAACATGCGGGGTTTCGACCCGAGTGACACCTGCCTTCGGCGGGGCGGACGGCCTACTGAGGTCCCAAGCAACCTTGCTCCGCGACAGTATCCCATCTCGTCCGGTTAGCAAGAGCGTCGGTCTACGTCCCTGACAAGCTACCGCTCGCCAAGTCCCAACTATTCCCGACGCCGCTCTCCCAGCCCTCGCCGGAAACACGAATACTAGCGGCCTCAGGAGGCAGTGTCACTGATGTCGGGAAATGGGAAGATCCTCCATCATCGTCAGGCCAATCCGACGAGATTTCGCTGGTGGCAGGTAGCGACAGCATCCAACGTGCTACCTCCGACCGGTACGGCGACATTTCACTAGGGACAGGTAGCGACAGCGTCCGACACACTACCTCCGATTTGTGCGCAACGATTGATGGAGTGGATGTCACCGTGTTACTCGACACCGGTGCCGATTATTCTGTAATGAGCCATGGTTTCGCCCCAGAATTGAAAGTTTTGACGCATTGGTCCGGCCCGAAAATTCGCACGGCGTAAAGTCACTTGATTGCCCCTCCAGGCAAGTGCACAGCGCGGGTCGGCATCCGTGGTTTTGTGTATGTCAGAGAATTCTTCGTACTTCCTGAGTGTTCGAAAGACTTGATTCTTGACCTAGACTTCCTGCAGACTAACGGCGCTGTCATGGATCTGAAAGAAGCGCGTGTGACCTTTTCGACAAAACGGGCCGTGGCGCGCACTGAAAACGAGGATCCGGGACTGAACGTTTTGCGAACAGTTGACGATGACGTGAGGGTGCCAGCACGGCCTAGTGTGCTGGTTCTTGTGAGGCATGACTTGTTTCACGATTACGACGGCATCGCGGATGAGCACCTCCCACTATTACTCGAGAAGGAATTAGCCATTGCTCGAGAACTCGTGCAACTCCAGAACGGTTGTGCTACTGTGCTCCTGACAAATTTTGCTAAGGAGATGCAGGATCTCGCCAAGGACGCGGTTGTTGCCTTCCTTCACGATATTACTGCCTTGCCTCATTTTTGCACCACCGGGGCAAACCCTGAAGGAGAGGCCGCACCTTGTCATGCTCTTCAGACCGTTAAAATTAGACCGGACTTGAGGCCCGATCAGAGGAATCTTCTCTCGGCTCTTCTGACCGATTTCGCAGACTGCTCCGCCACGGCCTCCAAGGTCAGTCGTACTCCGGCCGCCAAGCAACGCATTATCACCGATAGACCACGTTACCGGTATGCCAGCGCCCGTAGCGGGTTTCTCCTAAGGAAAGTGAAGCCATTAAAACGCAAGCTGCTGAAATACGTGCGGACGACGTGATCCAGCCTTCGACGAGCCCATAGCCATCGCCAGTGGTCATTGTCAAAAAGAAATATGACACCTTGAGATTCTGTGTCGATTACTGAAAGCTAAATAACGTCACCAAAAAGGAGGTCTACGCTGCCTAGGATTGACGATGCCCTCGACCTACTACGCGACGCCAGGCACTTTTCCTCATTAGACCTCAAAAGTGGATACTGGCAAATCGAGGTGGATCAGAGATATCGAGAGAAGACTGCATTTGTGACGCCCGGCAGCCTATACGAGTTTAAATTGCTTCCGTTTGGTCTTCGCTCTGCGCCGGCCACGTTCCAACGTATGATGAACACGGTTTTATCAGGTCTAAAGCAGCAGTCATGCTTGATGTACCTAGATGTTCGAGCAACACCTGGACCTGTTGCGCAATGTGCTTCAAGCACTCAAAGACGCACAACTAACGATCAAGCCTGAGAAATGAAACTTCGCTTTCAAGGAACTACGCTTTCTCGGCGATGTTGTTAGTTTGTGAACTAACAACATCGATGGGGCGTCCTCCCTGATCCCGACAAGGCCACGGCAGTGTCAACTTTTCTACGCCCCACTCACAAAAAGGCACTTCGGTGATTTCTGGGTCTTTGTTCTTACTACCGATGCTTCGTCTAAGATTTTTCCAAGATAGCTGTACCGCTGACAGCCCTATCCAAAGAAGACATACCCTTTCTGTGGGGAGGCGATCAAGAACAAGCCTTCTAGGAGCTCCGAAGTCGCCTACACAGACCCCCAATACTGGCGCATTTCGATGAAGACGCCGCAACCGACGTACACACGGATGCCAGCAACTTTGGCCTCGGGGCGGTACTTATCCAGTGGCAAGACGGAGTAGAACGGGTTATCGCTTATGCTAGCCGAACACTCTCACAATCGGAGATGAATCATTCGACCACAGAGAGGAGTGCCTTGTGGTAATCTGGGCCATCAGCATGTTCCGACCATATATGTACGGACGACCGTTCCGTATTGCCAGCGACCATCATTCGTTGGGCTAGCTGGCAAGTCCTAAAAACCCGTCTTGACGCTTGGCTCCATGAGGCGCCCGTCTTCAAGAGTATGACGTTACTGTTGTTTATAAGTCGGGACATAAACACCAAGATGCGGATTGCTTTTCACGCGCGCCTTTGGACTCCACTGCAGTAGAAAACACAGACGATTTTCCCTTTATTGGGTCCATTACCCAATCCCATATGGCTGACCTTCAACGCAAGGACCCGGAACTGGCGCCGCTCATCGAGTATCTGGAAGGACGTGGTGGTAGGGTGCCGCTTGTTTTTCGTCGTGGCTTGCAGTGATATGCTTTACGAAGTGGAGTTCTCTACAAGCGCATTTTGAAAGATCAGAAGAGACATTTCTACTCGTAGTACCTACGCACCTACGGCCTGACAGCTTTAGCGCTTGTCACGACGAACCGTCTGCCCGCCACTTAGGTGTTAGTCGTACGCTTGCAAGAATTCGAGAGAAATACTATTGGCCGAAATTATTACCTTATATATGATCTTACCTCAAGACCTGCTGTGGTCTTGAGGTAACCCCGAAAGACTCCACCCGTAAAACCAACCGGATGTCTCCAACCCAATCTCATCATCAGCCTGACTATACCCACTACAGAGCGAAGGCCTCTCCCATATTTTTCCAATTAACCCGGTTTTGTGCTAGCTGCATCCACTTCACCCCTGCGAACTTCTTACCCTCATCCGCACACCTAACTTTCTGCCGCCCTCTGCTACGCTTTCCTTCCATCAATTATCCTCTTTTCGCCCTATACATGTCCTGCCCATGCCCATTTCTTCTTGATTTCCACTAGAATGTCAATAACTTGAGTTATTTCTCTGACCCACTCTGCACGCTTCCTATCTCTTAATGTTACCCCTACCATTTTTCGTTCCATAGCCCTCTGGGTTGTCCTCAACTTACGTAGAACCTTCTTGGTTAGCCTCCACATTTCAGCCCCATAGGTAAGTACAGGTAAGATGCAACTGTTGTATATTTTCCTCTTGAGCGATACCGACAAGCTGCTAGTCATAATCTGCGAGTGCTTGCCAAATGCGCTCCATCCCAATCTTATTCTTCTTATTTCCTTTTCATGGTCCGGATCTGCGGTTACTACCTGTCCTAAGAAGACATATTCGCCTACTACTTCCAGTGCTTCGCTACCGAACGTAAACTGCTGTTCCTTCCCAATGCTGTTGAAAATTACCTTATACTTCTAAATATTGATTTTCAAGCCTACCTTTCTACTTTTCCTGTCTAGGTCATCAATCATTATTTGCAGTTCATCCCCCGAGTTACTTAGCAGGGCAATGCCATCAGCAAATCACAGATTACTGAGATATTCTCCATCTACCCTTATCCCTAACTGCTCCCACTCCAAGCCTCTGAATACTTCCTCTGAACAAGCTGCGAATAGTACTGGGGAGATCGTGTCTCCTTGACTAACGCCTTTCTTTATGGGAATGTTGTTACTTTCTTTATGCAGAACTATGGTTGCTGTGCCGCCACTATATATATCTTCCAGCACTTTCACGTAGGGCTCGTCGACCCCCTCATTTCGCAACGCCTGCATCACCGCCGAGGTTTCTACTGAGTCAAATGCTTTTCATAATCAATGAATGCTATGTAAAACGCTGGTTATATTCCGAGCATTTTTCTATCACCTGGTTGATGGTATGGATATGGTCGATAGTAGAGTACCGTTTCCGAAACCCTGTTTGATCCTTTGCTTGATTGCAGTCTGAGGTTGTCCTGATTCTATTAGCGATTATCTTAGTAATTACTTTATACGTAACAGACAGTAAGGTGATTGGTCTGTAATTTTGAGGTCCTTAGCGTCCCCTTTCTGATGAAGGAGGATAATGTTTGCATTCTTCCATGGTTCCTGTACCGTCGATGACACCAGGCACTGCGTATACAGGTTGGCCAGTTTGTCTAGCATGATATCCCCATCATCCTTCAACAAACATGTAGTTATCTGATTCTCTCCAGCGATTTCCCCCTTTTCATAGTTTCTTATGCTTTCTTGACGTCGTCCTTCCACCCATCGCTCCACCGAAAACTCATTTCCAACAAGTTGGATTGTTGTTGCGACAGACTACTTGACCCGGTATGCTGAGACCGCGTAGCTCACAAATGGAACTGCCACCGAAGTAGCATATTTGTTTGTCTACGACAACGTATTGGCTCATGGCGCTCCGGCTATTATCATTACCTACCGCGGGCAGCTTTTACGGCCTGCCTGACTAAGGCTGTGCTGAATCTTACACACACTAGCCTAGACGGGTCACGGCATACCACTCGCAAACTAATGGGTTGGTGGAACGGCTAAACAGAACTCTGGCCGACATGCTGTCTATGTACGTGGATATGTAGCATAAGACCTTAGATCAAATTCTCCAATATGTCACGTTCGCGTACAATACGGCACTTCAAGAGACGACGCTGCTCACTCCCTTTGAACTTGTCTTCGGCCGTCGAGTGACCACTCCCCTGGATACAATGCTGCGTATACCTCGACTACGAAAATGAGCTTGACCTAGACGTCGCTAGTTTTACTCAGCGTGCGGAAGAAGCGCGCAGTTGACAAGGCCGCGCACATACCTACAACAGCAACTAGACTCTGACTGATGAAACCAGAGACGGTGCAGGAGACTATGCGTGGTTTGGACGCCCGTTCGTCATCGCGGACTGTCCGAAAAACTGCTGCGCCTGTACTTCGGCCCGCACCGTGTCTTCCGCCGCATCAGCCACGTTACTTACAAAGTTGAATTCCTGACCCAAGACCCCTCAAGCCGCAGACGCATCAAGTTCACTGACGTTGTACACGTCGTCCGGATGAGACCCTACCACGACCGCCCCTCTGACTGATATCTTGAGACTGATGGCGTCCCGTTTTGTGTTGTGGTGTTCTCATATCAACCTAGCACACTGTCAGCTCATCGCATTTGCAGCATCGAGGCGATGCTGCCAAGAAGGGTGGCAATGACACATGTCATTCAAAGAAGACGACGGAGAATTGAACGGGCGATTGGGAAGCGATGACAAAGTGGGACTGCTCTGTCTCGTGCTGACCTAACTAGTTGTCGGTGTCCCTCGGTGCCAGAGTGCCTTCTGCGCAACGTTACGTTACAATATATATATATATATATATATATATATATATAAACTGTAGTGAACTATGAGAGGATATCACAAAGACGATGCTAAGAACGAAGAAGTGCTGCTGCGCTGCTCGAGCTCACTTGTGTGTGCCTAGACTGGCTGTGTTCTTGTGTCGTTCACCATGCCAAGTGAATGGGGTTTTTACTGAGTGTTTTAACAGGTAATATAGCCGTCTGTAAGCTGCACGGCGAACAACACAACAAAACAGGCAGTATTGGCACACACAAGCGAGCTCGAGCCGCGGCACTTCGGCGTTATCATCCTTGTCTTCGTGATATCCTCTCATAGTTCACTACAGTTTTATCTCTTTTTTTGCGAGCTGCTGTGCAAGTCAATCGAGTTTCTAATTATATAATTTAATTTCTTCATTATGACAAAAAACGGCTATACCCTATTCTTGGAAACTGTTTTTCCAATGTGCACATAATTACAATCATAAGAAAAACGCTTTGCAGCATGATAGTGTAAGTAGAATTTTATATTTCTTTATAGCAGAATGAGCTGAGATGCGCATTCTTGTAGACAGGAAAGTAGCCCAGTAAAAAGGCGAGCCAACACAGAGCGAAATCGCCGTCCACCTAAACAGTAGATTACGTACGCATTGCAGGTCAGGTGGACGGCGGGTTCGCTCCGTGTTGGGTCGCCTTTTGTCTCGGCTAGATGGCTCCGTCGACAAGAATGCTCTTCAGCTCGGTTAATTCGTGTTGCTGTTGTAAATATAAAATTCCATCTAAATTATCACGCTGCAATGCATTTTGCTTATGATTGTAATTATGTGCACATTGGAAAGATGGTCTTCAAGAATAGTGTTTTCAATTTTTCTCATAAAGGAGAAATGAAACAATATATGAAACAATGAAACAACAACTTGCTCCTCAATGACTTTGCGTTCTGCTGCTCAAACGCGATACGGCCGTCGTCGAACAGTAGCAGAGCCGTCTGTCTCTATGCGATGAGAGGTGACGGAGGTCTTCCCCAACGCTGAGGCGCACACATCAAAAGACTCTCGGTGCCGCAAAAGGACGTCTAGCAGAGCTGTGGACTGCTCGGATATAAGGTCAGGGCTGATGGCGGCTGCGAGCGCAGAGGATGTCTGAAATGGAGGCTTGGCAGCAGGCGGTGGTGCGCTGGATTGCGTGCTGAGGGGAACGGGATCACAGTCAAAAATAAACTCAACTGTGGCTCCTCTGGGCAGTAACAACGGCTGTAGAGCTCTATTGAGGGCCGCAACCACCGCGCCACAACGGTGAAGGAAGTGAGGCACGAGGCAAGAGCTAGGCCATCGGAGGTCCACCGAGGAGCGGGCATAACGAAGGCCTCGCCATAGAGAGGGTAGTCCGATGCCACGATGATCAGCTGCTCGCGTCCTGGGGTAAAACGAAATCAACTGCTGCGAACACGTGTGGTGGTGAACAATCAGATGTCGGTAATATATCGGGGTCCGCAAGATGAATAAGGCGCTCACGGCAAGAGATGAGGGCGGACGCCGACGATAAGAAATCCCACCCAAAGATCACGAGATGACCGCACGTGGGGAGCACAATAAATTCAATATAATGCCGCTGGTTATCGATGAGGACACGTGCTGTGCATTGGCCGGTGGGTTTCATAAGGGTTCTATTAGCTCCACGAAGTGGCGGACCGATGTATGGCGTTAGAACTTTGCGCAGATGAGAACACAGAGAGAAATGCATGACGGAATAAGCGGCGCCGGTGTCGATGAGGGCCTCAACGTACAATCCTTCAACAATAACTACTAACATATTCGACGGTCGCCCAGGAGAAATTGTACATTTCGAACTCGAAGCAGCTTTCCCCCAAAAAACTGCTTCGGTTAGTTTTCCGTAATAGGTTGGAAGGGTTGCAAGGCAGGACGAAGCGGTGACGTGCGGCGAAAAGGCGAAGGGGATCGGCGTCGGGAAGGACGCGAGGGCCGTGAAACATCGGTAGAAATCGGAGGAGAGGAAGAACGCCGGTAAAAGTCTGAGTAGGGCAGTGTAGAATCGTCAGGCTGGCGCACTCGGGCACGTTCAAAGGGAGCATAACCCCGTTGCTCGTCTTGCTGGCGGCGGCGACAGACACGGGCAATGTGGCCACGTATTCCACAATAGTAGCATACAGGGCGGGAGGGGCGCCAGGCTGTAACAGGACTGTGCACTGTAGGATATGCTATGGAGAATCTTGTTATTGACGCAGTCTGGGCCGGCTGCCCAGCCCGGACGTAACTTAGCTAGCGCTGCCCGGACCTCTGCCACTGTGAATCGGGGCGCTGAGAGAAGGGTTGTCGGAACCTGAATAGTCTGGGGGCAGAGTAGGGGGCAGCGGATTGATGCATGTGTTCCTCAGCTGGGCGAGTAACTCATCTGGAGAGCATGTAAACCGATATATGAGGCGTTCCAGTTTTTGGGCGTTCTTTGCACGAGTGTTAGAGGGGTCTATCAGGTGACGCAGGAAGCGCCACATCCAAAGTCATCCAAAGTTTGCCGATCCAGGGTGAGGGCGTAGCGTTCAATCTCTTTGTTCAGCGCAGCCGCTGTTTACGTGCATAACAGTCGAGCTTCTTCCTGTGCGTTTGGAAAGTGAGCTGTTGCTTGAGACGCCATAGGGCTAGCAGGTGTGAGTCGTAGGAGATCAGAGGATCTTCCGGGTAGACTGATTCCGTGGAGGCTTGTACGTCTTGAAATAGCTCAGAGGTCCAGAGAGCAATATCGTCAATCTTCTCGGGCACAAATCTGGGCAGTGATCACGACCTACTGGAGCTCGTTCTCGCAAGTGACCCGGCAGGTCGCCCCGCTCACTCCCAACTCTTCACTAACTGGCATCGCTTCCGAGAGGGCCGCTCTGCGCCTGAGAAGATTGACGATATTGGTCTCTGGACCCCGAAGCTATCGGCAGATAGCGTACGGCGGTAGGCGATGTGCGGCTGTGGCCGATTGCGGTCCTCATCCCCCTTCGCTGTGGTGGCACTTTTCTTCATATCTTCCGCTGAGCGTCAAGATGATACTCCAGATGTTGCGATGGAAATGGCACGCTCGATAGACGAGGCGAATTATGATGTTTCTCGCGACTCTGGCGTGGAATAGTGGTTTGTACGCTTGGCTGGGGAGCAGAGGGATAGTGATTTGATTCCCGATTATATTTTCTTTTCTTCGAGCGCCACTGCGGTGGGCACTTTCTGCTCAAAGATTTAGACCATGCCAGTGATGAGCCATGTAAGGCATTCGCCTTAAGAAAAATGCTTCACGAGTAACTGCCTGCAGTTTGCATTCATTTGGGCTTTCCTTGTAGCACTGGAAACGCACAGACATGACAACAGGTCTGCGATGTTATTGCTGTTATATGGCGGCAAGTTCGCGATATCATCTGCCTCACTTGCTGAGTGTGGTATTTGTCTTCTTGCTGAGCGCTTCGTAATGGGAAACACTACTTGATGTTCGTTTTTCTTTTCCCTTTCACATCTGTGCAGGACGACGCGTACGTGACGGGAGACCTGGCCCTCGTAAACAACATTGGCCACGTGAACATACAGGAGCGATACCAGTGGGATCAGAAAATGACGGACGAGTGCATCTTTAACGGCACCTGCGTGTTCACGCACGAGTACTTTCCGTACGGGATGACCATAGGTCGCCGCAGCCAGTGGGGCATAGTGCTGTGGCGCCAGAGGCTGGACCAGGGTGAAACGCTAGACCTGTCCAGCAGGCTTCAGAGGGTGGACTACGCGGATGCGTTCAACCAAACCAAAGCTGCCCTTCTGAGAGTTAGAATGGCAACTACAATGGCAGCGACAAGAACCACAAACGCAACATCTTAGTGCAACACAAGCACCTTAAAGTTAGGCAAAAGTCGACATCAGTTTGAAAACAAATGATAGCGGGAGTCCTTCTTTAACCGGAATTTCAGCGGCGGGCGGCTAAAGGCCGTGTTTTCAAATAATATCGAATGCCGCAGATGGAATGTTCGTGGAGGACATTTCATCACCAAACAAGACTTCTTCGTTAAATTACATTTTCTGACACCTAATAAAAGAGAGTTTGCGATCATCTACTCGGGCAGAAACATTTATTTCGTTTATTATACCAGAATTAGGTCAAATTTCTAGATCCCACTGCTACGGCTGCCCTCTTAACTTCATAACGTTAGACCATATATATATAAACCAAACCAGTCCAATGCAAACTTGTCGTTCAAGATGCGGAAGAAGAACGAATGATTTGAAAACGTCTAGAAATATTAAGACCGCAGCACACCTCGTGCGGAAATGGGTTTCCAATACCCAGCCACAAATTCTGTAGACTGAACTTATTTTTCTATCACACGTACCTTTCGGCTAAAAAAGGATGCTTATCACACAATCCTGCCTGCTTTGGGCATGGCTGTATTTATTGATTCTCCACGTTATTAGTATTTGGTTCGTTGAACAATACATGTGTTTGAATGTACTGCTTGAAAGGCGTTAACTGCGGGGTTAACTGCATCTGCTGGAAGCCGGTAGCAGCCCTTGGCGGACCGTGAAAAAAATGTTAAAATGCGCAACGCTATGTGTGGAGGGCCGTTTGCCTATTTTGCTGTTCATGCACTTTTTTTTTCATACATCATCATCGTCATCATCATCAGCCGGACGATACCCACTGCATGGCGAAGGCCTCTGCCATATTCCTCCAATCAACCCGGTCGTCTGCTAGCTGCATCCACTTCACCTCGGCGAACTTCTTAACCTCATCCGCCTACCAAACATTCTACCACCCCCTGCTGCGCTCTCCTTCCCTTGGGTCACACCCCCCGCCTTTACGGTCAAAAGAGGCGCGGCATCCCCTCTACGGTTGCCCGTCGTCTCTGTATGAGGTATTCGAACACATTTAAAAGTTAGGCTGATCAACCCGCGAAGTACATGTGTCGGTGTGTGATTGAGGAATAAGTAAAAAACAGGTCACTTTCTTTTACAAACAACTGAATGTTTATAAATAGTAGTCCTTATTACACTGCATAATTATAGAGTACAATAAAAAAATAGAACGATATTGATAGAAAGACGACTAATTAAATGGCAGGTGAAAAACCGGACAATTAGTCCACGGTAAATGTAGGTTTTTTTAAAATACTTTTGTGGTTGATATTGATCAGAATTAGTCATGTAACGATTTTAGGCAGAAAGATCATTAAATACCAAGTGGAAGGAAAAATAACATGTGGTATATAGATAAAAAAAAAGAAGGTATCCCCTATGACCTTGCACTTGCAGACTTTTGTCTCCTTTCATTCTCATTCATGTGCAGATTAATAAAACTGCCATTAACACAATGTTGATTACGCACAAATTTCCTTTCTTTTCCTAGCATGGCAAACCATCATCGCCAGGAAGCCCGAAAGACCTCAGCACTACACAGGTTTCCTCTGGACAGGTTAGTACTGTTATGGTATTAATAACAATGTATATATACTTTTATATTTATATTTATGTATATTTAGGCCACATATATAACTTTGAAATATGTTGCACACATATATGATGGCTCTATTGCTAGAAGCTATATAAACTAGCACAACTGTTGCTATGTCATTATGCTTTCATGCAGTTAGTTACATGTTCAACCATTTCTTCAGGCACCTACCGGAGGTGATCCAAATAGCAGAGCTCTTCCTGTAGAGGTGAGAATATTTTGGATAGTTCATTTTGTCCAGTGGATGATGCAAGTCTTTTGACATACGTACATGCTTAATTTTAAACTGTACTGAACAGCTTTGTATTATATTGCATATGATGGCTCTATTGCCCGAGTAAGTAAGCTATGCAAATTAGTGCAAATGTTATGTCTGCTTCCATGCACAAGCTCGATCATCGCTTGAGGCACCTTCTGGAAGCAATTAAAATGTAGCTCTTCCTGTATAGATGCGGTTATTTTGGAGTTCAAATAGTTAATTTTGTTTAGTGGATGATGCAAGGCTTTGGTGTGCACTGGCGCACCAAAAAAAGAAACTCGGAGCACATATATTAACTGGATTAACATGGGAGACCCGACGTTCAAAAATAATGAGCTGCTGGATTGGTTCATGGAACAGTGTATTAGTCGACTGTCCTGCACTGTGTCTTTTGTTTGTGCTGCTAACATGCCTCCAAATTTTTCAGGGCTCTTGAAACTCCACAAACTACAGCTTGTCTGTGCAAATTTTTTAGTCATATCAGTTCTCCACTTTCAGAATATTTGTGTATGTGTAGCAAGTTGACAATGTTTGCATTTTGTTACGGGCAGTTCACTCTATACAGAACCTGAAAATGAAAGCATGAAAAATTTCAAATCTGCAACCATCATTATAATTATGAATATCTGTCTGCAGGAAGCATCACCAGCGGGGCCTTCAACTACTCGCACGCATACTGTGGCAACACAATGCGGGAGTGCCATCCTGTTGGTAAGTCATTATTGATAAAGATTTTGTAGTGTTGTGAAAATGTATTAAAGAGCTATATGATTGAATACATTAAACGTAGATGGGGTGCTTGCGAATAATTTTAAATATATGAAATTTTTCCAGGCACACAGGTGTCTATTCGACTTAAATCTCTAGTCAGCACCAAGGTTCAAACAGAGAAGCCTGCCACCAGAGAAGTCGGTGGCAGGCTGCTATTACTGGCCAGTTACTGCTATCACTGGCCACTCGTTAGAACAGAACTTCTTTCATCCACTTTTGTCCATTTGCTGGCTATGGCAGGCAAGAAAATTTGTCATTTAAGCACTGTTCATTAGGCAAAAAAAAGAAAACTTGACGAAATACGTCACCTATGTGTCACCTATGTGTCACATATTCACTCATTCAAACCTGAAAATATACCCTCCCTGTGACACAGTTCATTGGAATGATAGCGTTCATAACTCTCATGCATGGCTTAACATGATTAAGGACGTGGTAATACTCACAATGGGTCAACAAATATTGCCTTGATGAGTCTATGAAGACCATGCCTCATACATACCTTGCACACCACTAATCTCGGACGTGGTGTTAGGATATTCACAGTTGCGTCAGGTAGCAAAAGGGCAATTTTTCCTTACATAATATGGTCATGCTGTGTCTGCCTAGTGCACATTAGTGCTGTCTTTAGAGCTACTACGGAGCCATCACATGCACTTTGAAGTTTAATTTTGCACAAATATTTGAACAAGTCACTAAGATGCACAAGGATATTTGATTCTGTTGTGAAAAAAATATAAGTTGCGTAGCCCTAAAGTGTACCTAATTTGCCATGGCATTTTTCTGTTCCCTGTTGATAGAATGAAAACAAAAAAAATGCATACCTACTATAAACTTTGACAGCAGCTTTATTTAGCACATTTTACAGCCAAGGCATTCCGAGATGAACACCCATGGCTGCTACGTATTAGTTCATAATATTAACAATCACATGGCACCAGTCGCTGACATCACTGCACTTCTTTTTCAGCGACCATCAGGATGAAACGGCCTAGTCAGCGATTGAGGAACCCCTCTACAAAGAGCGAAAATTCCTTGTGTTCGAGGGTTGCCTGCGGCAGCTTCTTGAGACCTGAACAATGTGCGGGCAAACAAGAACCCTTTACTTTAGCATAGCAGGAAGCCTTGTGACTGTGAAGGGGACATGCTCACTGCAGCATTCTTTCCTCTGGAAAAGCCAACCACTGGTTGAAGGAAAGGCAGCAAGAAATGTCCTCCTGGCTGCAGGCATCTTGTTCTCTGGCTGCGGTATAGCTTCAGTTCTTCGGTTCCTGCAATCCATTGGGGTGCAAGGCATCACAGAGAGGACCAACTACAGCTACCAACGGGCATACTTGCTACCTGCCAGAAATGAGGTTTGACAATAAGGATATCTCTCATACAACATTCAAGTCAAAGTATATGTCATTAACTCGATAACTAGATGTCGCATCCTTCATGACAACAACTTGAAGCTACAATGCAACATATAAAACATATAAAATGATATGCAACAGCGGAGGCATTGCAGTGCAATGCACCTGCTACTGCACATCTCTGTTGCCTTTGGCTACATGTTTAATAGACCAGCTGCATGCTCTAGTACTGAAGGCATAATTTTTGAAATATTTTTTTTTTAGTAAATGTGCTGTGAGAAAAGTGAAAAGCAATGCAGCATTTGAAACCTGCCCCCCTCATCCTAATATGCATTAAGGCAACCACATGACTGCAAGTTTGTAGCCTCTGAATTGAACATCTCCTTCTTTGCAGCTTTTTCAGCAAAGGCAAGCAGAACTTGCTAGTGAGCTTGTAGGGACAACAACAGACCTGGCAGGGGATGATCGCTGTGACTCGCCAGGCTACAGCGCAAAGTACATGACTTGCAGTGTACTAGCTGTGCAGAATGGAGCCATTTTGCACACTGCACAAGTTCAAGTCGGTGAGGTAATGCGACTCATCCTTTCCGACAACTGAGGTTCCTCCTAACATCACATCCTATCTTACGGCATTTCAACCCTTCTGCTCCAACTTTAGTGCACACGGATGCAAGTGGCATAGGCCTCAGTGCTGTCCTCGTTTAGAGCTATGACGACTGTGAACATGTGATTGCTTACGCCAGTCGGACTCTAAGCAAGACTGAGCACAACTACACCGTCACCGAGCAGGAATGTCTCGCGGTTGTTTTCGCCGTGCAGCGGTTTTGCTGCTACCTGTACGGAGAGCCTTTCGTAGTAGTAACCGATCACCATTCCCTATGCTGGCTACTCAATCTCGGTGATCCGTCTAGTCGCCTAGCCCGCTGGGCACTTCGCTTGCAAGAATACGACTACAGCATTTCATACAAAAGTGGCCGACAGCACGCAGATGGAGACTGCCTCTCCTGGTTGCCACCTGCCACGACGGAATGCGACACGGACAACTTTGATCATTACGTCACTGCTTTATCTCAGAGATTTCCAAATACTCATACCTTTTGAACCGAGGAACACACCGATCAGCATCTGAAGTCGTTCTTAGCTGCTGCTCAAGACCCAACCTCGAACAGCCAGTTTTGCTTATGCCTATGTTATGGCCTGCTATACAAAAAAGTTCTCTCGTGGCTGCTTGCTCCAGGAAAGTGTCTTGTTTTTTTCACCGAGCCCACGACCAACCTGTCGTCGCCACTCCCTGTACGGCCGCCGCTACCGACCAACTCTGCGATTACGATACCTCATTAGATAAGAAGGCTGTGAGAATCCGTTTTGCTACAGACTGTCGGTTAATTGAATATTCTTTTTGCCTTTGTTTAAACCTTGACCTGGCTTAGTATTTTACGCTGTGTTTTTGTGTAACTCTCGCCCTTACTTACTATCTCTGGAATACTTGCTTTGTTATTTTATAGTCTTCTTTATAGCAGCGTTTGTTCATTGTCGGTTTTTTCTCTTGTCATTTATTGAGTCGTTTTTTATTACTATCATGTCCTGGAGTTTTATTAATTTTTTATGCAGTGTAATTTGGACTACTACCTATATATGTTCCCATTGTGTGTTAAAAAAGTGACGCATAAATTTATTCCTTGATCACACACCAACACACGCACTTCACTGGTTGACCGGCCTAACTTTTAACTGTGTTCTCAAACCTCATAGAGGGACGACGGGTAACCGTAAAGGGGATCCCGCGCCTCTGTTAATCGTTAAGGTGGGGTTTGTGACAATATAGAACAGACCAAAACTGCAGGAAAGGTATTACATATGCTAAAAAATTACAAAAAGGTCAATGAGCTGCAAGGATTCATGGGATTTGCCAACTTTGAGAAAAATTTGTGGCACAACCTGCATACTCTAGTGCACTGAAAAGAACTGCTCCCTCCCCCCCCCCCCTCCAAAAGAAATTGCACGAGTGCACTCAATTCTGCTTAGGTGCAGTAATGTGAAAGCACTGCGAATTATGTCACACTGCTTAAATTGGTCCGACATTACGCTAGCAAACCTCGGCCGCACTCGTCCAGATGGCGTACGTGTATGCCATATTTACCCAGGTTAAATGAAGGAGTGGTGCAGATGGTACTTCATGAAGATCACAATGTTTGCCGCACAGCTGAACAGTATGTTGTAGTTTGAACTTGATGAAGAGAATGATGCTTACTGCACAGCATGAGAGTGTGTTGCAAAGTGCATTGCTTGTACCGTAGACGGGGAATGCCTCAGCCCACATAACCAAAGCAGAAGCCAGTGGAGGCCGCTTGGAACCGTCAAAGCCGACAGCCCACCATCACACACCCACGTAACTGGTCGGAATGCTCTGCCCCAAGGCAGGTGACCTCTTCCCCTTGGATAAGTGCTCCCTTCTTCTCTCCTTGCAAATTTAATCGTGGTCTTTTTCTGCAAAGCTGTAAATTCTTCAGTTCTGTTCCTTCTATCTGGTGCTCTGTTCTATACTGCCTTTCGTTTTCCTTTGACTTTCCTGCACAGATGAATAAAATGTAAACACCAACACTGGAAAAAGCGACCATGAAAAGAAGCCACAGAAGAGGAGATATGCGGATAGAAAAGCGACAGTAAAAAGTAGAAACATATTCACAGATCTCAAGAAAGCAAGATACCAAGCCAAGCTGTCGACAAAGTTCACGCCCCAGAAATTGCAAGAGAACAACTTAAAAACATCCTTATCAAGAGTGCCAAATGAATGAATTATGAAAGAAGCTCCTCGCTCTATAAAATGCCAGAGGGATAAATATTAGAACAGGCAATGACAAGGTCTCCCAGCCCAACTAAGTGATTCCTGCGGTACAGGCCACAAAATGAGAAGCAGTGGCTACCTTAGCTGGAAGAATTTGTGTACATATATTCACTGTGAAAGGAGAGCGATGTAATGCACAGTTAGATACAGCTGATAATCAAGAAATAGGGGATTATGTCCAGGCATGTCAGCTGGTGATAGCCGAGACAGCTAAAATAAGGCTTTTAGAGCATTCGCTCTACTTCTCCCGTGCACAAACCTCAAAGTGAATGCAATGTTGACTTTGAACTCTCACGCTGTGCAGCAAACAATGTCATCTTTATAGCTTAGACATGAGAGCACTATGCTATTGCCACAACCTATCACACCTCATAGTAAAACTACAACACACTCTCGCACTGTACAGTAAACATCGCCTCCATCAATTTCTAATTGCAAGACATTTTCGTGCGCTACAATGATCATCGTCTTAATGTTTCATCTACTCCTTCTCCTTCATTAAACTTACGGAAATACACCATGCACATACGCCACCTCACTATAGACGGAGGTTGCAACCGTGCCAGACAGCCTGCCGAGACCATTGAACAAAGAGAAGCCAGACTAGCCCATTGCCAAAAAGCTGAGCAAGAGTGCAAGCGAGCCAAGATTGAAGTGGCAGCAGCAACTGTGACTGCGTCCAATGGCTAACGCTCATGAAATTTGGTTCAAGGACGGTTGAACCTGCACAACGTTTTGAAAATATGCAGTGCTGCTCCTACACTTTGGCAAACACACCTGAAAGGGACCAGCTATTACTGCAGATTGGAGATAAGAAATGTAACACTCTGCAAGCATATTAGACTGTAAATAAATTCAAATTAATAATTCAGATCAGCAAATGCAGGAACAAGAGTTGTGGTTTGATCTGTGCTTCACCTGTATTACTCCACTGCTGGAATGGATGTATTCTGCGATCTGTTGTCATGTATTCACGGCTAGGAGTATCAATAAACAAACCTTCAAGCACTCATCTCATTGTGTCAGTATTGAGCACTCACACATTCGGTATCAATCAAAACACAGAATGCTTGTGCTGCCTCGGCACAAGCATTCTGTGTTTCGATTTTAATTTTTTTTTTCTGTAAAAGTCCATTCCAAATAAATGAATGTTTATGGTAGATGCTTGGAAGCATGTGCTCAAGCAGACTTGGCGATGCTCAGCATTGTCCTCCATTCTGGATTGTTTTTGGATGTGTACCCTTTTTATTACTAGGATTTGAATTTTCTTCCCAGGCTTTATTTTTCACTAACAGTTCTACACCTTTCTTGCTTAGATATCTACAAGTTCTGGCACTTTAGAGGAATGAGATGTCTGTTCTTAAACAGTGCCACAAAACAGACACTTGACGCAGTGCATAACTTGGCGTTCATAAAATAGCATTCTCTATTTTTCCACCTTAAAAATAAACGCACTTCCATGCACCACTCGAAGCAGTGCGCCTGGCACACGTGATAAAGTTTAGAATACAGCATGCAGTGAAGCGACAATCACCTGAGATTAAAGGGGAGGGTGCCTGAATCCCACGTAGCTCGCCGACGGAAATTCACGCCGAACCCGGCAAACGACGCAGGCTGGCAGGACCACCCTGTTGCCTTCGCCCAGCCTACCCCAAATCCACATGGTAAACAAGCGGTAGGCTATGAAGCGGTGCTGCCTGAAAATACCACGCTTTACAGTAAACGGATCATACACACACACAAAAAAAATAATAATGCGAATCTGTCACCTGACGCTTCCGCACTACCTACTTGTTTACATCTCCGTCTCCATCGATGTTCGCTCCCTCCTCCTCTAGTGCAATGTGCACAGCCCGAAGGCCTATAAATAAATCAGGCTTCGGGCGTTAGGCACACGCTTTGAAACGCTGGGTGGATCGTAATGCAGCCGCCGTCCTGCTGGCACACCACCAGCACCTCCGGCATGCTGCGGCAGCACACATCTTCTTCAGGTGTGGGCATGCTTTCGCAGCGGCCGCAGCGGCACCTGCGCATAAGTAAAATGTGAAAAGGCCACGAAGCAAACACGAAACGGCATTTCGTGAAATAAGAAAGTTGTAATAACTTATGTGCAGTGGCGCGTGCGCCACGGAACGCACCATGGTAGGCCGTCGTCTCCGTTGCCAGCGGGTGGTTCAGAAGGGCCAGTCGATGGCGTGTTGCTGTCGTCGCTGTCTAGCTTATCACGAAACGGACTATAATCATATGGATCAAAGTCCAGCTCGGCAGCGGCTTCATGCAGCCTCGCTTCGAGCTCGGGATCCATGCGATCCATGGCGACCGACACGCGAACCGCCGCAAACACGAAGGGGAAGAAATCGGAGCACTACCGGAAGTAAACAAACCGAGAGTCGGTGACGTCACTTCGTGACGCGTTATGGGCGGGGCGTCGGCCCGGACATTTTCTTTTTTTTTTTTTGGCCGGCGCATCGGCGTGTATGAGTTGAGGGCTACAGTGACGGGAGAGGAGGAGCGTCATTTTTAATATGGAATATCTGCGCTATTAAAGATGTTAGCCTAAAATTTTTTTGCGCTTTGCTGACTAGTGAAGGCACGCCGACCGCTCGTGCGCCTTTCTTAAGCATGGCTTCAAGCTTTTCATGGGCCCTTTAAAACCATATTGTGCCCAGTATAAATTATGTTTATTCTGCGGTTCCTGCCAGAAGAAATGGACATGGGCAGGACATGTAGTGCGAAGAGAGGATAACCGGTGGTCGCTAAGGGTAACAAACTGGATTCCAAGGGAAGGAAAGCGTAGCAGGGGGCGGCAGAAAGTTAGGTGGGCGGATGAGATTAAGAAGTTCGCAGGGGTCAAGTGGATGCAGCTAGCACAGAACCGGGTTAAGTGGAGAAATATGGGAGAGGCCTTCGCCCTGCAGTGGGTATAATCAGGCTGATGATGATGATGATGGGGATGATGATCCTGCCAATATCAGCAACTTTTTCTTTTTGCATCCACAGCCGACTGAATGGATAGCCGCTCAGTCGAGCCTTTCTTTTCTGTATGCTTCAGGGAATGTATGGTTTCGTCAGGTTTGAAGTTAAATAAATTTCTCTCTCTGCTGCTATCGACGACACCGTGTTTGTAATTAGATTACGGGCGCCAGGCAGCCCAATAAAGAGTTCGTTTCGGTCCTACACATGTGTATTCATCTGTCGTCTACAATATTGTCACGACCACGTGACATCAAGTGGAGATGCTGAATTGCGTCAACATATCATAGCCCAGAAGATTCCAGATAAAGAGCAACCAACGCTGGGCTTCGTGCAGCTCCGGTGACCCCCGCTCTCCCTCGGGTACGGCGCCGGGCCCGAGGGCTGCCCAATGAGAATGCAGAATACTGGATGGACTACTCCAACCGCGGGGCCGGATTCAATGCGTCCATTACACTGGCTCCGCTTCAGCGGTGCCGAAGAAATTCATTATAGTCAAGCACTTTTGTGAAGCTTTCGAGATACCGCCACCAGAAAAAAACGTTTCAGTTTCCCTGGAAAACACTGTCTCTTAACACAAACTTGCGGGTTTATGACCACAAATAATGCACAGGACACCTCCAATGCTGTGCGTGTTACTGTTCTGACAAAGAATGCATCTCTTGATTAGATACTTGGCTAAGCCATACTCGATTTATTTCCTATGGGTCATGCTTGCGCGTGACTGATACGTTCTGAATTCGTGGAGTAATTTCAAAGGCCATTTATTTATTATTTTATAGTCGTGTTGCTTTTGTTTGATATCTTTATGCATCAGTCGCACATAATTAAACCTGAGAAAAACTTATGGCTCATCACCTTGAACTAAACGTTCATATCTAAACATCATTGCTTATGGACTTATTCTCCTGCAATTGAAGAAAATGTCGAAAAATAAGCGGTAAGTCACGGCACAATAGAAATGAAATAGCCGATACCGGGGACATGTTCCCTAGCTGCGGCTATTAAAGGGTCTGTTATGGCGCGGCATTTAAAAAAAAAATGGGGTAACGTTGCCCAGCCAAGTCTTCTGTTGGAAGGGTAATGAAATGTCACTGCCAATATTTTGAAAACAATAGATAACGTGCCTTCGTTGGAAGTACGTGCACGGGATTGGGAAAAGAGCGGAGAATTGTTGCCTCCGTCGGCAGTGTAATGAAGTGGCGCTGTCACTATGGGGAAACAGAGGATGACTATAGGGCCACTACTAGAAGGGTTATGAACTGGTGCATGCCAATATGGGTAGATCATATGAATTGTAGTGCCATGAGTGCAACTATCTAAAAATAGCATCGCTATGGGCGATCAAACGGTGGAGGGGACCTGTCCAGTATAAACTCCAGACTGGACTGGACTGTTCTGTCCTCTTCGAGCGTTCTGCCGGTCGGGTATAAGTGTTTATGAGGACTTTATGAGGACGAGTCCTATCAGCATAAAATTGATCCAGACCATGCAGGTGCGGTAAACGCTGTTTTGACGAGATACGATAAATTTCACTACAGGCTTTCGGCTGTCTGAACTCGGCGTCGTACATTTCGCCTGTTCACCTCAACTACGGGACTGGTATTGGCAAAACCAGATGCACCAAACCAACCGAGAAAAATGAATTTTTTTAGATGGCGTCTTTAAATTTAAAGTTGTGCCGTTCTACCTGTGCAACGCGTCAGCGACGCTGAAGAGTTTCTTGTGTCCAGTCATTCGTAGCATCAAACGAGAGACTTTTATAGGCTATTTGGATGATGTCCTTATATTTCTCAAAATATCAAGGGTACAATGAACGCCAGAGTATCGTTCTCGACTGCATAATTGAGGCTGGACTCATCATAATTTCAAACCGTGTCACTTGGGTGAACAACAAACCCTTGTTCTTCTATTCTTCGTGAATGAGGATGGAGTCTGACCAAATCCACGGAAGTCATTTGTTGCCTACGACTTTCAGAAACCTCTTACACTAAAAAACGTTCGGAGTTTATTAGACTATCTTTACATTTTCGCCGCTTCCTAAATAGTTCTATGCACTCGTCGTCGAAAGCTAAACATTCTAGGAGTTTGTCTTGTTGGGTTTGGTGAATACTCTGGACAGTGTCCTCCACACAAGATGAAACCTTCATTATGTGTACCTAGAGGGTATTCGCTCATCATTGCCGAACTTAAAAAGAAAACACAAAAAGACTCCAACGAGCGGACTCCCGCACGTGCCGACCCGGCGGCTCAACATAGGCCTCCAGAGTGAAAATGCTCTTCACCAATTCTCCCGACGCTTTTGAGCACTTTGTGGCTGAAAAATATTTCGTGTCCAGCTAGCAAAACGGCAGGGATTCCTTCAACAAGCGGAAAGAGCTAACTTGGACTGCTGCATCGTGTTCCTGCCAGGACCCAGCACTGACGTCACAGCTGCCGCTTACTGTGACCGAATGGGAGGCTGCAGTACATCTATATAGAAGTATTCAGCGTGCCGTGAAAAGCCTGACGGCAGCGTCCAATAAAACATCGTCTTGATAAGCGACAGAATACACGAGGGCAGATAAGGAGGTATTTAACCCGGCGTGAGCATTTATTCTGTCTTCCTGGCCGAGTTGTCGATTTCTGAATATTGTGCATGTCTCCCTATTGACTGCCGTTCTTTCCTGCGGGGAAACTCGCCTTGCATCTCAAGCCGCGACTATAGGCAAAGACAAGTCCAACCACGGTTGCACGACTAAGAAGCGGAAAGGTGCATCATCATCATCATCAGCCTGACTATACCCACTGCAGAGCGAAGGCCTCTCGCATACTTCTCCAGTTAACCCGGATAGCTGCATCCACTTGACCTCTGCGAACTTCTTAATCTCATCCGCCCACCTAACTTTCTGCCGCCCCCTGCTACGCTTTCCTTCCCTTGGAATCCAGCTTGTTACCCTAAGCGACCATCGGTTATCCTCTCTTCGCACTACATGTCCTGCCCATGTCCATTTCTTCTTCTTAATTTCCACTAGAATGTCGGTAACTTGAGTTATTTCTCTGACCCACTCTGCACGTTTCCTATCTCTTAATGTTACCCCTACCATTTTTCGTTCCATAGCCCTCTGGGTTGTCCTCAACTTAAGTAGAACTCTCTTGGTTAGCCTCCACGTTTCAGCCTGGAAAGGTGCACTCCTGTAAAAAACACACTTCTTTCCGAGAGCCAGCGGTACGAAAGAGCCAAAGTTCTGAGGCTTGTCATCCTTGATTATAACAGGACAGATATTGGCCTCAATCCGAAGCTGTGAATCGTTAAGTTTGGCAGTTAAACGTGGAATTGTAGAGAAATTATTTTGCATATGAATGGCGGCAGATATTACCGATTAACCTGACATTCTTATATCAATACACCATAACTAGAAATAGCGTAGCACATTGCGTGAAAGTGCCCGAACATCTGCAGCGGTAGTCTAGAATTACTTTCCAATACGTGCAGCTCGTGGAATTTTTTCGAATTCTTCGGCTTCTTCGAATTTTGCAAACTCGGGTCATTTGTTTTTCAGTTTAGGTGTTATCTTCGACAAAGTTAGGAATCCCAAATATTTAACGCTACTTTTGATGTTATGCTACACTCTGCATACTACTATAAAAAAGTCGAAATATTCTGAAAATATTTTAGCGATGATTAAGTATGCCATTATTATCTATTATTTGAGGTATTCTCTATTCTGCCGGCTGACGCAAAAATACACAGCTGACTGTTATCTATTTCCCAAAATTCGCTACTTCGGGTAACATGAACAAACCTAATTTCGTTTTTCATGGGTTCTGATTCTTTAGGAACTATTTAATAGTAAACACGAGTCAATAACCCTGCATTACAGAACTCATAAAATTTGCTTCAAAGTTTGTATTTTGCATTATATGTTGCTTTACGGGCATCCTGCTTAGTGCTCCTATCTACTTGACGTGGGCTGTATACTCTTTCAGAAGCTTCCCACTGCTTCGAATGCGCTGAACTACGTTATGCTCATATTAACGGCCAATATAATTATCATAATTATTCATAATTATCATAGTATAATTATTCACACAAAATGCAATGTGTGGTTTAAGATTTTAAATTAAGTTTATGCTTTATGCAGATTGCGCCTAGCTATTCTTTCCATCTCAGAAATAATTATTTTCTAAAATTTCTCACAAAGAAGTAAGAACAATAATAACGTGCTTCATAACATAGCTGAAAGACGCAAGCACATCTAATGAGTCCTTTTTGCAGGGCCCCACACTCAATGTACCGGTCATGAGGCCCGTTTTCAACAAAGACTTTCAAACGCGTACTGCCGTGTTTCTCGGAAGGAGTTAGTAGTAATTTAATGACTGATTTATAGCTTATATCCCCATACTAGCGCCGTATTTTAGCATACGGCGAGACACAGAGCCAAAGGTTTGGTTTGAAGCATACAGTACTTATTGAAACAGTCCAACTGCCGCTGCGTAAAACTCTTGGAAGCACCCATACAATAAGGTTTCAATCTGATAACTTAACCAAAACTTCTTTCAAACGATTTAGAAGGAGCGCGCGTAGGAGCAGAAGTGCGCCTATTCCTGAACAAGATTTTGTTATTCGGAATTTTTTTCTCACAAAAAACGATTGTAGACCCGTTATTCCTAATCATACAGGCAGCGACACAAATTTTTTTGTCAGCTCCAAAATGCTTATAATCCAATATTTCCATCATGCCATCTGACATACCCTAATAACGCGTATAAAACGACACAACTCCAGTGTCTAGAAAACGAGGGTACACTGTGCGGTCCTTCCTTGATGCCATCTAATGGGGAACCGTAGTCGGCCATGAACACTTACTGATTTAGCCATGAGCAGCCTAATTCAAATAAAGGCTTTAATCAATGTCTAGATGGACAAAGTGTTACAATTTATTCGTGGGCGCTAATTTTAAATATTGTCATGACTCAAGCCACAGGGAGCCGTGAAGGTACACGGTACCGTGAAGGTAAGACCCGAGAGTCCGGTTTGCTTCTAGCTCCGACGACAGTGTCCAGCACCAGCGCGCCTCTCGAGCCGAAAACCGCCTCGTCGTCGTCGGCACCAAGCACGGCGGCCGCGCGGCTCTATTCACGTGGCATTATTCTCCCCCGCCAAAGGGAAACATCGTCCCGATGTTAAGGTGAGAAGAGAAAAAAAATTAGGGGTGAGGTGAACTGTACAATAAGTCAAGGTCTCACTTGCAGCATCAAGGTTACAAAATGCGAGGTTGACACAGCGCTCAGTCACGTGAAAAGTACGGCTTTAAGCAAACCACGTGCACAATTTCAGGTTGCTCACGCCGTACACTGAAGCACACACTTCCATCCGGAACAACTTCATAGTTAACACTGTTTAAGCGGTGCGGGACTTTATAGGGTACGAAATACCGGTTAGCAGTTTTTTACACAAGCCTTCGTGGCGCACGGGGATCCACACCCACACTTGGTCCCCTGGTTCGAAGTGGACTTCCCTGTGCCGAAGGTAATAGTGTCGAGCGTCGGTGGCATGCTGCTCCTTGATGTGCAAGCGGGCCAGCTGGCGGGCTTGTTCGGCCTGTTCCACGAAATGGGCGGCATCGGGTTCGACCGCTTCATCCCCGCACTAAAGTCACTGGAACTCTGAAAGTACCGCAATCAGCGGGCGGCGCGTAGGCATCATTGGGTTACGTGTCGTCTGCTGGAGAAGCAAAGCTCCGCTATAGCTCGTGGTTTCTACCCTGCAAAGGCGTCATTGATTGGTTTTGCGCGGAAAATAACGAATGGTAGTATTAAAGAACGAAATCTTACATGGGACGAGGGTTTACGAAAGTGCCTTTAAAGCGTCGCACGACTGCTGTGCAGCCACGATCGTGTACTTCACTCCTCTGGCGTGCGTGCACAGCAAGATGCAAGCTTAAGCTTGTTCTATAGAGCTTCGTTTGTTGCAGCGCAGGTTAGTCTGCTTTATATAGCCGAAACGAGTAATTCTAAAAGGCTCGCAAACGCATGTTTTTTGAGACCAGGCAAACTGTTTATAGCAGTCATATATGCCGCGTTCACGTGAGAGCTGACCTGAAATGTGATGTGTATAGAAAGTTATTCTCTTAGCGCTTGCTGCCTCATTCCCGTTGTACTTGCCTTCGTCGTGTCGCGCGCTAATCGGAGTGACATGTTATACGGCTCCAACCACGCTGGCGCGCGCGGCCACCGCTCTGAATTGGCGGCTAGATGGCCACCCAATGAAACCTTTTCGCGACTACTTAACAAGGGGTGGAGGAAATGGGGAAAGGCATTGCTAAGTACCAAATAATTAAAGCGCCAAACGAAGGAGATTATTTGGGTAAGCCTTGCCGTGCAGACAAGCTGTGCGAATGAAAACGGAAGGCTAACGAAAGACTCCAGTAACCGCGAGGATATGATGTGCTCTCAAAGTGACTGAAGAGACCAGTGCGCAACCCATGCTCGCCAGCATGTGTGCAAGGCATTAGTCGCACAGCGAGTTATCGCAAAACACCACGCTCATTCGTATCGCTCAAGCCATCGTACTCCAAAAGTAGTGTGATGCCCCCCCCCCCCTCCCATGACCTCTCCTTGCTGTGGGTTCCTAATGTTAGCGGACGTTAATGAACTCAAGATTATTTAATTTAACACGGAACCCTCATCTTTCGGCACCCTTCATGGTCCGTATAGTTTTGGTATTTGTTTTGTACTTAAGGGAAACAATTCAAATCGGCAACACATATTAGAAAAGCCAGATGTATTTGCGCGACTAATTACTCATTAGCCAATATGAATGACCTCCAGAAAAAAAAAGGGCGCGTAAACGTCTTCGAAAACCTAGCTCTCATGGACAAAAAATCTACAGCGAAACATGCAATGGAGGCTTGCTAGAGACGTCAAACTAACTTTCCCCCAAAAAAAGTAAAAGAAAACTAACTATTTCAATGAAGAAATAAAGCGATTTGATATTGTAGTGTCTACTTTTATTAGACCGGATTTTAGCAATTAGTTTCCTTTGCTTTCTGAAGCATTACGTTCTGGGAGAATTGTCGGCTATATGGAGGCATATAGTTGTTTATTTAAATGCGTTGAATCAGTCGCAACAAATATGTCTGAGGCTGTGTTGGCAAATTCTGTGGTCGGCCGTGATATCCCCAATTGCTCTCAGTGCTTTCTTTTGTAGCCCAATTAATTTTTTATATTTAATATATTAATTTTTATAATTCCCCAGACTAAAAAACTAACAACTTTCGGAACAAAAAGTGCGTAATATTTTTATATTTTTAGCTATGTAGAAATAATGCTAGTCAATCGGTAAAGGCAACAAACTACTCTGCTCAAACTGGGCGTACGTTTCGAAATATGAATGTTCCAAGACAGTGTCTCGTTGAACAAAACGTCAAGAGATTTACGGCTGGCGACTTTGTCAGTCGCAGTATTATGAACATAACAAATATTGCCCATGGCGCTCTACGGTAGCTAATAAATAAGCGCAAAGTGGCCGAAATAATGAAATATAACATGCAGGAAATTGAGCATGTCGTAAAGAACGAGGTAAGCCTTAAGGCGGGGAAGAAATTGGGCATAGGCAAAAATCATTTGTATGCCCTAAGGGACAAAGAGGACATGTCATTACGAATATGGGCAGGATAGTCAAAGTAGACGAGGAGTTCTATACTAATAGTAAAAAAAGTAGTCAGGATAATAATGAGATTGGCAGTAGAAAAAGGCAGTAGGAAAAAGCAGTCAGACGTTCCGCCAGTGACGAATGACGAGGTTAACAAAGCGTTAGAAACAATGAAAAAGGGGCAAAACAGCTGGAGAGGATCAGGTAACTGTACACTTTTGAAGGACGGGGGGGGGGGGGAGGATATTGTGCTAAGAAAACTAGCCACCCTGTATACGCAGTGCCTGACTTCATCGACGGTACCGGAACCATGGACAAACGCGAACATTGCCCTGATTCTTAAAAAGGGGACACTTAGGGCATGGAAGATTACAGAGAAATTATCTTACTGTCTGTTACGTATAAGGTATTTACTAAGGTAATCGCTAATAGAATGAGGACAATCTTGGACGGCATTCAAAAAGATCAAGCAGGAGTTTTGAAAGAGTACACTACTATCTATTATATCCATACCATCAACCAGGTGATAGAAAAATGCTCGGAATATAACCAGCCCTTATACATAGCATTCATTGATTACGAAAAAGAATTCGACTCTGTAGAAACCGCGGCGGTCATGCAGACATTACGAAATCAGGGTGTAGACGAGCCGCACGTGAAAGTACGGGAAGATATACATAGTGGCTGCAAAGCAACCATCGTTCTGCATACGGAAAGCGGCCAGCGGCTGCGGGTTCGCTTGTGGCGTTGTGATGCGTCGCAGGATGGTAAAGAACCACCGCGAGCTACAGTCCTCCTCCATCTTCCTGTAGAGCGATGCCCACTGCCGGCGGTAAAGTTTGTTGGAATGCCGCCTCGCTGCTGCGTCCAGCCGATTGTATACTGTCCAGTCGGTTGGTCGGTCCGTCCGCCGCGCTCGTCGCTCAGCTTTGTCTCGTTTTTGTCTCAGGTCGAGCAGCTTGCTGTCGGGCGTTGGTTGCCCTGCCCGAACCTCTATGCGGCGAGTGGCTGCGAACGCGCTACGGACGAGACTGGAGGAGAAATCCGCGCCGGACGTAGCTGCGGCTTCTACTTGGCTGCGGAAGCGGGTCCAGTTGACAATAGAGTAAGTGCGCGTGGCGCGAGTTTCCTTGGTAGTGGGCTAAGTGAGGATGGAGAAGTGATCAGAGCCCCAGAGTGATGGTGCACACTGCAAGGTCGCCTCCATGCGGCTGGACGCGAACGCAACGTCTATGCAGGAGCCGGGTGTGCCGCGTCGCCGGAAGGTGGGTTCGCCGGTGTTCAGCGGTGTGAGTCCCAGCTGTGTTGGCATGGCGTGTAGGTCGTCTCCTCGCGCGGTGCTTCGGGCACTTCCCCCCGCACAATGATGGGCGCTGAAATCTCCGAGGATGATTTGTCGGGAGGCACAACGCGAAGAGATTGCACTGAACCACTGGGCACTCCACTGCACAGCTGGGAGCACGTAAACACTAGCCACAGACGTGTCCACACCACGTATGCGGACTGTAGCAACAACACACTCCTGCACATCACTCGTCGCCGCCGCCGAGTCAACGAGGACATTAAGACATCGCCATGCACATAAACCGCACACCGAGATTTTCCTGGTTTGTGCTGGGGATCCCTGCACACGGCACTGCAGCACAGGTCATCTCCTCACAGGTTGTCGGGGAGTGGTATCCGACGTAGCCGGGCAGCCGCATTTGAGGGTCCCCCTCTTGTGCACGAACGTACGTCTCCTGCAGCACTACAACCTCAGGAGACTCGCTAGACAATCGTAAGCGCAGCTCTGAACAGCGCGCAGCAAGAGAACGTACGTTCCACTGCAGGATGGAAGGTGGTGGTGGTGGTGATGGTGAAAACGTTTATTTCATAATGGGAGGTTTGACGCGGAGCCTTAAGGGCTTCGGCTTTATAATACTGGGTGGAGACCCTATTCAGGGACCCCGTTGGCGGTTGCCGCCGCCCGCGCACGCCGCGTTAAGGCCCTTTGGGCCTGTAGGTCGCAGCAGCCGAGCAGGGTCGCCTCCCAGTCCTCCCGGGAAGGGTTAGAGAGGGGGGGAAGGGATGGGTTTTGTTGGCAGGCCCATACCATGTGGTAGGTGTCAGCCACCTCCCCACAGTACTGGCACTGTCCAGTGAATTGTGAGTCAAAATGTTTAAGTACTGCCGGTCACAGCATTGTGTTAGTGAAGAGGCGCAGGAGCAGCCTCTTGTTCGCTTTTCCTAACCCTTTGCAAGGGTTAGGGTATTTGCGATGCGCGTTTTGATAAAAAATTACAATATTGTGAGCACTGTGTGGCGCTTTATCTTCCACACTGCTGAACGTGCTGCTTCATCTTCATCCTGCTCCCTCTTGTAGATACCCATCGTCATCGCGGAGTGTGTTTGGCTGCAGTGTGCGACCAAGGCTTCAGGTCTGTAATAAAGCCTGATTCCCCAAGTCCGACCTTCGCGTTACCTTACACGTGGTGGAGGTGCGCCTTGATTTCCCCGCTGCTTCGTCACCTGCATCCACCTGGAGCTTCGTTCTGGCCGCCGTTTGACCCCGACCACCATCGTCATGACACAAGAGGGCCACTCCGCTATTCCGGCTGCTACCAACTCGACTCCAGCTCCCCTTGCCACTTGGACTGTCAGTAGCCGTCAGCGCGACCCGCAGATGTTCGCCGGTCTCCGCGGCGACGACGCTGATGACTGGCTCGACAGCTACGACCGGGTCAGTGCTTTCAACCGATGGGACGATTCTCTTAAATTAATTAATGTGTCCTTTTATTTGACGGATGTGGCCAAAACGTGGTTTCTAAATCATGAGTCGACGATTCCGGACTGGGCTACCTTTAAACAAAAGTTACGCCAGATTTTCTGCGCTCCTACTGTTCGCACGGAGTCCGCCAAGAAGAAGCTAGAAGCCCGACTTCAGCGGCCTAATGAGACCTACACCTCTTATATAGAAGATGTACTTTCACTTTGTCGGCGCATCAATGACACAATGCCAGAGGCCGAGCGGGTTCGGCACGTCCTTAAAGGTATTGGGCCACTCGCCTACAACGCCCTGGCCGTGCAGAACCCTACCACAATCGATGTCATCATATCCACTTGTCAACGCCTTGACGAACTACAGTCAATACGCCTGCAGCCTGATCCCACTTCATTTGGTTTCACTGCCGAAGCTGACCTCCGTGTGCTTATTCGCGAATTAATTCGTGAAGAGCTCTCGGCTCAAGGTAATTTGTGCCGCCCTGCATCTGAGCCACATAATTCAAGTGCCGGCCTGCGTAGCATTGTTAAAGAAGAGCTGGCCTCAATGACCTATTCCCCACCAACATCGGTCGCTCCTACCATTTGTCAGGTGCCAACTTACGCCCAGATCACGTCCTTGCCGCCCGCAGTTGGAGCGCCTACGCCACCGGCGCCTACCACTGCTCATGTCGCTGCATTGGCACCACCTGCCGCAGCGCCGACATACTACCCCAACTGGCGCCCAGCCCGCCCTGTGTGTTATTACTGCGGGTACCGAGGCCATATTTCCCGCTTCTGTCGTCGCAGGCTCCAGAATGAACGCCGCGGCTACGAATCATTTGAAGCAGACTACCCTCCTCGCTTTTCCGGCTCTAACCACCGTTCATTCCCCGATTATCCCCGACGTTCATCACCCCCGCCAGAAAGCCCCGCTCCGCCTGCTGGTTACAGGCCTTCAAGACGCCGTTCTCTTTCGCCTTTTCGCCGCTCAGCCTCGCCTCTCCGTCAAGCTTCTCTGACGACCCCCCGCCTGTCGGAAAACTGACCACTGCAGTTTTAGGAGGGAAAACTGCACTCTTCGGCCATCCCAAAAATCCTCCGGAACGTCCCTGGAATATTATTTTAGTGCGGGTTGAAGGATTATCTGTTGAAGCTTTGGTTGACACGGGCGCCGCTGTTTCTGTGATACACACTGACTTGTGCTCCCGCTTGCGAAAAGTGAAAACGCCTTATGATGGACCTGAACTCCGTGGAGCTAATGGTGCAATAATTCGGCCTTCTGCTAAGTGTACTGTGCGAGTTTTTGTTGACGGTGTCCGCCACCATGTACAATTTGCCGTGATGTCACCGTGCGCTCACCCAATTATTTTAGGCTGGGATTTTCTGTCTGCCGCATCAGCCAGCATTTCGTGTCGCGACAGGATCATTTACATGAACGAGAGCGATCCGTCTTCTGAACATCCCGAGCCCCGTTATCGCCTGCTTGCCGCTACTAACTCAGTGTTGCCCCCTGGATGCGAACAACTTGTCGCGCTTACTTCTGCTGACATTGATAACGGAGATGTGCTAATCGTGCCTTCTGATCGCCATCTGACCCGCGGAATCGCGCTACCACCAAGTCTTGTTCGGTTTGAGCATGGCACAGCGCTTGTCGCTGCTTCGAACACTTCCCCAGAGCCCATTGTGCTGACTAAAGGGACATGTTTTCCTTGTGTCCTGGACATTCACCCGGTGTCCCTCACCACCCTTACCGCCCCCTCTTCCTCACCAGCAGCTTCTTCCGATGCTTTTCTCTGTGTTCTCTTTGGCACCATCAATCCTGACCTTCCTGCGACTCACCGCCAAGCTTTGCAGGAATTACTTCGAAAACACCAAGCCTCCTTTGATGTCACTTCTCCGACCTTGGGCCGAACGTCTTCTGCACAGCACCGCATTATTACAGAAGGTACTTCTATTGTTAGCCGCCGCCCTTACCGTGTTTCCTTATCAGAACGTAAAATCATAGAAGATAATGTGAATGATATGCTCCGGCGAGACATTATTCGGCCATCAGCTAGCCCCTGGTCATCTCCGGTCGTCTTGGTCAAAAAAAAGGATGGGTCCGTGCGTTTTTGCGTTGATTACCGCGCACTTAACAAAGTCACTCGAAAAGATGTTTACCCTATGCCACGAATTGACGACTCCCTCGACTGTCTTCAGGGCGCCGAATATTTCTCCACTTTGGATTTGCGTTCCGGTTACTGGCAGATACCGATGCACGAAGCCGACAAAGAAAAAACAGCATTCGCTACTCCCGATGGGCTTTACGAATTGAATGTCATGCCTTTTGGACTTTGTAATGCCCCCGCTACGTTTGAGCGCATGATTGACACTGTTCTTAGAGGACTTAAGTGGAAAACATGCTTGTGCTACCTGGACGACATAGTTATTTTCTCTGCGACTTTTTCTGATCATTTATGCCGCCTTGATCAAGTATTAACGTGCCTGGCATCCGCCGGTCTCCAGCTGAACACAAAAAAGTGTAATTTCGCCAAGAAAGAAATCAAGATCCTGGGCCACCTCGTCAGCCGCGATGGCATTCGACCCGACCCTGACAAGCTTGCTGCAGTTTTGAACTTTGCACGCCCTCAGCGGACTAAGGAACTACGCAGTTTCCTTGGCCTGTCTTCGTACTTTCGCCGTTTCATTCGAAATTTCGCTACCATTGCTGCACCGCTCCACCGCCTCCTTACAGACCGTACTACTTTCAATTGGTCCGAAGAATGCGAAAAAGCTTTCCAAACCCTAAAGAATGCCCTCACTTCGGACCCTGTTCTCGCTCACTTCGACGACACTGCTGCCACCATTCTTCACACCGATGCCAGCAGCCTCGGTATCGGCGCCATACTTCTGCAACGTGATACCGCTTCTCGGGAAAAGGTAATTGCGTTTGCCAGTCGAACTCTAACACTAGCGGAACGCAACTACACCATCACTGAGCAAGAGTGCCTAGCCGTCGTTTGGGCAGTTCATAAATTCCGCCCCTACCTCTACGGCCGCCATTTCACGATCGTTACCGATCACCACGCTCTGTGCTGGTTATCAACCCTCAAAAATTTGACTGGACGCCTGGGCCGTTGGATTCTGCGTTTGCAGGAGTACCACTTTGATGTCATATTCAAATCGGGACGCAAACATCGAGATGCCGATGCTCTTTCCCGCTGCCCGCTATCAGAATCGCCACCTAGTGCTTCCTCGAGCCTTCCTGCGTGCACCCTCGACGTCCCAATGTCGTCCAGAGCCCCAACCTTAACCTGTGCTACTCTTGCCGCTGCTCCAGATCGCTACGCCATTATTTCAAACCAGCGAGCAGATCCCTACTGTATTTCCCTAATCAACCTTCTCACCGGTGCTTCTCACCCTCCTACCGCTAGGATGCGCAGGCAACTCCAAAAGTTCAAACTTGACAACGGCGTGCTCTCCCGTTATATTTATTGCTCCGAAGGCACCCGTTGGGTCCCCGTTATTCCGAGAGCGCTTCGCACCCGTATCCTGGCGGCTTTCCACGATGATGCTACAGCTGGTCACTTAGGCTTTCATAAAACTTACCACCGCGTGAAAGCCCGTTTCTTCTGGCCAGGCCTCGCCTCAAGTGTGGCAAAATACGTCGCCTCTTGTCTGCCATGTCAGCGCCGCAAACGGCCCACATCTCCTCCTGCTGGCCTACTACAGCCGCTACCTTGCCCTGCTACTCCTTTTGCCGTTGTTGGCATAGACTTATACGGGCCACTTCCATTGTCCGCACGAGGTAATCGCTGGATCGTCACCGCCGTCGACCACCTAACACGCTACGCTGAGACCGCTTCCCTGCCTAATGGCTCAGCACATGAGGTCGCGACCTTCTTTTTGGAATCGCTCGTACTGCGCCATGGGGCCCCTCAAGTGCTTCTCAGCGATCGTGGTCGGACATTTCTGTCGAAGATTGTAGCCGAAGTTATTGAAGCCTCAACCACACATCACAAATTGACCTCCAGCTATCACCCGCAGACCAATGGGTTGACTGAGCGGTTCCACCGCACGCTTTCTGACATGTTGTCTATGTATGTCGACCAGGACCACCGAAACTGGGACATAATACTTCCTTTTGTTACGTTCGCCTAAAATACGGCTGTACAGCGGACCACAGGTTACACCCCGTTTTTCCTCGTTTACGGCCGTTCTCCCGCTACCTTTCTTGACGCCTCTTTTCTTTCTACACATGCCAGTTCCTCATCCTCTCTTCCTGACCAGTTCCTTTCCCGAGTGGCCAAATCACGCCGGCTTGCTCGCGTCAACACGGAAGCTAGCCAGGAAGACCGCAAGTACCGCTATGATGCAACCCATCGCCAAGTTTCGTTCCGTCCCGGCGACGAGGTGTTACTTTGGACCCCATTACGCACTCCTGGCCTTTGTGACAAGTTACAGCACCGTTACATTGGTCCTTACACAGTTCTTGCAAAAACCTCCCCGGTCAACTATCGCGTCTCCCCTGTTTACCCTCCTCCGGACTGTCGTTACCGTGGCACTGAAGTTGTCCACGTTTCACGTATGAAACCTTTTGTTCGGCGCATTCCTGCGGACTAATTGCGGCCAGGCTGGCCGCTTGAACTGCGCGGGCGAAATAGTGTGAGCACTGTGTGGCGCTTCATCTTCCACACTGCTGAACGTGCTGCTTCATCTTCATCCTGCTCCCTCTTGTAGATACCCATCGTCATCGCGGAGTGTGTTTGGCTGCAGTGTGCGACCAAGGCTTCAGGTCTGTAATAAAGCCTGATTCCCCAAGTCCGACCTTCGCGTTACCTTACAATATCCTTGAATGTGTAGGCCGGATTGGAATCGATGTCGTCAGCCGATTCGAGTCCCGAGGAAACTGCCCGGAGAGAAAGCGCGCGGGCGGCTGCGTCAGCTGCCTCGTTCCCTGCAAGACCCTGGTGGCTAGGAGCCCAGACGAGATATCGGCACGCGGGGTCCGTGTCCCAACAGCAATTTTGAAATATTCTATAGGCTAAGGGGGTGGTCCACCCTTGGGCGACGTTCCGGCAAGCCCCTCGTGAGTCGGTGATGATATATTTAGAAGTGTGGTCTGAGGCGGCGAGTGCAATGGCTACCTCTTCAGCGTGTGTTATAGATTTGGCCTTGAATGTAAGGCCATCGACTGTGTTCCCGTTGTGAACGACAGCGGCCGTGTACCAGTCCCCCGAATGGGGGCCCGAGGCATCCACGTAGAACACACCTGATTTGTTGCCATAATGGCGGGCCAAGGCTTCCGCCCGCGCCAGGCGCCGCCCATTATGGTCTTCTCGTGACATGTTGGCAGGGAGAGGTCGCACTCTGAGGGCGCGTCTCCAGAGTTCCGGGATGCGGAGCCTCTCCTTTGTGAATTGTTTATGTTGAATGTTCAGCCGGGCAAGAAGGCGGCGACCCGACACTGTCTGTGTGAGGCGGGTATATTGGTTCATCAGATGTGCTTCCCGAAGCTCCCTGAAAGTGTTCACCACCCCTAGGGCCATGAGCCGACTGTTGGAGGTGGAGATTGAGAGGTCGAGGGCACGTTTCATGATTTTTCGGAGGATCACCTCAAAGGTATCCTCCTCGTGCTTCCGCAAGTGGAGGTAAGGAGTCGAATACAGGATTCGACTGGTTACGAAGGCGTTTGCCAGCCGCAAGGCATTCTTACTTCGCAACCCCCCGCGTTTGTTAGACACCCGGCGGACCATACGGCCCACCTGGTCCCCCACCTGGCGGAGCTTGGCTAGTGTTGTGTTGGGGCGTCTTTGGTGATAGATGAAGAGACCGAGTACTCTGATCTCTTTTGGTTCATGAATTGGACCGCTCGCAAGCGACAGCGAGATTTGTGTACTGCATCTCCGAGAGGGGCGGAGATGCACAAACTGTGATTTCTGGGGGGAACATTGAAGACCACAGCGCCGGGCATAGCGGTCCACTATGCTCGCCGCTGTTTGCAGGCAGGTTTCAATGTCGCCCACACTGCCCTGCGTTGCCCATAGGGTGATGTCGTCGGCGTAGAGCGCGTGCTGCACGCCTTCGACCTCAGCCAGCTGGGCCGGCAGATGCATCATGGCAATGTTAAAAAGCAGCGGGGAGAGAACTGCGCCCTGAGGTGTGCCCCGCGTGCCGAACATAAATGGTCCGTGCTCCTTGTCTTGTATTTTGATGTATGATTGTCGGTCTGTAAGGAATTGTCTTATATAATTGAATGTATTGCTGCCACAGTGTGTTTCACTTAGATGGGTCAGTATGACTTCGTGTGTGACGTTATCAAAAGCGCCTTTTAAGTCTAGGGCGAGTACAACCCGGTCATTGTGGGGGCGTTCGAATGGGTTGAGAATTTCTCTGTTAAGTTGGAGAAGGACATCCTGTGCGGATCTGTGTGGGCGAAATCCGAACATGGTGTCCGCGAAAGTGTGCCTGTGTTCAAGATACACGGATAGCCGATCGCGCACCATAGTCTCCATTAGTTTGCCCACACAGGAGGTGAGAGAGATGGGGCGGAGGTTATCCGTGTCTATTGGTTTGCCAGCTTTCGGGATGAAAGTCACAAGTGCCGTTTTCCAATCGATGGGTAAGGGGGTTTCCCCTGTCCAGATTGCGTTAATGTATTCGAGTAGGCACTGGTACGTCGAGTCAGGCAGGTTCGCCAAAAGCTTGACGGTGACCTTGTCCCGACCCGGCGCGTTGCCTCTCTTCATTTTGACTAGACTGGCCCGAAGATCGTGAAGCTGGAAAGGTTTGTCCAGCTCCGAGTTCTCCTTGCCTGCGTATGAGTAGACCGATCCTCGGGGGTCTTGAGCTGTGCACAAGTAGCGGTCCCGGAGCGATTGTGCCAGCTGCATAGTGTTGCCTTTAAAGGAGTGGATTGCTCGGTGTAAATGTTTTTGGGTTTCGGTGCGGGTCTGCGTAGGATTGATGAGAGCTCGAAAGAGCCTCCATGTTTTACGGCTAGACATTTGTCGGGCCGCTGTATTGCAACGATTCACCCAGTTCGAGTCAGCGAGCTGGGCCGCGTACTCGGCGGCTCGGTGGGTTATATCGGCAATACGTTCTTTAAGTTTGCGGTTGTGTTTCTGGCGACGCCAGCGGCGTGTAAGGCTGCAGCGAGCTTCCCAGAGGTGAATGAGGTGATTATTCACGTCCGCTATTGCCTCTGTAAGCTGGATCTGCGTTTCATGTTTGCGAAGGTGTGACATCAGAGACCGGGACCAGTTGGTGTACCCTTGCTCTGCTATGGCAATGTTGGTAGTGGCGGGAAAATTTTGTCGGAAGGTAGTCCAATTAGGGATGTGGGCTTGTGTAGTAGGACGCTTGAGGGGGCGTGTGTAGATCATGGTATTAAGAAGGCAGTGGTCGCTGCTGAGGGTTTCCTCGGTGTTAACCCAGTCTGCGTGTCGTATGTTGCGAGTGAAGGTAAGATCTGGACATGTGTCCCGCGTCACGGAGTTACCTACGCGTGTTGGGTAAACAGGGTCGGTGTGGAGGGTGAGGCCCAGTGTGGACACAAGCTCCGCCAGTTTGCGTCCTCGCACCTCCTCTTTACGGTACCCCCACAGCTGACTGGGGGCATTAAAGTCACCCAATATCAGGAGAGGGTCTCGACCCGCTGTCTTCAGCGCACGGCTAAAGATGTCTGCGAACGTCACTCGCTTTAGTTTGGGGGAGCAGTATATGTTCAGTATGTGCATGGGAGGATCTGAGCGGCGGAGGGGTAAGATCGTTACCATGACATACGAATAGGGAAGTGTTAGGTCTAGATCCACTTCTGTGGCAGTGTATGATTTGTGTACGAACAGACAGGACGAGGGGTCTCGCTGGAACGTCGTGTAGTTTGTTAATTTGGCCGCCGCTCCTGGCTCCTGGAGGGCGACCACACCGGGCAAAGTTTCGAGTGTTTCGAAGTAGAGGCGTAGACTCGCGCGTTTTTGACGGTTCCTGAAGCCCCTACAGTTCCATTGCGTTACCAATAATGATTGACATGATTTTGGGGGGAGGGGCTGCTGGTTAGGCTGTCCCGCCATGAGTGATATTTAGTGATACTGGTACAGACGCCACCCCGGAGCCGGCACCTGAAGTAGGTGCGGGGCTGGAGTCCTCGTTATCCGAATCCGCAATAATTGGGAGTATTTTGAGAGACGGGACATATTTTTAAGGTTCCCTGCTCGACGGCTTGTTTTTGTAAGACGGGACGTGTTTTTAAGGTTCCCAGCCTGACGGCTCGTTCTGGGATGATCCTGCATATATTTGGAGACAGTTTCAGGAACCATTGACGAGCATTTGGCTGCGACGCGGTCCATGGCGGCCTCCACCATGTTTTGCAGTTGGGAGGCGAGACGCGCCTCCATAGCGGCCATAGCTGACGCGAACGCGGCCGGCAGCTCCGGCTCACTCTCCATGGCGTCTGAACTCTGGGGACTCGATGCGGCTGTGAGTTTGGCTTCCAAATTTTGAATTTTAGCGAGCAATTGCTCGTTCTGTGCCCTGAGCAGCTCGATTTGTTTGCGACTCTCGGCGTCTACGCCGGTGACCGCGGGAGGGAAGGAAGGCGAGGAAGGGATAGGAGAGGAGGCAATCCCTGCCCAGCTGCTCACCTGCTTATATTGCGGCGCGGAAGCATGGGCGCCGGCAGCGCCGTTTGTCTGAAGCAAGGAGGTTGTCTGAAGGGCCGGGAAGTGTCTGTCGTTCTTGCCGCTTGGAGGCGGTGGGGGCGCCTTCTTCTTGTCTTTCGATGACGTCAGGTTACGGGAGGAAGAATCGTTGACGTCACTGTCACGTGAGCCGGCGGCGCGGTTGCCGCGTTCCGCGTTGTCATTGGCTCCGCGAGTGGCGTGACCTTGCTTTTTGCTAGGTGTGTCCGTTTTCAAGACGCCACGTTGCCGAGGCTTGTTTCTGGGCGTCCGAAGTCTTCGGAATTTTGCCGTGCAATCCTGTGAGCCCGTGGGGTGGGCCAAGCCGCAGATTACACACGACGGTTTACATTCATGTGGAGCTGGACCTTCTGGAGTAAGCTCCACACATTGACCACACAGACCGCACTTTGAGGGGTTCGGGGCAGGACACGTGTCTGCCCGATGCCCGATAGTACCGCACCTCACACACACGCCGGCACAGTACGCTTGTATTCACGTAGGACAGCCAGTTCCGAATTGTAATGCACAAAACGCGGCACCACCTTCCCCACAAAAGTGAGAACCGCGACGTTCGTCTTTCCCAGCTTGCGTACTTCTGCGAGCTCGCCAGCTCGCCACAGCACTTTCTCTTTCAGGGTGTTGCTTGTCTCTTGGTTGGCCACAGAGATCACACCTCGGCAGATTTCGCCGGTCTGTTTCAAATGTCCACGCATAGGGAGGGGTCCCTTGTCGGTATCCAATTTGAAGGCGCCAATTAGGCGGTCCGCTGTGGGTGGGTCCTGGGTTCCCACTACTACAAGATTTTGGTCCCATGCCGGGATGATATTGAGAGTGGCTCCCGCCTGCTTCCAAGGTAGGCGGTGAGCGCCGCTCCCAGTTCGCCATGTTGGAACACACTCCGCAAGTTCGCCGTGACGCGGGGCTTGAGGATTACAACAATGTCTTGGGGGTGCGGGTGTGGCATGGGTCGTGGACGCCATTGCATGCCTGCTGCAATTTTCGGTTGGTCAGCAGTTTGGACAGGACGGGCGTGGGGCTGCGTGCCAGCGTCCTTGTTGGCTTGAGGTTGGGAGGCCGTGGACGTGTCGGCCGCCATCTTGCGTCCGCTTCTGGACAGGAAGCGGCGTTGTACAAGTTTGAAAAGGTTCTCGTTCTCAAGGGGCTGTGAGACGGAAGAACCAGTATCTTGGACCGTCGAAATGGTGGACCATGACATTTCGGACGGATCATAGCCGCGTTGAAAAGTAGAAGTCATATTGGAGAAAAAGAGGTGAGCAACCCAGCGGCGGGGAGCGACGCAGCCGTTAGCCTTAGCGCCGCTGCCGCGATGCACGGGTGAAACTCAGCCCCTAATCGGTGAAATTGGGGCCCACCTGGATAAAACTGGTGGCTCCAGATGTCGGGTCACTTGCGTGATGCAGTCGCTCTGATTTCTTCAAGGGTCGAGCTGCTGTGCCACGAACACAAGCGAAAAATCACGGAGCCGATGCACCATACGTCCGCTTGCGTGAAGCAACGAGTGGCCCAGGATGGAAGGAATTCGGGGAGTTGTCCGGCGACTAGCCATGATGTTGGACATCCTGTAATGAGGCGCCTGCTGCTTCTAAGCAGACGCGCCTGTCGGGAGAGTCCTCCGGGATATACCGGGCGAGGACGCGAATTGCAGCCATCAGCTGCTCGATCGTTTTGGCTCGCTTGTCCGGAGAGGTGGTGTGGATGTTGCCCGCACCGAAAATGGGTTGTGCGGTGCGAGCTGTGGTCTGGGAGCCCACGTGGTGCTGCTGGCGTTGCTGCTGGCATTGCCACTGCTGACGACCATGCTGCTGGCGCGGTCCCTGCAACTGGCCCTGGTCCTGTCGGGGCTGATGGGGCGGGCGCTGGTGCGCGCCGCGGGAGGCCATCTGCGCATAGCTGGGAGCACGCTGGTGCTGCTGGCCACCCGAAGGAATGGTTCCCTCACAGACAACCGCGCGAACGGCCCGCCGGGAGAGGGGCACTTCTGACATCGCGAGGATGGTGGCCACGTGCCTCTCCCTTTGCCACGCAGGGCAGACTGGCTTCGTGGCAGCATGGCGGCCTCCACAGTTTGAGCACCGCGGCTTCGCTCTGGCGCATTCCGCACTTGGCGCATTCCGCAAAGCCCTGAGGGTACAATAAATGAAATGAAATGAATTTCTCCAGTGCAGGATCTGCAGTGCTATGGCAATGTTTTGCTCTCTTTTACGCTTCGTTTATATTTTTCATTTGATTGACATTCATGAGGCACTTCTGATCATTACCACGCATTTATTTGGGTCATTAAGTCACATGCACCTCCACTTTCGTTTTGAGTGTCGTCACAATTCATTCTTGGGCGCCGATATTAGTTGTACGGTCAACTTCTGATTGATTTTACATTCTTGGCTTCAATAATAAATAATTATCCTGTCGACATAAATTTTGTTTACCATCCTCACGTCATTGTTTTTCGATTACAACCGCTTTTTGCTAACTCTTAAGTGAAGTACACAAGTCTGTACACACGTGCCGCACACACGATCTTGCTCCCGGCGGCCTAGTATTGCTTTCGCATTAATAAGTTGCCAACGAAGAGGGCAGAAATTTGTTTCGAAATAATGTTTTTCTCTTGCTTTCAGTGGCGCCGAGTCTTCGTTCCTGTCGTTCTATATAAGCTCAGTTCACTAGTTTAGTTGTGTCCGGCTCTTCCTGACGCTAAACACCATATATCTCGATTCGTTCCATATGCCGTCAGGTCTAATTCTATGCGGCCACGTAGCAAAAGATACCGCTAAGAATCACGCGCGCTAGTTCGATGAAAGAACGACGAAGAAGAGATCACCGTGCGTGAACACCAGTGCATATTGGATGAGCTGTGCCTTCGCACCAGTGCAGACTTGTGTCCCCAAGCACAGAGAACAAACGGTAAGGCCATATGCGTTTTAATATGTTCTGTGTTCGTCTGTTTTATATTATTACAAAGGTGAATCAGTGTAGCAGCCTTAACTTCAGGTTGAGCCCCACCTGTTGCTTAAATGAGCGTAAAGGTACGGGCATTCACATCCAGCGAAAGGCGGCCCCGGAAAAAGGGATTGACCACGTGTGTTTAACGAAAAGAGTACATATTGCACAAATATACAGCTTGATTATCTAAGCCACTTGAATTCCAGTCGTATCTTATTTTGCAATAACTACTGACAGGCAAGATGGGGCAGCTCACACTTCGTAGTGAACGCAGTAAGTAACCGCGTTCGGCTGCTGAGCACGTGGTCCCAGTTCGAAACTGACGGCCTTTTGAGGCGATTGCAATGCTAACCTCGTAAGTGTGCTGTACATTGTCAGTGCATGCTTAAAATGTTTTGTTCATTTAAATAAAGTGAAGCCCTCATACGTGTTGCCGCTCGTGGGGGACTTCACGCATGGAGGCAAATTGGAGATCAGGGGCGCGAATATCAGAACACAAACTGACCCTTTGAATGCAAGATGGCATGCACGTCGTGCCGGAAATTTTACGTTTGACCGTGCACATTGGGTGTGAGGAACCTCGAGAAGAGACGCAATATTTTTTAACCTGTCTGGACGACCGGTGTTTATGATTCTGGTTTACCTGACCCAATATTGATGGTCTGAATCGGGAAATGGTACCTGAATGCAACCTAGTATGTAATCTGCAGTCAGAAGACAGTTTTGTGCTGCTGCATGTAGACAAAGCTTTTGTAAATAATAATGATACTGGTACTTAGCCGCTGTGAACGTTCCAAGATGATAGAAATTGTGCAATCTGAGCGGTTGTTTCATTCGTCTTACCGGAAACACTTAATAATAATTGATTCATAGGAAGGGAAAGGCACAGTATCTATCACGCTTTTTCTGTGGATACCTGAAGCGCGCTGTAATGGAACAAATGAAGGTGGGAGTAAAAGTGTAAACAGAGACAGAGGAGTAATAGTGGAGGGCTTTGGAGTAATTTCGACCACCTGTGACCTGACAACGCACAGCACACGGACGCCTCTAAATTGATTTGTTCTAAAAGAAGGCGCAGTATCTTTTACACTTCCCGGACAACACCTGAACCACGTAGTACGAACAGGAGAAGAAGGTAGAGGAAAACTTTAATGTTGATCCTTAAAGAACGTGCTGAATCCTAGGGCTGCTCTAACTCTTAATCGCGGGGGTGGCCAGCAGTCCATAACATGCGGCGACCTGTTCAGACCAATGTACCGGTCGCCTTTGTGAGGCCGGCTCGGAGCTAGAGAGCGTGACCTCCGAGGCCTCTAGGTCCGTGAGGTGCTAGAGAAATGCTGGTTGGAATTATTGGCAGAGGTATAAAATGTGACTGAAATTGGCTTGTGGAGCCGCACAAAGAGAGCATTCGAGTTTGTGATGGCCTGGCGTATAATGGATGACAAAGCCAGTGAAGGGAATGTGTGAGCCTGGAGCTGTCTCTAGCTAGTTCGCTGTTCCTTCGAGAGGGAGACATGACGGGAGATAGACGAGACGAGTCTTTGCTTCCTGTAATCTAGCGTAGTGTCATGGTACGTAACGAGCCTGTCCCTAGAACTACGCTGGTTTACGAGAGAGTGGACCACTTCTTTGCCGGGGTTAGCTGCGTGGCCTGACACCCACTGCTTGAACTGATCTGGGTCTGTGAAACATGAATTGAGAATGTGTCGGGTGGCACAATGATTGTGTTCCCGTGCAAAATTCATGATTGCTGTCTTAGAGGCACTCAGAATGAGTGTGGTAGCAGAGGAGGAAATGGCGCTCAAAAACTTGCCTAGGCACAACACACACAGCCGAACCAGTATCGACGATCATCTGTATATCGCTGTCACACCACGTGAACGTTCGGCGAATCGGAGGTTCCAATTGAGCTTCCGAGACGCAACTAAAGTCCAAATGTGCATGCTGTCGGCCGCGTCATCCAAACTCTGCTCTGTTACATTTAAAGCTTGGCTTGACTTGCTCCGAGCATAGTTTTTCCGGCGTTCCTTGCTGACGTCGTTAAGACATTTTTTTGAAAGGTGCCCGCACCTGCCGCAGCGGTAGCATCGAGCGTTCGTCCAGCCACACGCGTTTTCGTTGTGTTTAGTACTTCCGCACCGTCCACACTCTAATACCGGCTCGTCGAAGCTCTGTCGACGCACGTTCATCTTCATTACAGCTGTCAAGTCCGAATAAATCGCGTTGGCACCCTCTTCTGCTGCCTCAGAGCTGAACGCTATCGCTTCGGCGTCCTGCAGGGTGAGGTCTGTTTTTGCCAAAAGCTGTTTTTGCAGGGCACTTGACCGGACGCCGCATACTATCTAGTCGCGAAGTATTCTATCGAGCATGCTCCCGAAGTTGCAGCTATCCGCTATTTGGCGAATTTCGACAATGAAGGTGTGAATAGACTTACCTTCCAGCTGGCGCCAGTCGAAAAAGCGGAAGCTCTTCGTTATTTCGTGGCCTTTTGGGTTAAAGTACGACTTAAGACTTCGATTTCTTCGTACTTCATCGCATTTGGCTTCTTCGGTGCAACTTTTCCTGAAAGCACTTGGACTGTGCGTGTGCTTAGCGCAGGGATGAGCAACGCCCTTTTCTTCATTGGATCTTCGATTCCACTTGCTTACACTCAGCCTTCGTCAGATATGCCCTCCAATTGTCACCGCGGTCGTCAGAATCGGGAAGCTGGTGATGTGCCATGGGTGAACTGGTTGCATCCAGCGTCTCAGTCTTGACCGTTGTTTCAAGTTCGAGTAATGACTGCGACATTGCAACTAATGTGAAAAACACAGACAACGACAAAAGGTACCGACGGGACAGCACGCTAGACTTCAACTGACGTTTAATGCACGCGTATACTCCCATTAGGAGCATGCTCAGGAGACTGTTCCCGCCCCCCCCCTCCCCGCTTTTCCTTTATCAAGAAGCAAGTTGTCACAACAAAGACTAAACATTTAGACCAAATTGACGCTCAAGTGTTTTGACAAATAGATTATCTCTTTTTTCGTGAGGGCTATTGAGGGTGTGCTCACGCACTTATCCCCTCGCTGTCTGTGAATAGAGCGGGTATCTCCAGTATCAATGCGATGTGTGACGACGGACATTTGACCCAGGGATCCGCAACCGTAATAAAAAAATGTCGCTGTATGACCGCTCGGCAAGGAAAATGCCCTGCGGGAGAACTTGCGAAGACATGCTGAAGTTGAGTACGGGAATGTAGGTACGGTTATTCTCGACGTGTACAGTGTTATGAGGTAGGACGATGTTGCGCTGTAGAGTGACGTCGGTGATGGGGTTGACACCATAGTCGCCGTCAGGAAGGGAGGGAAAAGGTGACACGTATACTGCCGCTTCGGGAGGTAGGCGAGTAAATGTCAGCACTAGGGTCGTGAACACAATGGGGCAAGGCTAAGAGCAGAAGTCCGGAGGCACAGTCAATGAGAGCGGAATGGGCTGTTAAAACGTCTAGGCCTAAAATCACGTCTTGAGGACAAGTAGTAAGGACGGCGAAGAGCACAGGGACGTGATGGCCGGTGATGCTGACGCGTGCAGTGCACATTCCGATGATGGTAGCAGTGTTTCCGTCGGTGTTAGCGGGCGTAAGAACGTTTTTGAGGCGCTGGCGGAACGACGAACTGAGGACTGAAATATGGGCTCCAGTGTCAATAAGGGCAGAAACGGGGACTCTGTCCACAAGAATGTCAATGAGGTTACGTCTGGGTGTGGGGGTCGGTTCCGAGTTGACAGTCCGGGTCGGTAATGCAGCGTCACTCCCGGGCGCTGCCCTCGCTAGTTTTCCGAGTAGGTGCCGGCGTATGATGGGGACGAGCTGAGAGGAGGGACCGGTGAGCAGGATCGACGAGCCAGTGGGGATGCAGATCGGCTGGCGCTACGGGCAGTGGGGACGGATTCGTTGCGAAGCTGATCTGTTTGAGGAAGATAATGTCCAGGTCCATCATAGGTGGGGCGGGGCTCCTCTGGTTGGGCAGGGAAGCGTCGTGGTACATTGTAATATCGACGGTCGGCGTTGTAATAAGAGCGAGGGGCGAAGAAGGAACGGCTACGGCAATGACGAGATGTATGGCCGGCGCGACAGCAAATGAAGCAAATTGGCCTGTCGTGTGAGGTGCGCCACTCTGCAGGATTGCGACTAAAGTTCCGACGTGGGGAAGCCTGGCTCGTGGTAGCAGCAGCCACTACAGGAACAGGGTGCTTTGGTGACGGTGGCGGCACGGGGCTGGAGGAGATGCCGAAGTTGGCGAATTCTTGGCGAACAACGGCCTGTATCATGGCCATAGTGTCGGGCGGCGGAGACGTGAGTGGTGCAGGAGGCAAGGCCTCGAGTTCTCGCTGGATGATCCGAGTGATGTTCGCTGGATGAGAAGGCTGTTCTAAAGGCGGCAAGTCAGCGCAGGATGATGTAGCCGTGTTTGGAAGGCGGTCAAAGCGATTTACTATACGGCGTTGTTTAGCCTGCTCGAATTTTCGACAGACTTGAAGTACCGAGTCGACGGTAGCGCAATCCGTACAGAACAGGATGTTGAACGCATCATCCGCTATACCCTTGAGAATATGCCCTATCTTGTCACTTTCTGGCAAGGAGCTGTTCACCTTGCGGCACAACGAAAGGACGTCTTGAATATAGGCAAGGTTGGACTCCGTTGGGGATTGGTTGCGAGTGGAAAGTTCTGTTCTTGCTGCGCGAGCCCGCCCAATCGGCTTTCCGAACAACTCCTGTAGCTTTTGTTTACAAATTTACCAGGTCACTAGCTCTTGCTCGTGATTTTGGAACCACGTCCGAGCTGTTCCCGCCAAATAGAAGATTACGTTCGCCAGCATAATGGTCGCGTCCCAGTGCTTGTTTCTGCTGCAGCGCTCGTACTCATCTAGCCAGTCGTCAACGTCCGGCTTGTCTTCGCCATTAAAGATGGGAGGGTGGCGGATCTTCGTGAGTACTACTGGCTGAGCCGATGTTGCGGCGATGGTAGGGGCTGCCTCGGAGGTCATAGTGGTCGTTGCTGACGTCGTTGTGAGCCCAGGTAGGTGGCGGTCACTGCGCAAATCCAGCTTTTCTGGGCTATTTTGCTCTTATATTCTGTTCTGAGCGCACGGGGATCTTGAGTCACATCCACCAAGATGATACGTGGCAAGGTGAGGCCAAGAGATTAGTCCAAGATGACTACGCACACAGCACACAGAAACACGGCAGCGTTAACCGGGCACCAACCGACACTGCTCGCACGTCGTCTTCACCATAACTCACGAGCTTCTTCTTCCGTCCTTATGCAGATACCAGTGCATGCGCCGCCTAATGTAGCAATATATGAGCGTCGCGCAGCAGGGACGAGGCTCGACGAGGCCGGTGAACCGGCGCCGATGCGTCGAAAACACTCTTTCGTTTTCTTTTAGTTTCTAACCGCCCAACGTTATGGCGTCTCCACAATACAGGTTTGCCGCAACTACCGCCTGCTAAGCCTGATAGTGTACAGCAGGGATCAGCGGCGTGTAAAAAGGGTTAACAGCAAAGAAAAGGCTCCGTATCTGTCACAATTCTGCGCGGACACCTTAACCGAGCTGTAAAGAAAAAGAAAGGTGGCAGTGAAAGAAGAGAGCGGCTGCCGAATTTCGCTCCCAGTATCTAGAAGAGGCAACTAATTACGTACGCCACAGCCTGCACCAATTCTAGGGATAGGGAGGTGGTGAAGGGTGGCAGGTCCTGGCCCTGCGGGGCTGGGACGGTAGGCCAACGCCGCTTGCCGCGGGGGCTAGCCAGCCACCGAATTTTTTGCCCCACCGGGGTAGTGCAGTGGTAAGACGCCCGACTACTGTGCCGGATACCAGGGTTCGAACCCGATCTCGGCGGCTCCGTTTCAATGGAGGCGAAACGAAGAGGCGTCCGTGTGCTGTGCGATGTCAGCGTACGTTAAAGATCCCCAGGGGGTCGAAATTATTCCATAGCCCTCCACTACGGCTCCTCTTTCACTCTTTCCACTTTCACTCCCACCTTCCTCCCTTCTCTCACGGCGCGGTTGAGGTGTCCACAGAAAATAAGTGAGACAGTTACCGCGCGTTTTCCTTCCTATAGCAGTAGTAGTAGTAAAAACATTTATTTTAACAGAGGGGTTCGGGCCGCGCAGTCCCCTGGGCCCCCTCACGGCCCCACTACACTCAAACGTTCATGTTCCTACGGTTCATGACGTCGGCAGCTCGGTCTGTGGCGGTCTTTTGCCGAACCGGGTCCTCAGAGCGTAGCAGGGTCTCCCATTCCTCCCAGGTGGTGAAATGCTCCAGACCTCGCGGGGGAGGACCGCCGGGCTATAATTAATCAGGCAGCGGAGGTGGCTCGGCTAGAGAGCCAGTAGCAGGCCCATGCATTTTCTTTTCCTTCTTCCTACAGCCACAACAACAACAACAACTTTAAGGATAGCCACGTCCTAGGAAAATCTCGGCGGCGAAAGCATTTCTGTAGTACAACATCATGTAGTAAGGCATTGGAAGCCCAGATCAACCTCAAAATCTGCCCTTCTTGCTTATGTTACTGCATGGTGCGAAGTATTACAGCGAGAGCTCTACTCTTCGCGCTGCACTTATAGCACTGCTACCCAAGGCCTCTTGGCTCCGCAAATCTAAGCTGCAGCTAAAACACTGTAAATGAAAGGTGTAGGGAATTTCAGCCTCTACGCACTCAACAACGCCCAAGGTCGTTCACTTACGCCTTTAATCTTGAGCCGCGTAACGCTCAACGGGAAGGTCGGAGAAATTTCGATCTAGTGTGTTATAGATCATTCACTTGCGCGTTTCTTATTGAGCAGGAGACGCCTTAGTGGAGGGTTCCAAAAATGTATACTGCTTGAGATTGTTTAACGTGAATTGAACATAGCTGGCGGTTATTTAACAACTGTGTCTATGGCGATTCGCTTTTCAGAGTAATGGAGAGGTCCGACTGCACCAACAGTTCGGTGCAGGCGTCAGCCTAATAAATAGCCATGCTTAGTAGAGCTTGCGCTGGATAACTAGCTATAACGTGTATAAAGCTCCACAATTTAAACATATATTACGCCTCCTGCGGTAAATAGCCATTATCATACCTAAGAGTCACACCTTGTGCCTGTGTCTTTCAATTTGTGTTTTTTGTGAGGTTATTATCTGCGATAGGTATACTATCTCGTAATACGCATTGAATGCAAAATTATTTCGGTTCTGCTACAGGAACTTCATTATGCTTATATATAATCTTGTACAGTTTTGTTCATTGTTCGTTACCTGCACTAGTTTCCTCCGTTTAATCTTAAATATAAACTACTTCGACACAGTCATGGATGATCCCTACATCTCACGTCATTGCGCTTCTCCACAGCCTCCACGAGCGAGGATGCGCGCACCATATTGTCAACTGATTTTAAGTCCAGCCATTGGAGCTTTTCAATGCCAACTTCCGGTTCTTAAGTACGCAGAAAAAGGCATTCATTATTCCTAAAACATCTCTTCACACGAACTACGCCAATAACACCACCACTTAAATCTAGAACTGGCTTCATTATCATCCATTTCCTTATTTCGTGCTTCGTTCTTCGTGTGCCTTTGTAGAAAAGTTTCTTCATTCTGTACAGCTATTTTACTTCCGTCCTGCCGAATATGCATCGTCTAAAAACATTTCAATTTTTGACCATGGCTCGTTGTAGGTGCGCAGGTCTGCATATACCTCAATGTGTATTTTATTTCTCTGAGTTAATAGAGCTGGCAACAATACGTTAACGCTGCTCTATCTGCAGGAGTCCAAATTATTTTTATTGACGAGAAAGACCAGCCAGTAAGCTTGGTAATACCTCGAAACCTGGATTGTTTAACATACTGTACCGACGCAAGACGCAGCTAGGTAACACAAGAACAGTTCCTTCGTCGTTTGCTGGTGCAGTAAGTTACACGCGGTAAAACTGGCCCAAATGATCCCCCTGTTACAGAAAAGCATTGTACGTGTTGGTCGTGTAGGGTTATATATATATATGCTTCACGTGAGCTCCTTAGCTGAATAATCACGTAGGAATCCCAATTATTAAGCACTATTTCGTCGAAAAGCACTTATACCTAGCATCACTAAATACAAATAAAGCTTTCATTGATATGAAGTTCAGTTCAAATTGGGAGCCTGTCTAGATACAAATATTCACAATACTCTCTGCTTTGCCATAGGTCCATAGCACTGCCAACTGACACCTTTGCCGCTAACGACTAAGGACAGGAAGTTGATGTACGCCGGTAAGTTCTAGTTGCGAAATAGTACTGCTGGTAAACCAAATATCTGCTGGAAAGGTACGCTGTCGGCTCTGGTCGCCAATAATCAAGACCCACCCCGCTGCTTAATATACAAGTTACATCGATCTTCACTTTGTCTTTGTCGATAATCGGCTGCACGGGAATTTCACCCGCACTCTTTTTGAACTAGTAGTAGATGGTGGTCGTGGTGAACATCTTGCCTTGCTCCGCAGTGGATGTTACTGCTGAGTACTTAAAGAAAGGACATCAATGACGAAGTTGCACGGGTATCAGAGCCACCATGAACCGTAATTAGTTATGTTAGTTTAACCAATTTATTTGAAGAACAGGCACTCAAGTAGACTCTCTTTCCTACAAAGTAGGGGCAGCCTCTCTTCCTGTCATAGAACTAATGGGCAAGCTCCGCAGTACTGCTCAGCCTTCCTGTGGTAAAGCTCCGAAGAACCATCGAATTAGTTGTCTCAAGTTATGATGCGTTTTCAGTGCAGGAGTCATGCGAGGGTTCCACCGACTTGAAGGAGGGATGCTGCACCGGGTGCCTCTGGCTGGAGCATTTGCAGTTGCGATATTGCTAGCCTGCGTGTCATACACTTTATATGCTCGCAAGAACGACAAGCAGGCACAGGAGGCCGGTTCTTCCGATGCCGCTGAGCGCAGTGGATGGATTGAGACTAGGAACTGCAGCATGAAAAAGATCGCCACAGATGGTGAGTACAAAGCAAAAAAAAAAATAATTAACCACATCCGTGTTCTACATGCGTAATTTGATCACTGGGGGATGTTAACACAAGCGTGCATTGTAATTGCACGGTATTTTTGTTCTACTCAGTGAGAGAGCGGGCAACGGTATACCACTGCACATCTCTTGTTTGAGAGCTATAGAATGTCGATTGACTTCACATCTCATTTTATGAAAATACTGTTGATCTCTCCTAACTCGACGAGCTTTTTCTTGTAGCCGGGATTACGATGACCAGGGGGACATCAGAATACTTGAAATTACATGAAATCAAGTCAGCAGCTCTATTCATTGGAAATGGGACGGGTTTGATAAAAGTTTGGGGACACCTAAGTTCCGTCTTCAAGGCTTCTACTAGGCAGCATTAATGTCTGCCCTCTTCAGCTCATCTTGAGAGGTCCTCGTCCGCGTAAACGAATTTGACTTCGCTCACAATCGCTGTTCTACTTCTATTGTGTCTTTATTTTAAGACACTTACTGGTTAGCACGTAATCTCAAGCTAGGACATTACGTGCAAGACTACACGCATTAGAGAGAGCGATCAAAACCATTTTAAACGAGCCTTACAGTCTCGTCTGCGTGGTAGAAGGTAGCGCGTCTGACTGGCGATTTAAGCAAGAGACATATATCTTGTGCCATCTCACTCTCTCATATCACTGAAGCTACGCACGCTGGCAGCTGCTGCCCATTCAGCCTTGTCTTCCTCTTCGGGTGACATGAATTATTCCACCAACTCGCCAGTGCACGCCATGTCACCTACCAGCCACCCCGTGACAGAAGCAAGCTCGTCAGTTCGCACTCAGGACGTTGACAAGGCTGATGTCCGATATTATAGAAAATTAGGCTTTACAGCACTCGTGTCAACGTGAACACAAAGAAGACAGGTACTACGAACTTCGACTTGTATGAGAGCCTTTTCGGTTGGTGTAAGAACGACCGGACTTCCTGGCACTCGCTACGTTGGAGGAATCGGCTTTGATCCCATTTCCCTGTCGAAAATTAATAAATGGTTCATTTTTATCACCATACCTGCCCGATGGGTGAGTAGCTAGTGCATTCGACTTTTCAGCTTTGAGGGCCATGCGTTCGATTTCCAACGCGACAGCTGCGTTTTGATGCAGGCGGGTTGCAAGCCACCCGTGAACGTACTTTGCGATATCAATACACATTACAGAACCTTGAGTGGTCTGAATTACTTCCGGCCCTGTACTACGTCGCACTTCAACAGGCTAAAGGTTTGGGCTCGTTGGGGCATAATCTTCTAGCTAAAAACAACTGTAACCCGAGACCAAGGAGAGAGGGGACAGCGTCATGACCCCTCTGTTCTTCGTCTGATATTAGCACTGTTTAGTCACTACAACGTCCCTCCTATATCTAGCACGCGCGATTATCGTGACACGTGCAGAGCGTGCGTCACAGATATCACCGGCTACGACGTTGGCAAAGCGATGGTTGTTTTACAAAATAGACGACAGAGAAACGATGAAGTGCCGGTTTAAAGGATATGGCACTGCGGGGTTTAATGGGTTCCAGCTTCTACATCCTGTACTGAATTCTCTCTACCTTACATGTGTCTGCTCTCAGGCTTTTATTACTACTTTGTGCATCCACTAACACGGCAGTTTTAAAGTCACCCCTCTCCACAGAATCTAGCGTCGCCACTATCGGCTTCATGAGAGAAAAGTCACGCGCATACGTAGGCAAGTGATAGCTCGCACCTAACACTGGCTAGAATAGATTGGAACGTGACATGACCTATTTAACATGAACTGTCAAATTGGGGTCGCATTTCATTTTCAAACTTCCGGTAGCCTTGCATTACAAGTCTGACATAACATTTTCACATCCGCGGGAACGCTGGTGCTACTTGGTTAAGCTGGCGGTCGTTCACATATTTTGAAATGCCTGAATGCTCGCAGGGAAGACTTCCTAACTGTGGTTTGGTTGCTTTATGTGATTTCACGCCTTAACGCGACTCAGACTTTGAGACATGCCTTTGAAAATGAGACAGGATCTGGAAATTTCGACCACATGGGGTTCATTAAAATGCGCTGATATTGCACATCACACAGGAGCTTTCCTTTCTGAATCTATCGAAAAGAGGCCGCTGAGGCCAGGATTGGAACCCGCATTATTGGGTTCAGCGGTCGAACGCTATAACCACTGCACCCCCGAGACGGGGCCACCTTAACTCTGAGGAAAGTCGGAGGCGCTGCGCAGAACCGCCCCTGCCCACGCCTCCGCGGCATTGCAGTCCGAGTGAGCTTACACGCTTATTGTTCGCGTCTGGGTGCGAACGTGTGCTGCCGTCTGCGTCGTTCGGGCTTGTGAATCATGCTTTTTCTCTTCGTTTCTTTAAATTGTTCTTCGTTTGTGTGGGTACGTGGGGATGGGCCTGTGTGAGTACATGTGTGCCTTTGTGCGCTTGTGTCCGTGCTCGCGACGTGGTGTGTGTGTGTCAGGACCCAGTGGAAAAAAACCTAGAACTGTGTCAAAAATACGACAAAATATCCTATAGTTCTGTCGTAACCATCAGATTTTTCTGTTGTTCTGTAGTACTTTTCTGTAGTTCTGTAGTTTTTCTCTAGTATATTTTAGTTGTCTGTAGTTCTGTAGCACTTTTCTGTTGTAACTACAGAAATTTCTGATGTTACTACAGAATGTTCTGTTGTCGCAACAGGTTTTCCGTCAAAACCCGCACAGAAATTTTGTCGAAACATCAGAAAATGTTCTGTAGTTGTTTCCGACTGGGGAGCGTGTACACGGAGAAATTTATTTAGCTGCACGCCTACGTTTTCGGCGCGATTCATTCTTATTGTTCCAGCAGCGAAGAAAGCTGGTAATTAGTTGCAAGTACAAAGCACTTTGGCCTGGAAGGAGAAATTACTAAAGGTATAGTACCAAAAGAGCACGCGAAATGCGACCGAAAAGTACTCGTCCGCACGAGTTTAAGAGCTGGAATAGAGGGGGGCCTCCGTCTGGCTGAGGGCAAGTATAGATGTCGAAAGTTAGTGCAATTTGCCTTGCTGCAGCGGCGGTGTCGCCGTTTTTGTGCATTTTTTTGACATGCCTTCTACGCTTAGTATATAATGTGTAGGGTTGCAGTGACTATGGCATCTAAGCTTGTACTGCGTGAAGTGCGCCAGAGACGTTACTCAATCGAAGACAAAAAAGAAGCTTGACTGTGCATGTGAACGTAAAGACTGCAAACACACTTTTCAGGTGTCCTACAAGACAGTCGCAGGGCAGCTGCCTGAACGAGACCTTAACCACTAATTAATATGTAAATGTAGCCAACTTTCACTGATTAATGAGATAGCCAGGTGTCTAGTACTACTAGCTTTTGTGGTGAGAGCCTTACTTACTTCATGACGCATGAGCCGGACATGTTCACAGAATGTGTTCACAGGAAGTAGAAACAAATGTTTTCTGTTATTTCGTCAAATGTAATTTATGTCGTTATGTATGAAAGTTCAATTACTTTATGCTACATTAAAGATGACGTCACATCACCTCACTTCCGATTTAGCATCTGTCTTCCAGCCAATCCTGAGGATGATTTGCGATAGGTAATCAACTGATGACATATGTACCTCTTAGTGTATGCAGGTGGTTGACACCCGGAAATAAGACAGATACTGCGCCTTCCACTTCCCAAAGAACCGAACCAACAAACGACGTTTAGTACAAATCCTTGAGCTCCTTTCACGCATAATTAGGAAAATGATTCGTGTCTCGAATAACGCTTCCTATCGTCAAAACATTACACACTTAATGAACCAGCCTTACTGCCACAAACTTCTTCATAATTATTATTTCCTGAAAGCCAAGCAGGACGAATTAAGGCCAACGGCGCGAAAATTATAGAGAGCGGCTCCTAATAATTTACCGCACACTGCTTATATAGCGTCATCTTCGCTACACTCATTTTGTAGTTGTGTGTTCTAAGGCACGCAGATCTAGCTTCAAAATCTAGTGCACTACATCCTGAGTTACGAAAGAAATATTCTTTGCTGATGTGTGCGCTTCAGTTTCGATATATTTCCAGTCTGCTTTTTTTACATTCAAATTATTCAATTTTCGGCATGCGGCTCGTGCACCTGGTGGCGTGTCATAGAGCTGGATAACTTGCAGAATATGACGTAGGTCTGGGCACCGTCCATAGCCATCGCCTCCTAAATGGAGGTGTTGCTTCAACTTGTATTCATTGTTGGCAAACAGATAGGTGACGTGCAGAAAAATGCTGGACGGTACAAGTTGTCTTTGAGAGCCCAGGGGTCTTACAGTGGTTAAGATTGCTTATCTTCCGCTGTGATGGACATGCCAGAACACTGCATAGCCGTTCAGGACACGAATGCCCACGGTGGGCTACAACAACAACAATAATAATAATAATAATTTGCCAAGTAGGACTTGCTTAGCTTGCTTAGAGCCTTCCCATTCAATCAAGGACATTCAATCAATCAGTACCTGGTTCAGGCGAAAGGAAAGGCGTCGTATCTGTCACACTTGCTTTGTGGACCCCTGAGCCGCGCCATAATGGATGAGAGGAAGGTGGGAGAGGAAATGAAAAGAGATAAAGAGGAGCCGTAGTGGAGGGCTCTGGAGCAATTTCGACCACCTGAGGACCTTTAACGCGCAATGAACAAAGTGCGTGCTTATGCGCCTAATCATTACAGCAGACATCGTTAGTTGACAGTGTATATTTGCGTGATCGGAATATGCGTCCTGCACAATATGCGAATATAACACGCGCCCTCTCATCGAGGTTTAAGCAAGCGAAAATGCTTTAACGAAAGTACTCGAGGGACCGGGCCCCATTTAAGGCAAATGCCCTTCTCTGATCATGGAACGGAATCCCGCGCGCGACAGCTGTGCGAGAGATTTGCGCGGGATTTGTAAGTCGGATCTGTACGCTGAGCTGTCACTTGTCAGTCATCTGCACTCGAGACGTGCGTAAGCCTTGATCGTTGCTGTGTTGTCCGCGAGATGTGTCATTGGGATTCCGGGAGGGAAAGATAATGCGCCTTTTTCTTCCTGTAGGAGGAGGAGGATAAACGTTCATTAATTGAGAAATTCCGGCAGGCTGCTTTTCCGCTAAGTGGACAGGAGTCCTTGAGCTCTGACGACCTGGGTTGCTGTTACGACCAAGCATCCGCAATTGCGCGCTCTATTGTTCGCCTG
>JAJIZL010019794.1:87518-103413 GCA_023969395.1 Amblyomma maculatum | reverse complement strand
TGAAGGACGGGGGGGGATATCGTGCTAGAAAAACTGGCCACCCTGTATACGCAGTGCCTGGTGTCATCGACGGTACCGGAACCATGGAAGAATGCAAACATTATCCCCATTCACAAGAAAGGGGACTCTAAGGACCTTAAAAATTACAGACCAATCAGCCTGCTGCCTGTTACGTATAAGGTATTTACTAAGGTAATCGCTAATAGAATCAGGACAACCTTAAACTGCAATCAAGCAAAGGATCAAGCAGGGTTTCGGAAACGGTACTCTACTATCGATCATATCCATACCATCAATCAGGTGATAGAAAAGTGCTCGGAATATAACCAGCCCTTATACATAGCATTCATTGATTACGAAAAAGCATTTGACTCAGTTGAAACCTCGGCGGTGATGCAGGCATTGCGAAATGAGGGGGTAGACGAGCCGTACGTGAAAGTGCTGGAAGATATATATAGTGGCTGCACAGCAACCATCATTCTGCATAAAGAAAGTAACAAAATTCCTATAAAGAAAGGTGTTAGGCAAGGAGACACAATCTCTCCAGTACTATTCACGGCTTGTTTAGAGGAAGTATTCAGAGACTTGGAATGGGAGCAGTTAGGGATAAGGGTAGATGGAGAATACCTCAGTAATCTGCGATTTGCTGATGACATTGCCTTGCTAAGCAACTCGGGGGATGAACTGCAAATAATGATTGATGACCTAGACAGGAAAAGTAGAAAGGTAGGCTTTAAAATCAATATGCAGAAGACTAAGGTAATGTTCAACAGCCTCGGGAAGGAACAGCAGTTTGCATTAGGTAGCGAAATACTGGAAGTAGTGGACGAATATGTCTACTTAGGACAGGTAGTAACCGCAGATCCGGACCATGAAAAGGATAACAAGAAGAATAAGACTGGGATGGAGCGCATTTGGCAAGCACTCGCAGATTATGACTAGCAGCTTACCGGTATCGCTCAAGAGGAAAGTATACAACAGTTGCATCTTGCCTGTACTCACCTATGGGGCTGAAACTTGGAGACTAACCAAGAGAGTTCTACTTAAGTTGAGAACAACCCAGAGGGCTATGGAACGAAAAATGGTAGGGGTATCATTAAGAGATAGAAAGCGTGCAGAGTGGGTCAGAGAAATAACTCAAGTTACCGACATTCTAGTAGAAATTAAGAAGAAGAAATTGACATGGGCAGGACATGTAGTGCGAAGAGAGGATAACCGATGGTCGCTGAGGGTAACAAACTGGATTCCAAGGGAAGGAAAGCGTAGCAGGGGCGGCAGAAAGTTAGGTGGGCGGATGAGATTAAGAAGTTCGCAGGGGTCAAGTGGATGCAGCTTGCACAGAACCGGGTTAAGTGGAGAGACATGGGAGAGGCCTTCGCCCTGCAGTGGGTATAATCAGGCTGTTGATGATGATGATGATGATGATATTTCTTCAAGAAACACTCCAAAAACAGTTCTTGACTGTCGTGAAGGAAGCTTTGTGGACGTCCGAAGCCTTCTACTACGGACCTTTTTCACTGCCACCTTGCGTATTTTCTTACAGCTCGGTTATGGTGTCCGCGCAGAATTGTGACCGACACTGCGCATTTTCTTTGATAGCAACTAATTTTAAATGCCGCTGATACCTGCTGCACTGTGTGCCTTGTGCTCTGTGTGAAGGAGCACTGAACAAGGGTAGAGGGGGGAAGCCTCAGTTCGCAGGTCGAGCTAACGTGGACTTTTCTTCGTCTGGGCAAAGCGATCATCACTGGCAGGGGTTTAGATACGCTTTTGCTTCCGAAGAAAAGGTGGGGAGGGGGGAAAGTGGGTGAGAAGAAAGTAGATCATGGAGTGAAAAAAGTATTCAAGATATAAAAAGTGTTTCTTCAGTATGTATTTTTTAACCTGAAACCAGGGATCCTGTGGCCTGCAAAAGAAATAAAAGTAGCAGCACCAGGAAAGACTACAATACCGGGTGGATGATTAGTCACCACTTAAAAACGTTTGGTGCAGATACACCTTTCTTAAAGGGACAGGCTTTGCTAAGGGCCCTCATAAGCAATATATCTACAGGGGACCAATTCTAAAACTTACCGCAAAAGGAAAGGGGGGGGGGGGGGGGGAGAAGGACAAAGAAACAGAATAATAACCGCACATGAACCACAACTGACATGCAAAAAAAAACCTGTTCGGCAAAACAATCCAACATAGGAATAATTGCACAGTTTATTCACAGCACATGTACATCCAATTCCCCTCCCAATAGCATAAGCTGCACATGTTCCTCTAAACACATTTCCTCCTTATCACTTGCTACTTGAGTTAGCCCTGGAACTTTTTTCGCATGTCAGTTGTGGTTCACTGTGCGGTTATGTTCTGTTCTTCACTAGTGCTTGCAGAAAAAAAAAATTAAGGCAAGATGGATATGCTCAGAAGTACATGTAATGCTTTGCAGCTGAGCTGGTACAAAGATTGAAAAAGAAACGCAGCTCCAATGTCGGCATCCCGTTTCCCTCTTTTATTCACCACTTTGTCACAAGTTTGAGTATTGCGTGGCCAGACAATCATCGCCAGCAGTTCACATATGAAGAGATAGGAACTGTTGTCCTCACTGCCCTGCTGTCCCATGGTATGCGGAAGAAACTAATTCCTGGCTCCTTTTGCACTCTGCCGTTGTTCTGGCACCACAACACAGAGCAGTAGCTCCCGTAGGAAGGGCGCCGGATGGCATAGCAGAATGGTCTGAAAAATGCCAGTACACGCATGAGTTATTCTGAATTACCAGACCATACTCACAAGTCATAACTACGTTAAAAATTGTTTTGAACGCTGTAGAAAAATGTTCCGCCATACAGAAACGCTACCACTGCGACACACGTAATAGGCGTAATGGGATTTGACTGATTTGACTGTAAATAGGATTTGACGACAAGCATTAAGGCCCAAATACCAATATGAACCCTTTCGGGATTTGAAACACGCGCCAATTCAGCAACTGCGCAAAACAATCTTCCCGCAATTGTCCTAGTAAAAAACAGGCTCGACGTTTCATAAATGCGCACGACTGTGCCCTTAAGCTGCACCGCAAAATAAGTGCGCTCTGGCCCCTCATTGCCCTCAACCCATCCTCAATTACTTTTGTAATCAAACCTGCATGGGCGTCGCGCTTTAAATGCCGTACTGCGCCTTATGGAAACAGCCCATTGCGATTTAAAAACCCAACATTAACCTCTGCTGTCTCTTTATGTCAGTGTCTTCAAGCAAAAAAACATGTATCATCCATTGTCCGGCAAGCGAAAAGTCGTTTGGTGCATCACAGCAATACCTCGCTGACAGAGCAGACGGCTTGCTCTGTCAGACGAGAGCAGTCTTGCATGTTTCTTCTTTAAACTACGTATTCATATCTATGTTAAGATAGTGGCCTTAATTCATAAGGTAATTATTTAACAACAAGAAAGTTCTACACTCGAATTTAAAATTATATTTTCCCGTTTGGTGCCCTCTGACGTTGGGTCAGAATACTAGACGCCTGCGTAATGTCAGGTGCTTCCTGAGGCCAGTTTCAGCCAAGTGTCCTCTCTTTATACTTTCTTTCTCTGTGGTATATGGTCGAGGGTCCCCCTCGCTTCGCAGACTTTACAACTATCTTTTTTTTTTTCATCTATCTCGGTGTGAAACAACCAGACAGGGTTTGGGAAGTTTCAGGTTTGTAATCGCCGCCAGGCTATGGCCTCTTTATTATTTAAGCTAGGATCCGGTGGCAGCATCAGACGTCTTCCTAATCTATAATTTTCGATGATTTCTTTATAGAAATGAACAGCGGCGCAACACGGAAACGGACTCCGTGTTGTGCCGCTGTTCATTTCCATCATGCACCAACTCGCCCCCCAGGCCGTGATTCTGAAGTGCATTTCTTCATAGATTTGCAAACGTTCATCTATCGTGTGTTGGCAATCGGGCGGCTCCGCGTTAGCCCGGAAGTAGAGCTATCGTGCTAAATCATGGGCCGCCTCGTTGCCGGGGAGAACGTGCCTGCTGGGGCCCAAATTAGGGTGATTTTGCGATCGAATTTAGCTGCACCTGATAGAATGCTTGCAGCTTCTTGCGAAACCCTGCCATTTCCGATACTCCAGTTTTACTGTCGATAAAGATCTATCTAGCCTTCGTTCCGACGCAAGCGAGTGCTATTGCGACCTCTTCAGCCGTGCCTATGTTTGTGCTCCGGATGAAGGCGGAGACGACTGGTGACGCTACCATCGACTACCGCGGCGACTGCCAACCCCGATCGTCCGCTTGCAGTGTCTACATAGACAACTTCTTTCATTCTGAATTTTTGTGCTGCTTTAACCAGTGCTTCTGCTCTCTTTTCCCTTCTCTCCTTGTGGTATCCTCGGTACATGTTGCGGGGAAGAGGAGGCACAATGATGTTCTCACGACATTGTGACGTTAGGGCAACCTTGTCTGCTGTGCCCCTATCATTTTTTCGACCCACCCATTCTAAGATGGTTCAACCCTTGCTTGTCCTACTTAATTTCATTTGTCTGCTGATCCTCATCGCTTCAGCAAGTTACGTCCAGCTATTTTCCACTCCCACTTCCAGGAGGCGTTCCGTAGAGGAGGAGATGGGTAGACCCAGCGCCGTCTTGACGCAACGTCTGATGAGTGCGTCTATCTTATCGTTTTCATTGGTCCTGATGTTGAGGAATGGTGTGGCATAGCATATTTGACTTATTATGTACGCCTTCATCAGTCTCAGGCGGCTTCTCTCTTTGAGGTCTCTGCATTTGATTGCAATCCTCCTAACTACCTCTGTTACTTGCGTCACGTATGATTGAGTTTTATAGTTCCGTCATTATATCCGTCCTCATGAATAAAAAGTCCGAGGGTTCTGATTTGCTGGACTTTTGTTACAGTTTTGCCGTAAAGTCGCACTTGAACAGCATTGATTTTCGGTTGTGAATGAAAAGTTCGGATTTTTTGGGGAGCACGCGAGACCCCTTTCGGCCGCGTAGAACACAACGGTTCTCGCCGCCGCCTCCAGGCGGCCCTCTATGCTGCCGTCGCTGCCGTTGTTCATTGAGAGATTAACGTCGTCTGGGTACATGCTGAACTTTAGACCTTTTATGACCTTAACAGGGGCGGGGAGGCCTCTCATCACCACTTTAAAAAGGAAGGGGGCAGCACAGAGACTTGCGGCGTGCCTTTACTTCCCAGGTGAAAAGCGGGAGATGTTAGGTTTGAAACGTTAATTTCAGTCCTGTTTGTCAGGACGTCCATTATGTAATTATATTTCCTCTCGCCGACTCCTAATTCCTGCAGTCTCGCGAGAATTTCCTAGTGCCTTACGTTGTCAAATGCTCGTGTTAGATCTAGTGATAAAATTACCGTCGCGCCTCTGGATTCCCAGTCAATGATGTGTTGTACACGGAGTATCACGTCCATAATGCACAGTATATATCGTAGCAATGGCAGAGTTTGTTACGTTATCAAATGCTTTGGTGAGGTCGACTCCAAGAATGGCTCGTGTATCGCGAGTTTTTGAATCAAGGATATGGTGCTTTCGCTGTAGGAAAACACCTTAAGTGGCCAGATCCGGACGGAAACCAAATATGTAGTTGGGCAAGAGCTCCCGTGCCTCCAGAAAGCTACTTAGTCGTGTATGAATGATATGCTCGATTAATTTTCCGACACAAGAAGTGAGGGAAATAGGTCGAAGATTGGTGGGCCGAAGCGGTTTGCTTGGTTTTGGTATTTAAAGTAATTGGTTAAGGCAGTTATGGGAGGGGGTGTTTAACTTGCACAGTTTTATTGTTTATACCGTAACCCGGGAGCTGAAGAGGTATTTAGGTTCTGAAGTTCTGCAATTACTTCTGCTTCAGTGATAGGCAGACTTATAAGGTCATTAGGGAGCCCTTTATATTCCATATGGGAGATTGGTTGGTAAGGTTTAAAGTATGTATCCTTGAGGTCCTCAAGTAGATCTGCGGCGGAGGGTCCTGTTCCATCTATGATATTGCCAGCGTCTTTCAAGACTGGCTTTAGCTTCCCAGAGATGTAGGTGGCGAGCATCAATAGTGTCACTGGGGCAGTCAATAGGAAGTTTTCGTGTTACTGCCTGGACATCCTTCAGTAATTGTGTAGTCAAAGCAGTGATGTCGGTGATTGGAGCAGCTCTCCTGGTAGATCTGAATTTCCGAAGGGAATTCCACTTGGTGAGAGTGGATCCCTTAGGTGGACTTCGTGCGGCTTGTAAAGCATTTCCAGTTTTCTAACTTTCTTGATGGTAAGAAGAATGTTTGTCCTACCTTCTCCATTAGGAAGCAACTTGACCAATGCTAAATCATTGCCACTAGATGGCTCAGAAGCCGACCCCCAGGGCTCTACATTTTTTACAAAGGCTGTACATACCTATATTGGCTGCCATTCAAATGTAATTCCGCGTAAAGAAAGTAACGAAAATTCCGAGACTCTTTGGCAACTAAAGGGTGAAATGCCTGAGGAGTGATAGCCTAAAGGGGGATAGCCTGAGTTTCTCATTCTGCTACGCATTTGTTGCAAATGTGGCGGTGAAGGATGCTTCGAGTGAAAATGGTGACTACTGTTTTTCGTTCCTCCCTTTCTTTATGGCATGGTACACGTGTACGCGGAGACTTGTGGCAAATACTGCGCATTTCTATCCAGTAAATCGATTTCAAACGCCACTGATGCCTGCTATACTTAGTGGACTTCCTAGACATCTGAGTCTGTCTCTGCTGTGTGGTGCGACGTTCGAGGTGGTGGTGGCGACAAACATTTATTTACTCTTTGTACAAGGAGGTGTTTGGACCGAGCCCCTATTGGCCCAGGCACTCACAAATCTGGGTGGAGCTCCTATTCCGGAGCCCCAATGGCGTCTAACGCCGCTTGCGCCCTGGCGACCAAGTTCCTGCTGAGTAGCGCCGCCTCCCAGACCTCCCTAGAAGGGTGGGTAATGAAGGATTGGGAACGGTGGGGATGGGATGGACAGGCCCAGACCATGTGGAAAACGTCCGAGAAGGTCGCTCCACACAGGCTGCAGTCGCCCTCAAAGTCTGTGTTAAAGTGCTTCAAGACTGCCGGGCACAGCACTGTATTTGTAGAACGTTTGAGAAGGCGCCTCTCGTGCACTCTCCGGAGACCTTTACAAGGTTCCGGAAAGAGGCGGTGGCTGTCCGTATAATATGTGGTAATTTCTTTGAATGTAATAAGACATTGTGTGGGCTCGGAGTAGACTTCCCGAGCAAGTTTGAGTGCCCGGGGAAAGAGCGCGCGGGCAGCCTGATTGGCCAACTCATTGCCCAGGAGTCCCTGATGGCCGGGAGCCCAGATGAGATTACAATTTTGAGGGTCGCTGGACAGGCAGCAGTTTTGTAGGATGCGCTTGGCTAAAAGAGGTATCCAACCCAGCTCATAATCCCTACAGGCCCCCTTGGAGTCGTTAATGATTATGTTTTACTTGTGGGAGGGAGAGGGCGAGCGCCATCGCGATTTCCTCCGCGTATGTTGTGTTGTGGGCGAGGAAGCGGCAAATGAAAGGGCGCAAAGACGCGTGGATCGGACGCCTGATGGGGTCAGCGTCGTATATGCATTAATCGCCTTGTCATGTCATGACCTATGGGTGCGGTCCATCGCACGTCTCTTGTCGAACACAACCAGCATTGCGTGAAAGCATTAAAGTTCACCGGCGATCTATAATTCGGCTACAGGAAAGGGAAGGCGATCTGTCACTAGCGAAATCTCGCTAGCGTTCTCACTGTAGGCAAGGGGAATTATGAAGAGCGTCTCTTCGTATCCCGGTTGGAGACAAGGTTTAAGAACTTATTTTTTTAATATCGGAGCCGCTGCAAAAGCGTGACACTTGCTGAGGACAACAATGAGCAATGAAGGCTTCAGCCTTGAACTTCCCGTAAAGAAAGGCGTTAGGCAAGGCTACACGATCTTCCCAGTGCTAGTTGCAGCTTTCTTAGAGAGTGTATTCAAAGGCATTGAGCGGGAGCAGGTCGGGATAAGGGTTCATCGAAACTACCTCACTAATATGCGGGTCGGTACCGATATAGCCTTTCCAAGTAACTCAGGGGAAGAACTGCAAAGAGTTGATTACCTGGACAGGAATAGCAGAAAGGTAGGCTTGAAAAACAATATGCAGAAGACTAAGGTAATGTTCAACGATCTCGGGAAGGACCAGCAGTTAACCAGAGATAGCGAAGCATTGCAAGTGGCAGGCGAATGTCTAATTAAGAGGGATATTAACCGCAGGTCAAGAACATAAAAGGAAAATAACTATGAGAATAAGATTGGTACGGAGCGCATTTGGCAAGTCTTCGCAGATTATGACTACCACCTTACCGGCATCGCTCAATAGGAAGGCATACAACAGTTGCATCTCACCTGGAGTCACCTATGGTACTGAAACGTGGATACTGACGAAAACTTTCTGGTAAAGTTGATGACGATATGGAGGGATGTCGGTCGAAACATTTCTGGTGTAACGAAGAGATAGGAAGTGAGCAGAGTGGGTCAGAGAAATAACTGAAGTTAATTACATTTTAGTGGAAATCAAGAAAAAATCGGCATGGGCAGGGCATGTAGTGCATAGAGGACAACCGATGGCCGCTTTAGGTAACAAATTGGATTCCAAGGGAAGGAAATTGTAGCAGGGGGCGGCAGGAAGTTATGCGGACAGATAATGCTAAGAAGTTCGCAGAGATCAAGTGGACGCAGCTAGCATACGACCGGTTAATTGGAGTATTATGTGAGAGGCCTTCGCCCTGTAGCGGGGATAGTCCGGCTGATAATGATGATGATGATTATGATGATGGTGTAACAATGTCATACTACAAATAGCAAGGATTGTCATGTGGCTGTCAGAACCACGCGCGCCAGCAGCCACGTCTGCCTCCAATGTCACACTTGCAAGAGCACTGCAACAAATGCGCGCAAAGAATGGAAATTCGTACTGTGCGGCACGAGCCATGGCATTGCCAGAAAAAGCAGTGCGTCTTGTACTGTGTGCTTCCCAATTTCTCCAGTGCGAATTCTACAGTACTCTCGGAAAGCGTTCTTTTGTGCACTTTGATCGTCTTCATCACAAAAGGTCTTCCCTAGCAAGTTTTATTCATGATACATTTCTCTAACATCTCACGTAGTGTTGACGTCGCGCTGTACTGGCCGATTAGTCGGATTGAAAACGGCGGTTGTCAGAGTTTATACTTGTAGACTACCTCGATGTAGTGTGCCGCCAAAGGCGCTGCATCGAGGCTCTTTAGATACGTGAACTGCTAAGCGAGCGATCGGCGATGTGATATCGGATTAGATTCCACAAATCACGATACTTTATTATATCCAGTCTTGATCGTTGTAACCTATTTTCAGTGAAATATATATGATGTCCAAATTTCCTGTCTTGGGATTTCGTTTTGACGCCGTATTTAAGGATTTAACCTTCAAAACATTCCAGGAGCACTGTGGAATCTACACTGCAGAAATGCGAGCGCCTCAGATTGCTGGCGCACACGGTGCATTTGGTCTCATTATCAGTATCAACTAAATTCACCGTCATTATCATTATTAATCTCACCATTGTTATTATCACTCATTAAAGCATGATTGTCATCGCTACTATCATCCTCACGGTAGACAACGAGACTTATGATGTTCTATGGGGCAAGGCTATAAGCTGCGCAGGGTCGGAAGAGACCGCGAGAAGACAGCGTTCAAACAAGGCTTTCCGCATCAGCTAACGGGGACCTGCGCAAGCGCGCGGCACCTGACGCGAGCATTGCGAGCGCTGACGCTCCGATCTATCCCTGCCAGACATTTTAGCGAAAGCTACATTGTCCACGAACTAGGAGTCCCGCGTGGGCGGTAAATGACTCGCAGCTAGAAAGGGTCACCATCGCAGGGGTGGGGACAGTAATTTTGGAAAAAGCGGGGCTGAATTCAATTAAGGGAAGGGGGCATGCAGACCAGCATAGGATGGAAGGCACGACAGTGTATTTGAGACCTCCCGTTGCCGAGGAACATGCACTCGGAATCCAATAAAGAGAGAAGGCGGAAAAGGGTTGATACTCTTGAACGCATATATTCAAGGAAGCCGATGGAGCAGGTCGCATTTCTAGAAGCGACGGACGGAAAAAAGGGAGAAGGCACTTTAGCGGTATTAGTTGACGGGGAGGGGGCTCTATTTCTGCACTATCGGTTAAGAGTGATGATATATATGTGGCAGAGGAGGTTGTAATAGCTCTTACTTGCGTCGGCGCAAAGGCCACATATGTGTTGAGCGACAGTAAAACTATAATTCACAATTTTGGTAATTGCAGGATATCTCCCGTGACACTTAAAGTTCTAAGGCAAAAAGAATTGGAGAGGACAAATAATCTTATTTGAACCCCAGCGCACGAATCTGTTAATAACAATGAGGCTGCTCACAACTTGTCGCGAGATCTCTACTGCTCTACAGGATTGGATTGGGATAAATTAGATTGGACTGCATTGCATCGGTCTCGATCATAGAGTTTCTTACTCTTACCTAGAGGGAAAGCTGTGCTGCCGTCTATGGGAGTTTACATGGAGTTTCCAGACGGCCAGTTCAGCCACCATGGGCGCTCAAAGCATCATGGGCCGGAGAGCTACCAAGTGCAGAACTACAACTTTTGGCCCAAACTAATGCAAAGATAAACGTTGTTCTACCGTAAATAATGTCCTAACATTGAATATTGTGACTATAAATTGCAAAAAGAGAGAGAAACAGCATTTCAGTGTGATATTCATCCAATATAAGCGATATGGCTCTTTCTCCTACTGGCTTAGTTTTGAGCAGCACAAATACCAATATTTCGCACTTAATAGGCAAAATTTGAAACAGAAAAACGTTATAAAAATATATATGGTTGTGCAATCACTTAAGGAAGGTTTAGTGGCATTTCGGGAAACAAAAACCATTTATTGGCGACGTCTGCTTTTGCGCCTTCGCTACTATAGCTTTCGCGGTCTGTGTACGCACCTTCAGATGATGATGATGACGAAAAAGAAACATCGCAGTAACGCCACTCCACGTACCCGAGAAAAACAGACTGTCCCGCAACAAGTAGCGCACCGGCCCATGATTCTTAGCGCGCCCATGGTGGCTGAAGTGCTGCGCCCTCGGCTTTCCCTCTAGTTAGTGATAGTTGGTGTAAGGAACTCTATGGTCTCGGTTGAACTGGTTTGGATTGGGCAAGACTGAATTGGATTGGACATGATTGGTTGTATTGTATATGACAGGAATTAACTGTACGTGCTTGTAATGTATTCGATTCGACTGGATTGGTTTGGATTAGACTAGATTAGACTGGATTTTGTCGGATTACACCGGTTTGGATGGGATTAGAGCCCAGCGCCAGGCACACATGCTTTCCCTACGCATGTGCTAGCCTAGTAGAGCTAAGCCATGCAAATGTATTGACGCGTGAGCGCGAGCGCTACACGCGTAGGGATGTAGCGACTCCTTTCTTCTCGTGCTGAAGTCTACTTCGCTCCTCCTGCTCATTTTCTTCACAGATTGGGTGCCTTAGCTCTTCCCTGCTTTTTTGTTTGTTTCACGGCTTGCAATTTTCAGAGTCCGCGCGAGCCAGTGCCAGGAACATGTAGTAGGTCCATTCCATTTTGCGACACCTGCCGTGACGCCGGCATTGGCGCCGCGGCACGTGGAAAGTGCTTTGGAGTCCCCCCTTTACGATTATGAGAAAGACACAATGGTTGGGGTCACGATTTGCGGACACGACTTTCCCGAATAACCTAGAGGTGATTTCGCTTTGTAATGTTTTTCTTGACTTGAAATTGGAAGCCGGTACAGCGGTCGGCTCTGCTTGCAGGGGACCAAATGGAGAAGTGGGCTCGGACACCATTCTACCTTCGTGTGAAGCGTGACCTGCCAAGGATACTGTTCTGGACTAAAGTGGAACGTGGCTGGCAGTCAGGTCTAGAAAAAGAAGACCCACACCTCCAGAATGAAGGCTGCACCTATCGTTGCTATCTCAGCGGCGTGCGTAGTACATTGAGCGTCAGTGACGCCGTGGTCTTCTACTCCCGTGATTTAAGGCCGAACGACCTGCCCAAGGAGCGGGCCCCGTTCCAGAAATGGGTCTTCTGGTCCCTCGAGCCTCCTTGGCACACTCCTGTAGACACGTTCAAGGATCTCAAGCAAATCTTCAACTGGACCTTTACATACAGGTGAGTTTTTACTGCGAATCATTTCATGACGTGCGAGATAACAATGCCTTACCTTATTAGGACACCTGTTGAATTTCCGTCCACGGAAAGCAGTCTTCTACTTTGCTGAAATTCTTTCGGGGTGTATCCAAAGACACTTTGAAATAAAAGGATGTCAAGGGTAGTTCCCTTGACATCAGAAGAAATGCGCTGCATTTACCATTCGTCCTTTTATCATTCGCTATCATTTTTCCTCCTCATGTTATGCATACATTGGCTACAATTGCCTTTTCTAAGCCGTGAGTGTATCATGAAGCTGGTTGGTTGGTTTGTGGGGTTTAACGTCCCAAAGCGACTCAGGCTATGAGAGACGCCGTAGTGGAGGACTCCGGAAATTTCGACCATCTGGGGTTCTGTAAACGTAAGTAAAAACGACCTTTTGATGTACAAGCCACAACAGCGAAATACCGCGCGGAATTGTGCAGAAGATTTGAAGAACATGTCTTCAGTACTGTGAACGAGAAACATTTACATGTGTTTTAATAATAAATGCGGATTGATAAGTCCTAAGCCGTGGCATTATTCAGGGAATATCTTGATGTACAAGCGCTCAAGATCATTGCCGCATTCGCTTCTTAAAATATTTAGTTTCCGAGTAATAGCTCCAGTTAACAGTTCAAGTAAAAGCTCTCCGAGGATCTCAAAGTTCTTGCTGTTAAGAGGCCTCCCACACCGCTCTTCTTGGCTGGTGTCGTGCTACTATACTCCGTTTCATACATCAGGTGCAACACTGCCAAAGCTACAGCTCTAGTTTGCGCTCTCCGCATCCGCGATGAAAAATTGTGCCTGCTCTTGACGAGAGTAAATAATAGTTATTTTGTCTGCAATCTTATTACATCTTACATTTTTCATCAACTTCATAAAGAGCACCTTTTTTTGGGGGGAGAAAGGATCTGATTCAGTGAATGCTTTTTATGTCGTTTTCGTTCGTGTCGCGTTTTCGCTGCCCCACAACCTTGCCAGCTGTGCCACTAGATGGCGCTGGCTGTGCCTTCCGTGCTGCGCATCTCTTTTTGAGAAAATGGTTCTTCGGTGCGCATTTTTCTATAAGATCCGCACTGCGAAGATGTCTAGGCATGCGAAGCAAGTTATTGCAAACGTGTATGCTCGGAATAGAGCCAGTTTCCGCAGGAACCACTCGGCTACAAAACGAGCGCGTAGTGATACGCCTCTTTTTTTTTTTCTTGCGGACTACTTGCGTATCTTTCGCTGCATTGCACCTGATGTATGAAACGGAGCCTAATGCTTTGTTCTTTCCAAAAGACAATACGATATAATCATAGGCCTGCGTCCACCCAGTTACACATACCTTTGTTTTGCGTAGTTTAGAAATGCTGTTCCAAAAACTCCGCCTTCCCAAGTTGTATTTCTGGGATTTTTTCAAGCCTTTAGCTGGTGGGGGGCAGACCAGATCTGCTTTTATAGCCATTAAAGGCTGTTAACCGAGGTCCTTTTATCAACGCGAAAGCGTTACTTAGCTATGTTCGCAAATTTTTGTCCGCAAACCGTGTCCGCAGCAGTTGCGGGTAATTGAGAAGCGGTAGAGGCTAATGAGTAGTGTCAATCGATAGAGGCTGACGTAATGTTGATGGAGAAAAATAATTAGGCCAATAAGTTAATTAGGTATATAATTAGAATAACTGGTTCAGAGGAAAGGAAAGGCGTAGTATCTGCCACACTTGTTCTGTGGACACCTGAAGGGAAGGGAGGAAGAGAGGAGTGAAAGCGGAAAGAGAAAACGGGAAAGAGAAAACGGAAATATAGTTTTCACTACCACCATCGATGTTCCGACCATACAATTTGATTCCTCGTAAGTGATATAATCGGTTCACAGGAAAGGAAATCCGCAGTATCTGCCACACTTGTGCCGTGGACACCTCACTAAACGGATGGGAGGAAGAGGCAGTCAAAAGTGGATAGAGAGCCCGCCGGGGGCCCCGCCGGGGTGGTGCAGTGGTAAGACGCCCGACTACTGTGCCGGAGTTCCCGGGATCGAATCCCGGCCTCGGCGGCTGCGTTTCGATGGAGGCGAAACGAAGTGGCGTCCGTGTGCTGTGCGATGTCAGCGCACGTTAAAGATCCCCAGGTGGTCGAAATTACTCCCTAGCCCTCCACTACGGCTCCTCTTTCTCTCTTTCCACTTTCATTCCCACCTTCCTCCCTTCCCTTACGGCGCGGTTCGGGTGTCCACAGAGCAAGTGTGACAGTTACTGCGCCTTTCCCTTCCTGTGAACCAATTTACAATTTACATAGAGCCCGCCGGGGTGGCGCAGTGGTTACGACGCTCGACTACTGTTCCCAAGGACGCGGGATCGAATCCCGGCCTCGGCGGCAGCTTTTCGCTGGAGGCGAAAAGCAAGGCGCCCGTGTGCTGTCAGTGCACGTTAAAGAACCCCAGGTGGTCGAAATTTCCGGAGTCCTCCACTACGGCGTCTCTCATAGCCTGAGTTGCTTTGGGACGTTAAACCCCACAAAGCAACCAACCAACCAGAAAGGAGAGCCGTAGTGTTTGGAGACATCTTTTAAAAGCAAAAGCTTTTACTAATCCCCTCCGTAGCTTCTTCGCCGTGCGGGCGTGTTTGATCCGGAGGAGAAACAACGTGGCATCTACAACGACCTAGTCACGTGACAACCATGACAACCGTTGCTATGCTGAAGCAGATGGCGCTCGCACTGTCCACATAGACCGCTGCTGTGGAAAATAAAGATCAAATGCGCAGCCTTGGCTCGAGCGACGCGCTTGCGCATAGGCTCGGGTTTCCATACGTCACATAGTCTTGCGGCTTACGGTGTTTAATTATGCCATATATGTCGCTGCCAAAGCCCGAGAACGAACCAGGGACCTTTAAATGCCGGTTAAATGCTTTTAGCTGGTGCCAACGAAAGAAAGCAGTTCTCGACAATTTGACGACAGCAGTTGCCATAGATGATATAGGCGCGCGGCCTCGTGAGCTCTGTGTGTCTTTTGGGTTGACAAAATGGTTTGGTTCGTAGGGTTTAACGTCCCAAAGTGCATCAGACGGTAAGAAGCCATAACGGAGGACTCGGGAAATTTTGACCACCCGGTGTTCTTAATGGTGTACTAACATCGCACAGCACACCGACGCCTCTTCGTTTCGTCTCCGTCGAAACGCAGCTGCCGGCGGTCGGGATCGAACCCGAGTATTCCAGGACAGTAGTCAAGCGTTTTACCAAAGCACCACCGTGGGGGAGCGCCCGCTGTTCCGGAGGACCAGGTTTGAACCCGACCACCGGCGGCTGAGTTTCGATTAAGGTGAAATGTTGTGGCGTCCGTGTGCTTTGCGATGTTAGTGTACGCTTAAGGTTTTCAGGTCGCCGAAACCACTTCGTAGCCCAATACTACGGCTCCTCTTGATCTCTTTCCACTTTTACACTTACCTCTCTTACGGAATGATTAAGGGGCCCACACAAAAGACGTCCGTGTGCTGTGCGATGTCAGTGCACGTTAAAGATCGATCCCAGGTGGTCGAAATTACTCCGTAGCTCTCCACTACGGCTCCTCTTTTTCTCTTTCCACTTTCACTCCCTACCTTCCTCCCTTCCCTTACAGCGCGGTTGAGGTGTTCACAGAGAAAGAGGAGCCGTAGTGAAGGGCTACGGAATAATTTCGACCACCTGGGGATCTTTA
>JAJIZL010019794.1:64461-87118 GCA_023969395.1 Amblyomma maculatum | reverse complement strand
CGGCTCGAACTTAATTCCTTTCTTCGCTCCTCCTCCAATGCAACCCCTGTGTGGTGACAACAGAGCGGCGGGAGTCGCTATCTACTTGCGCACAGGCCTCTCTGCAATACCAGTCGAATTGTTTGGCACGTCACATGAAGTTGGCGAACTGTGCGCCGCAAAGTTGCCCAACGGCTTGCTGGTAGTAGCTGCCTACTTCGCCCTTACGGCACTCACGAAAGACGTCGTGCACTTCCTGCAACTCGCATTAACCGTCCATCGATCCACACCGATGTTAGTAGTGGGGGACTTTAATGTTGACATAAAGACAAACAGGAATTTCTTCACACTTATGCGGGAGAACATCCCGTTCCTCTCGCTCGTAACGCGTCTCACGGCTGTGACAACCTCGCAAGGCACTTGTATAGATCTCGTCTTTGAGAATCAAGCATTGGTGTACCAAGTCGAACATATATCAGTCTATTTCTCCGATCACAAAGCTTCCTTCATGACTGTCAAGAACTGTTAGTGGAGTCTTTGTTAAAGGAATAAGTGCGAAAAATAAAAAAAAATATTCTGTGATAGCGCATACATGTGTTGCTCGATTTCTTTGCCTCAATCTATCGAAAAGGTGAAACAGCTTATTTGCTGAGCTCAAATTTCGCATTAGGAAGTAACGTAATCGTCGGTAATTTTTTATTAATAATATTATTATTATTATTATTATGCCGCTGACTTCGCTTCGGTTTAGGTAGGTTAACTTTTTGTCAAAGATTTTTATGTATATTTGAAAACCTTTATGCACAAATGACGTGATACTGCTTTTATGTAGCCAGGCGAAGCTCCCGCTCCTCATCGGTTTCGACTGCCTTTTAAGGCAATAGCCTTTAATGCTTCTGCTCGCGGATCGTGCCCTTCCGTCCGTCCTTGCAACATGGGAGACGGTATCTGGCAGGTGAAAAGGCCAGGCACTGACTAGAGGTAGTTTCCTGACATTGCGTTCAGCAAGAGCTTCCAACTCGGGCTTCTGTCTTAACGGAGGTTGATATCAGATCAGCCTGCCAAGATCCTTGCATTCACGTAATCCCTAGACCACGCATGCATGTTTATACGGCTCGGTTAAAGCGAGGCTTTGTATGGTGGCTGGTAGCTTACGTTAGCCCGTCATCGTTAAGGTGGGAGTGAAAACAAAGAGAAAGAGGTCCCATAGTGGAGGGCTTTGATCCACCGCGCGGGTTTAGTCACTGTGAATGAAACATGCTATGGTTTAGTGATGCTAAGTGCCCCCTAGAATTTTTAGATCGTTTGCTCCGTGTCGACTGCTGAATCTCTCGCACGGTCAGCAATATTTGCCGATAATGAGAGTTGGCCCGACTTGTGTAAGCACACGCTTTCGAGGACGTCTGTTCCTGCCGACTTGCTTTGGAGACGGGACGCAAGTCCACCAGCTTGCGAGATGCTCAATAAGCAGCGCACAGACACCAGCTTTTATTAAGCGAGCGAACACTGCATCGAGACAGTAGGCTACGCTGCGCGGCTGCTTCAGCGTCTTCCGTGGTATGGGTGTGGCGAGGCTGAACCGCTGCGACAACCCAGCAGCTGCAGTGATAGGCAGGTGTGGTAGGTCACCGCCGCTTGCGGCGCGGGTTAGCCCGCCACCGAATGTTTATCTGTTGTAGGCCGTCGTTGCACCTGCCACTGCTTCGGTGGTGGACGACGGCTGTTGTAGCGGCGTGCGTCTTTCTCTCCCTCTTCCTTTTCTTCTCTATTTTCTCTTCTGTCTGCACGAGGCAGCGGAGGTGCGCCGCTACAACAGCCGTTGTCCACCACCGAAGAAGCGTCTTCCTCTCCCTCTTCCTTTTCTTCTCTATTTTCTCTTCTGTCTGCACTAGGCAGCGGAGGTGCTCCGCCGGGGTGGTGCAGTGGTAAGACGCCCGACTACTGTGCCGGAGTACCCGGGTTCGAACCCGACCTTGGCGGCTGCGTTTCGATGGAGGCGAAACGAAGAGGCGTCCGTGTGCTGTGCGATGTCAGCGCACGTTAAAGATCCCCAGGTAGTCGAAATTACTCCGTAGCCCTCCACTACGGCTCCCCTTTCTCTCTTTCCACTTTCACTCCCACCGTCCTCCCTTCCCTTACGGCGCGGTTGCGGTGTCCACAGAAAACAAGTGAGACAGTTACCGCGCCTTTCCCTTCCTACAAATAAATCAATAAATCAGCAGCGGAGGTGGCTTAGCTACAGAGCCAGTAGCAGGCGCGTGCATTTTCGTTTCCTTCTTCCTACAGCCACAACAACAACAGGCAGGTGTTGGCGCACGCGGCTGCAGATGCGTAATGTCACGTGGTCCGTCGCGTGGTCACATAGCTCTGCTGCAGCCATTCGAAGTCATTTGCGAAGGCACGGCTAAATCGGCGCCGCTAGGCTAGTAATACTTTCTATTTAAAAATTACGGGTTTGGGCACTTGTGCGAAAGGGGATCCGTCGAAGATTTCTCTCCCACCTTCCTCCTTCGTTCACGGTGCAGTCAGGTGTCCACGAAAAACATGTGACAGTTACGGTACCTTTCCTCTTCTGTGAACCAATTAATATTACTATTAAGAATTTTGATCGAGACTAGTTTACGGACGTAAACGCTCACTGAAGTTACGCAAAATGCGGAAGTTTGCCTAAGAGAGAGAGGGAAAGAAAAAACATTTAAATAACCGGGCAGAATGGGCCTCCTTGCTTAACACCTTTTTTTAAACATATATGGAAATTTAATAATAATAATAATAATAATAATAATGATAATAATTTGTTCACAGGAAAGGAAAGGCACAGTATATGTCACACTTTCTGTGGACACCTGAACCTCGCCGTAAGGAAAGGGAGTAAGGTGGGATTGAAAGTGGAAAGAGAGAACGGCAAGCTGGTAGTGGAGGGCTACGGAAAAATTTCGACCACCTGAGAATCTTTAACGTGTGCTGACATCGTACAGCACACGGACGCCACTTCGTTTTGCCTCCATCGAAACGTCGCCGCCATGGTCGGGATCGACTTTTTTTTGTAGTACTATAGTTCTTGTGCACCCAATTGAAAGCTCCGCCTTCTAGAAAACGGGTCCACGAAAAATGGTTTCACCCGACGAATCACAAATTCACAGTTTGTATAAAAAATTTGGCTGAAGGCTTAGCTTGGTTAAGCCTGGAAGATTGCGAAAGCATTAATACTCTTGGCTGCGCCTTGTTTGGCGGCTGCGCCCCGACTACTGCGAGGAGCCGAGCCACAGCCCCATTTATCCTCCTAGCGTGACGTCACAAACAGCGAGCACCCTCTCTCGGCTGCGACACAGCGCCGTGTATGGACTCGCCGCCACCATCCGATGGCGCGAGCTGGGGTCCCGTCTCTGATTGATTAATTGATTGATTGATTGATTGATTAAAAATTTAATTTCCACAGATTTAGGAGGCCCCTACTCCCCGCTCCTGGCACGCAGGCCTGAGGAACGGGGGCTGGAACCTCCGCGACTAAGGACTAGGTCTTGCGTGACGTCACACGGTCACGTGAAAATGGCGTTACGTCACCGCTGCGGCTCCTGTCTGCTAGGAACGGGGAGCAGGGGGCCTCCTAAATTGGTGGAAATTAAAGTTTTAATCAATCAATCCTGTAAGGACTCACCACCACCATCCGATGGCACGAGCAGGGCCCCCCCCCCCGTCTCTCGGTCTGGCGTGACGTCACACGGTCATGTCAAATGTCATGTATGGAGGCGCCACGACAAGCCAAAGACTGGAAGTGCTAGCAGTATTGCTTTCGCAATAAAACACCAGTTTATTCACGGTTAACAAAAAAGCACTTCGGAACGATACAACATCAGAAGACGCTGCAGAGTGAAACATACTTTCGAGGCTTGCGGCAGCACTCTAATTAGATTACAAAAAGAAGGGGGACGGTGTTTTTACCCGGCGTGGCAATGCAAAACAAACTAAGGCACGGATAGGGGGATTCGGCACGGCAAAATCGCTCCAAACGGCACCAGGAGCGGCACCAGAGTCATTGATTCGCGCGTGGCGAACAACTCAAGCAAGCAGCCTACCTCTTTACAGGGAGCACCACTTCCGTCTTCGTCCTGGTAGGGCTCCGCTCCGTCTTCCGTATTCACCACGGATGCATCGTTCCGCTTGCTGACAGCATGACCGCTTCCCTGCCGCGCTGTCTCGGAATCCCCCGTCCTTGGCTTTCTGCCATCCTTTCAAGGCTCACTCTCAAGCCGAGCATATGTTACGTCCCGCGATAAATTAAGAACTTGCTCAGTTGCGCAACCTTCGCGCGAGCCAAGATGAAGGGGAAGGAGCACGCGTAATTTATAAGGCCAAGAAGGGAGCTCCACACATTTTAGGCACCTTCACGTACTTTCCCGTATATTGTCACGTAGTGGTGACGAGGTCGACGACACAATTGAAGGGTCGATGATTGCACTAAAGAAACTGTTTATTTGGGCTGACTTGCGCCCGCAAAAGAACTAAGCAACTCGGCGGCGGTGATAGAAACAAAAGTGCTCGTCGTTCGTCGGACAAAGAATGCTCGTCACACTCGTCAACGCTCAATTTAAAGGCTGCAAAGAACAATCTAGATAATGTCGCAAACAGCTACCAGCACGGGCTGGAACATTGTGGAAAGACACGCGAGTGGCCGGAATCTTCGAGATAGATCTCGGTTCATCTTGCGCTACAACGAAACTGATAAAGGTGTGACTCGTGACATCGAGCATTAACAAACAAAGATTACGGAACTGATACGCGATCCAGAATCAGAGTGATAAGCATGTATGCCGGCGGCTGTTTAAAAACAACAAATACAGTTTCGAAAGTTTAGCGGCATTACTCCCCCCTTTAAAAAAACATCGCCTCGATGTTCCAACACAAAGCAACTTAAACATAAACACTGCAAAGTCTGAACGCCACAGATTCTTTAACGCGCGTAATATGGCTTCAGTCGTACAACATGTACAATTTCTGGCCGTGAGCGTCGCCGTTGTGATGCTGACGTTCCGTCGGGAATGACTTCATAGTCCAGTGGTCCGACGCGGCGAAGGATTTTGTATGGCCCAAAATATCGACGCAAAAACTTTTCACTTAATCCGCGACGGCGAATTGGTGTCCAAACCCACACTTGGTCTCCTGGATTGTACTCTGCATGGCGTCGTCGTAAATTGTATCGTCGACTGTCGGTGCGCTGTTGGTCTTTAATACGCAGCCGTGCGAGTCGTCGGGCTTCCTCTGCACGCTGCAGGTAGGCGGCGACGTCAAGGTTGTCTGCGCTGGTTACGTGCGGCAGCATTGCGTCGAGCGTCGTCGTGGGCTCCCTGCCGTACACAAGCTTAAACGGGGTCGCTCTAGTCGTCTCCTGGACTGCCGTGTTATACGCGAAGATCACGTACGGCAAGATGGTGTCCCAGGTTTTGTGTTCAGCGTCGACGTACATAGCGATCATGTCCGCGATCGTTTTGTTCAGGCGCTCCGTAAGGCCATTGGTATGGGGATAGTACGCAGTTGTTAATCGATGGATTGTATGACTGTTACTTTGCTGGGCGGCGGTGTCGGCTTGCACTCTGGTCGTGTTGTCGATGTCGTCGTGAGGAGCGGCAATGAAATAGCTGCGTCGTCGTTAGTGGTCGTCGGCGGCGGAGGATCTTCGTCTTTTCGCCATTGAGCAACCTCACCTCCAAAAGTTGCTGCCTTTAGTTTCCCCTACGGGGGCTTGGGGACCTTCCGCGCACACTACCATCATAGTTACGTACTGGCGACGCAAAGCGGGCCCTGTACGGCGATGGAGACCTGAATCGACGGCTTGGTGGCGCAATCTCACCGCTACGCAGATAGTTGTCGATTTCTTGCGGTCGTTCACCTGGGCGTGGTCGTGGAGCGTCGACTGCAAATCCGCGGAGACCGATTCCTCGGTACGGGCAGTGCCGCAGAATGTGGCCGGCCTCACCGCAGTGGAAGCATAATGGCCGGTTGTTCGCTGTCCTCCATGCGTCGCACTTCCTGGGGCTTGTTGGTCGTTGGTAGGCTTGGCGGGCAGAAGCCAAGGGGCGGTTTTCAGGAACAGGCCGGTAGCGGCGAGGGCTCGGAAAGTCATCACGTCGGGGCGGAGGGCGACGTAATGCACCAGCGTAGTTCATCGCTGTTGCTTCTTGTGCTGGAACAGTCGCAGCCGTCGCTTCAGGAACGCCCAGCGCCTGCTGAACTTCTTCACGGACGACGTCCGCGAGCGTCGCCACCTGGGGTTGTTGCGATGATGGCAGCATTCGGCGGAGCTCCTCTCGCACGATATCCCGGAGTAGGTCCCGAAGGTTCTCTCCGCTTGCAGATGTGCTGGGTAGTGGCATGAGTAGTTTGGTTGAAGTGGTCGCTCGTAGTGGCGCATCCGGGTATCCAACGTCTTCTCGATGGTCGATGCTTCACTCTCAAATTCTTCCACAGTTTTCGGCGGGTTCCGGACAAGCCCCGCAAAAAGCGACTCTTTAACGCCTCGCATTAAGAATTTCACTCTGTCATCTTCGGTCATGTTAGGGTCGGCGCGGCGAAACAGGCGTTTCATCTCCTCTACGTAGGCCAGGACGGGCTCGTTTGGTAGTTGAATTCTTGACTGAAGGAGGGCCTTGGCTCTTTCCTTTCGGACGACGCTTGAAAAGGCAGTAAAAAACGCTTCCTTGAAAGTCTCCCAATCATTCATAGTTGCCTCATGATTTTCGAACCAAACTCGGGCATGTCCTTGCAGAACAAAATAAACTTGCATAAGTTTCGCGGCGTCGTTCCAGCCGTTGAAATCTGCCACACGGTCGAAAAGGTCCATCCAATCTCCCGCATCTTCATCCGGTAGTCCATGGAAGCAGGGGGGCTCACGGGGTTGGACGAAAACAACCGGTTCTGTAGGCTGGGCCATTGTCAGCGTCGACGTCTTCCGAGATCGAATGGGGTCAGGCAGCAGACCGTGTTCGGGTTGTAGGCCTTGAAGTAGGCGGCTGGCTCGGTGACCTGTAGGCTGGTCTTCCAGGGCGGCAGGAACACGGCTTGGGTCTTCGCTTGAAGGATCAAAAGGCAGCACCTCCACCAGATGTCACGTAGTGGTGACGAGGTCGACGACACAATTGAAGGGTCGATGATTGCACTAAAGAAACTGTTTATTTGGGCTGACTTGCGCCCGCAAAAGAACTAAGCAACTCGGCGGCGGCGATAGAAACAAAAGTGCTCGTCGTTCGTCGGACAAAGAATGCTCGTCACACTCGTCAACGCTCAATTTAAAGGCTGCAAAGAACAATCTAGATAATGTCGCAAACAGCTACCAGCACGGGCTGGAACATTGTGGAAAGACACGCGAGTGGCCGGAATCTTCGAGATAGATCTCGGTGCATCTTGCGCTACAACGAAACTGATAAAGGTGTGACTCGTGACATCGAGCATTAACAAACAAAGATTACGGAACTGATACGCGATCCAGAATCAGAGTGATAAGCCTGTATGCCGGCGGCTGTTTAAAAACAACAAATACAGCTTCGAAAGTTTCGCGGCAATATCTCGTCTACACCCTAATTTGGGAATGCCTGCACGACTGTTGAAGGTTCAACTGAATCAAAAACAAGAATCCGAGGGAAGGAACGCGTAGCAGGGGGCGGCAGAAAATTAGGTGTGCGGATGAGGTTAAGAAGTTCGCAGGGGTCAAGGGAATTCAGCTAGCACAGGACCGGGTTAATTGGAGGAATATGGGAGAGGCCTTCGCCCAGCAATAGGTATAGTCAGGCTGATGAGGATTATGATGAATCAAATGCTTTCTCGGTATCATTGAAGGCTTTATGTTAGGGTTGGTTATATATTTCAGGCATTTTTCTATCGGCTGGTTGATAGTGTTGTTTATATTTCTTACCTAGTCCGAAAACCTGCTTATAAATACGTTGGTTCAAGCCTGAAGTTCCCTTGACTCTATTAACAACTACCTTAGTAAATTCGTTTTACGTAACGGATATATAGTAACCTGATTAGCCTCTAATTTTACGGCTCCTTTGAATCTTATTCTTTATGAGTAAAGGTAATGTTAGCGTTTTTCCAAATTCCGGAGCAGCTATGTTATCCGGCATTGCGCTCACACTATGGCATGTTTTCCTAGCGGGATAACCACACCGTCCTTCAAGAATTCTGTACTTATTCTCCACCGTCGTATTTCCTTCTTCATTGCTTCCAAAGGTTTCTTAGCATCGTCCTTTGTTGCAACGTCTAGTTAATACATCACCTACTAGGAGTCACGTCGCTCTAACTTACAATCTGTTTGGATCGTAGCAGCACCCTTGGCCAGACGTTGGCCTTGTCCTTCCGGTTGATTTGCAGTGCCTCCAAGGATTATCTACTTTTATTAGATTATCCAAAGCTTGTGAAGTCCACACAATGCGGATGAAGGCCGCATTTACATCGCATTTCTTGCAGCGAACACTAAACACCTTAATGTTGTATTTGATTAAAAGCTGTCAATTGGAGAATACTTCCTTTTGAATCATTCTCAACTCTACACTGTAAGCTCAAAACCACCCAAAGAGAAAGAAATGGCCTACTGCCTAGCACACTGTGGAAAAGGCAGTCATTTACTCCCCAGAAAAAGAGTATCTGCTTTACTCTCGCGTAAAGTACTTAGATGTATTTAAAGTCTTGAAAAGAATAAATATTTTACTTCTCTCAGGATAACGGCTCTTTTTGGAGTATATGTCTTGTCACTAAGGAGTTATCTTGGCACCTAATAACACTCTTAAGTAATCCTTTGATTAGTATTTCGGCTCCTTCCTCCGAAGGAGTTTAAACAAGGGGAGTAATGTTTGCTGCTATACTGTGGCATTAAGGATGACAAAGAAGCCCCGCCGGGGTGGTGCAGTGGTAAGACGCCCGACTACTGTGCCGGATTTCCCTGGTTCGAACCCGACCAAGGCGGCTGCGTTTCGATGGAGGCGAAACGAAGTGGCGTCCGTGTGCTGTGCGATGTCAGCGCATGATAAAGATCCCCACGTGGTCGAAATTACTTCCTAGCACTTCACTACGGCTCCCCTTTCTCTCTTTCCACTTTCACTCACTCCTTTCTGCCTTCCCTTACGGCGCGGTGCAGGTGTCCACAGAGCGAGCGTGACAGATACTGCGCCTTTCCCTTCCTGTGACCCAATTATTGTATTATTATTAGGATGACAAAGGAGTATAGGTCTCTTCATTATAGAGCTCATTTTCAATGTAATACTTCCACACGAGGCTATTTCGAAGCTTTGTGCCAGAGTGAATGAATTGGTGGAATTACACAGATTTCAGTGAACGTTTTTATTGCTGCAGAGCATTTTGAACCCAGTATTTGGCAGCTTGCTTCGAAGTGTGGAGACGATGCAAGGGTGCCTGTACATGTGCAGTGCTTTGAAATGCGTCCACCTGGTGCATTCCGTCTAAAATTCATGAAAAAGAAAGAAATCAGAGATGGTACATTTTAACCGTAGAGGACACCAGTGAGCCATTGCTTGCCCACTTTCAGGTATATTTTGCTATCGCTGGTTGCATGTGCGGACATCAAAGGAGGCTCCATCTGTAAAAAAGAAAGAAGAAAAAAAACACTAAAGCAGTTGCACACATTTCAGCTTGCATAATATTAGACGATTCAAGTTCAGTTTAAGTCATGTGCGCATAAACCAATTTAGAATATTTTAATAAAACTGCAATTGTTGAAGTTAGTTCCTTTTTACGACGAGCATTACTACATACGTGTGTATTAAATAATCTACCGGTTCCCTGTTGGTTGAGAGCTGCTGGACATGATTTTCACGAATTAGAAACTACACAGTTTCTTTCACTCCATTGATGCGATGCGGCGAATAGAAAAAAGCGTCACTTGGGGACCGTTTCCTTGTGAGGAATAAAAGTGAAAAAAAAAATGTTACAAACGCACTGGTACTTTCGCATTGCTTTTGCCTGGTTTCCTACACAGAAAAGAGCAGTGTGACTGTTTTTGCCCTGAAGAGTTTTTCAAATAATGAGTTCCTCATGCGCTCTAGAGGACAGTTTAAAATTTGTAATGCATTGACAGCACGAAAAGTGAAAACCCGTGCCTTGGGCAAAGGTAGCGAAGATTGGGTAACCCTCAGAGGCGTGTTGTTAGGGCGTCGTCGTTACGCGCACACGTCGCAATGAGTACAAGGGGAACTTGAAGGCACATTGTAATTCACTTCTTGTCCACCGTGGCCCTGACACCCTCATCTGCAGCCCGTCTTCCACTGTACACTTGCCCTCCCATTCTCGGCCAAAGTCTGTAATCTGGTTTTTATGTTTTTCTTTGTTGCCATCTCGGTACTGGAAGTTTGAGCAGGAACACGAAATACCTCTTAAACCGGAAACAGCGCAATTGTCGCACTTTTGCGATGCGACAAGTTCACGACGCTCAAAGCTGACCCATTTTTGGTTGAGATGCCCAGCCAACCAGAGGTAGCGCGCAATCTCTCCTACCTCATGTTTGGTACCGCAAATCCCTGCTGCGTTTCGATACCACCTAGCCGAAAGGAACATTTTTGTAGCCTGAGATCAAATGTCCCTCTTCGTTAGGACATCGATACTTAGTATGTTACGAATAGAAATAATAAACACTACAAGCTTCAATTACGTCGCAGGGCCTCTTTAAAACACGGAGGAAACCACTCATTAGTACAGGCAATATTTGTCGTGTCTTTCATAACGTTATCAAAATACATGAGGCCCGATATAATCATAAATGTTCACCGCAACCATTGCCATGGTAGCGATACCGTATCAGTAGGACGTAAATTAACAATGAGGAAGTTTGCTTCCCAGAATAACTGTTGATACCTTTAGCTGGAGATTGCCTTCCTTTTACAAGAAGTAAACAAATATTTTCAAGGGACTTAATTAGATACAACTGGATAAGCTGGCTTCCCGGGGCGATGAAAAAGCCATTGCACCTCGGCCCCTCCCAATTCCCCGCGGAGATCGCAGCCTGTCGCTGCACAGTGAATAGAAACTGGCATAATTGCGTATGTGTCAATGGATGGAAAAGTTCATGAAAATGCTGGTTATACTGGCTATCTCGGTCGCTGCACGTAATGTAACCGCGAATGAAAGAGGAGATGCTGGCACCGAGGAACACGAGTCAACCCCCCCCCCCCCCCCCATACATTTCAACCCATTGAAGTGGCAGCAGGGGACATTTGACTGTTACGCAGACTACAGATGTTCAAGCCAGGCTTCAACACCGTTTCTTGGAGCACTTTGTTTCACAGTCGATAGATTACAATCTTTGTATCACGGCAATCACACACTAAAAAGCGGCCGGAGAGCAGACGGTGGCAAGGATGCCGAGTTTTTGCACACCACCATGTTAGCTTGGCGAAGCTTGTCTTGGCTAGGCCTCTCGCGGGTCGGCAATGCCGGAGAATCAGCATAAAACGTTTCGTGAACTCAGCGGCGTCTTCAGAGGTAGTCTGTGCAGCATTGTCGGTAACCCAGTGCCTCGTGTCACGGTAAGCACGCGCCAAATAAAAATTACAAGAGTTCAACGCTTATGAACCAAATATTGAGCGAAAGCATTAGCTGCGGGTGACCGAGCGTTCTCCTTCTTCTCTTTTTCTTCTTCTTCAGCCCACATATAAAGCCCGGCTTTAGCCAAGCCGCATGAACGTGCCTTCGTGGCCTACAGAGGTAACGCGAATGCCAGGGTTCTAGCAGGCTGATTCTGCTGACTTTGGCATAACCGTTCCATGTGAAACGAGAGACCCAAGTTGGCAGCTCCTGCCAACCCACACCCTAGTGTCACGCGGGGTGTGACGTCACAACGTCACGTGTGTAAGATGTGGCACGGCCGGTCTCGAGGGAGAGCGCGCTTCTCTTCTCTTACGGCCTCTCGAATGGGGTCTATTTCCACCTCCCGCCGCGCCTCGGTGGGGTCGCCACCGCCCCACTGCTGCTCTTCTGCTACCGCCGTTCACACGCAAGGGAAACGCGCGCTCGCCCTTCGCTCCTCCCGCATCAGTTGCAACCCGCAGGTTCCGACATTTCACTCCTTATGGTTTATACAAAGACGCCGTATTCAGCGGCGCTCAGCCTTCTTCACAGTCCAAGTCTCGCATCCATACATCACAACTGGAAAGACCACAGCACGAGTTATACGGATCTTGGTTGGCAGTCTAATGTCCCTGCTCTTTACTAGGCGGTCAAGGCTAGCCATGGCTCTCTTTTCCAGGATCAGACGTCTCCTAATTTCATGGCTGCAGTCTCCTTCCGGGGTAATCTTGGAGCCCAAGAAGAGAAAACCTGTCACAGCTTCCACTTCTTGTCCCTTGATGCTCCAGGACTTGATAGGGCAAGACGCCATGATCTTTGTCTTTTTGATGTTCAGTTTAAGCCCAAACTTCTCACTCTCTACTTGTACGCGCATCAGAAGTCTCTTGAGTTCCGCTTCACTTTCTGCCATTGAGGTGGTATTATCCGCATATCTAAGGTTGTTGATACGTTTTCCAGCAATCTTCACTCCAGCTGAATACTCATTCAGACCAGCCTTTCTCATGATGCACTCAGCATATAGGGAGCTTGCATGAAGCGATGCATGCTGGGTATAATCCGCCATGATGTTGTCGCTTGCAGCAGACGGCGGGAAGCGCAGCCAGGCTGAATGGAGCGAATGCCTTGTCATTTTCGACGGTCCAACTAGCAAACAAGCGGCGTTTCGTGCGCTGTCCTTACGTGCGTGCAAGATCTCGCAAGATATCAGTGAGGAACGTACGTGTCGACGCTGTGCCCCAAACGTCGGGCGCGCTATGAAGAAAGGCAAAGCAGAGCGGCGCGGACTTGTTCAAGCTAGGCGCAGACAACTGGCTGTACTATGCGTCTGGACCTGTGGCCGCACGTCGACATCGCCGCATCGCCGACATTCATGACTTCTAGTTCTGGCGAGTAGTTTGATACTTTCCCGGACTAGCGTCGGTCTCTTAGTGTTGGCCCATGCGAGCCATTCGAGTCGGCAACGCTAAAGGGATCCTTTGCCTTCCCGCACTCGTGCACACGTACTTTTGGGATTGTGAAGAACCCGCAGTCGGCCTGTCTGATCGCGCCAGCATCGTCTGCGCGCACTACGCGAGCATGTAAACGAGTGAGTGACGTGCTGCGTCGTCTGCTGCCAGCGACAACATCATGGTGGATTATACCCAGCATGCATCGCTTCATGCAAGCGGCCTATAGACCAACACCGTGTTTACAAACAAAGGGGGCGCTCGTGGCGTCACAGCCGACTGGGGGTGAAAAATAGGGTTAGCGCCCATAGGAATACATGGAACCGAAATATTTCTAAGCAGTTTTCTCATTTCACAGGACACCTGTGATGTCGTTATTCAGTACAAAGCAACTATGAACATCCTAGAACAGATCACAAAAGTATGAAATCTCATTACCGAGGCGAAGTATTTTTAAAATACCGCGAAACGTATGGGGGTTCAAGTTTGGAGGGTGGCCCGTAGAAATACATGTACACAACTTACCGGAACATTTTTCTCATTTCACAGAGCATCGGAAGTGGTGGCCGGTCGTTAAACGTTGACCAGCGCTTTGAAGAAGTGTGTGATAAAGTAGGGTGCGTCATTACGGAGGCAGTCCACTTTTAAAACTCCCCGAATAACCTGTGTTATGAATCCAGACACCGCCAAAAGGCAAGCTGGGTGTAGCAAATCGCGCAGTTTTGCTTACAGTCTGATATGCTGCCGCTTAGGGTAAATAAGCTTGAAAATACTGTCGCTCCAGTGATACGTGCTAGACAGAATTACATTTAAAAAGCAGTTGTCAAACGCCATACGACAATATGAACCGAACGAGATTCGCGCATTGCAGCAGACGACAGCGTATCTGGCGATACCCACCGCTGCCGCCTCCAGCTCCGGAGCGTCTGCTAGCGACAGCGTCGGTGGCGCATTGCCGTCTGCAACTGTGCGCGGTCAGTTTATCGTGCTGTGAGCGGTCCGCAAGTCGTCAGACTTGCAGTACTTGCAAGAGAATGTAGTGTGTCATGCAACATGACGTCCGAGTGTCGTACAAGACGTTCACCTAAAAATGAGAAGGGTTCAACGCTGCTGAACCGAGCAAAATGTTGCGGTAAGTTGTGTTTACATGTGTTTCTATGGGTCGCCCTCCCAATTCGCACCCGCATACGTTTCGCGGTGTTTTAAAAATACTTCGCCTCGTTAATGAGTTTTGATACTTTCGTGATCTGTTCTAGGATGTTCATGGTTGCTCTGTACCGAACAACGACATCACAGATGACCCGTGAAATTAGAAAACTGCTTTGGAATATTTCGCTTCCATGTATTCCTATGGGCGCTAAGCCTATTTTTCACCCCCAGTCGGACCACGCTGGCGATAGAAGCGCCACCGCATCGTGCTTACGTCACAGATCGGTGTTGGTCTATAGACGAACACCGTGTTTACAAACAAAGGGGGCGCTCGCGGCGTCGCAGCCGACTGGGGGTGAAAAAAAGGGTTAGCGCCCATAGGAATACATGGAACCGAAATATTTCTAAGCAGTTTTTTAATTTCACGAGACACCTATGATGTCCCTTTCTCGTGCAGAGTAACCGTGAACATTGTAGAAGAGATCATAAAAGTATGAAATCTCATGACCGAGGCGAAGTATTTTTAAAACACCGCGAAACGTATGGGGGTGCGAGTTGGGATGGCGACCCATAAAAACACAAGTAAAGGCAACTTACCGCAACATTTTTCTCGTTTCGCAGAGCACCAGAAATGGTGGCCGGTCGTTACAAATTGGCCCGCGCTTTGAAGAAGTATGCTGCGTCATTGAGGAGGCGGTCTACTTTTAAAACTCCCCGAATAACCTGTGTTGTGAAACCAGACACCCCCAAAAGCTCATGTAGCGAATCACGTAGTTTTGTTTACAGTCTGATATGCTGCCGCATGGAGTAAATTAGCTTGATAATACTGTCCTTCAAGTGATACAGCCTAGACAGAATTACATTTAAAAGGCAGTTGTCAAACGCCGTACGACAATACGGACCGAACGAGAGTCGCGCATTGCAGCAGACGACAGCGCAGCTGGCGATACCCACCACGGCCGCCTCCAGTTCCGGAGCGTCTGCCAGCGACAGCGCCGGTGGTGCATTGCCCTCTGCAACTGTGCGCGATCGGTTTATCGTGCTGTGAACGGTCCCGCAAGTCGTCAGACATGCAGTACTTGCAAGGGAATGTAGTGTGCCATGCAACATGATGTGGGGGCGTGATACAAGACGTTCACCAAAAAATGGGAAGGGTTCAATGCTGCTTAACAGAGTTAAATGTTGCGGTAAGTTGTGTACATGTGTTTCTATGGGTCGCCCTTCCAACTCGCACCCGAATACGTTTCGCGGTATTTTAAAAATACTTCGCCTCGTTAATGAGATTTCATACTTTCGTGATCATTTCTAGGATGCTCATGGCTGCTCTGTACCGAATAACGAGATCATAGGTGCGCCGTGAAATTAGAACATTGCTTTGAAAATTTTCCGAGCCATGTAATCCTAGGGGCGCTAAGCCCAGTTTTCACTCCCAACCGGCCCAGCCTGGCGACAAAAGCGCCACGTCACAGGTCAGTGTTGGTCTTTAGGTTAAATAGGCAGGGCGACAGTATGCAGCCTTGTATCACTCCTTTCTCAATTGGAAACCAATCAGTAAGACCATGGCCAGTTCAAAGCTCAGGAGCATACTTGGACGTTAATTAATGCGCACCCAGACCTCTACTACGTGTTTCCTTGGCCTCGTGTTTGCACCTACATGAGGTCTGTAGGTTCCATGTAACGCCGTTTTAAGGCCTACGTAGCTTCTACTGGGATCACCCCCACGACTTGACGGACTATAAGAGGCAAGAAAATAAACGTAGCACGGATTTATGCATCTATGACAGAGATACGAGACAGCCTTCATATGCGATTATTTTGGAAATAATAGGCGAAAACTCAAATGCAATCAGATGTCTTAAGCAAAGATGTCGTTGTTTCTCGGCTGACGATTGTGTATATAGCCTGCGGCCGCTAGCATATTCGCCACGTGGCAGACTTCGGCGCCTTTACGAAGTCAATTCGACGGCCCATATCTGCGAGCATTTCATTGATGATGCGTCTCAACTCTGCCTCTAAACCCCATGCAGTGACTGGGGAAAGGTAGTTGTGCGACAGCAGTAGAGACGCTAAGCACGTAAACTGTGACATCTTGAACCGACAAAATCGGTAAAGGAAATGTGCTCTACTTGAAAAAAATCAATATAGTTACACTGGCAATGGTGCAGTTTGTGCTATAGGTAACATTCGGCAAGCAGCTGTGCGTACTAGTTACCAAATAGTCTGTTTCATCGGATTATTTTGCCATGGGTAAAGGTATAGTATGTAGATAGGCGCTATCGCTGAGAACTATGCTTCAAATACTTACATCACCTGTCCAACGAGCTTTAGGTGATCATCACAAGACGATCTTTTCGGTTTCACCGATTCAGGAGTGGGTTCCTTTCTTGAATTCTTTGTGTGCATGGCGGAATTGCACATGCCCCGTAGCTAGCAGAATAACCTTCTCTATGTGCTCTCTACGTGCCCTCTACGTGAGCAGAACATAACAAAATCGACTCATTTTGAAAAATACCGCTTTTCTAATTTGTTCTAATTAAGCTGTAAAATTAAGTTGACGTGCTTTCTATGCATGTGAAGGATTTGTAAGTCACGTATTTATTTATACAATACTCGGATAACGTTGAGAAATAGTCATGCGAGCATAGATAAAAAAGAGAACTTTTTTCCCGCATACGCAGGCTTGATTCGGATGTCCTTGAAGCCTACGGCAATGTAACCCTCAAGAATCCTGCCACTGAGATGTACCCAAACGATTCACTGAAGAGTCTCTGGCAAATCAAGTCCAAGATGGCCGCTTGGGGCGTGAGCCAGTGCAACACGTCCGGAAAGCGCGAAGACTACGTGCGTGAGCTGCAGAAGTACACGCTCGTCGACGTGTACGGCCGGTGTGGTGACAAGGTGTGCCCTCGGAGTGACGAATGCTATCGTATGTTCGCCGCGAACTACTATTTCTACTTGTCCTTCGAGAACTGCATCTGCAAGGACTACGTCACAGAAAAGCTCTTCAAAATTCTAGAGTTCGACATTGTCCCCGTCGTGCTCGGTGGGGCCAATTACAGCAGCATTGCGCCGCCGGGTTCCTTCATTGACGCCCGGAGCTTCGAATCTCCGAAGAAACTGGCGCAGTACCTTGAGAAGGTGGCCAAGAACTTCACACTCTACAGAAAATATTTCGAATGGAAAGGCAAGTATCACACAACATATTGGCATTATTACAGCTACTGTGAACTCTGTCGGAAGCTGCATAGTGAATCGTTCAAGGAGAAATCGGTGGTTCCAGACCTACTTCACTGGTGGAACACTTCGTCCCGTTGCTTGGCCTATAACCGAAACACTAATATCTTCTACGAGTGACCACTGATAAATTCATTTGTGTATTGGCGTCGGAGGTGCACTCGCGTGAATGTTTACAAGCTGTGCAGACAATGACAGACTATTCATTTCAGAACGGTGGTAAATGGACAGATCTTCATCGCAAGGAGGGCAGCTGCCTCAGGGGAGCAAGGTTCTGTGTTAAACGCATTTCTACAAGCCATAACAGGCCTTCTCCTACGTTGTTTTAAAAAAGGTTCTACGGGGAATAAACAGTTCGCTGCGGTTTCAGCCCGACCTAATTAACCATTACTTGTCGACGCTGGAGTGTACATGTATAGGTGCATTTCTAAAAGACTTCTAATAGTCGAATTGGCTTCTAAGCTGTGCATTGATACCTTAACAGCATCTTTCCAAGTGCAAAGTAAGGACAAAGGTTCTTGTTACCAGATGTAGTGCATAGGGTAAGCAATACACACTAAACACGAATCAGCACAAATTGGAGTAAATGGCTTGTCGTCTAGCGTCTTAAATGGGGTTCGATTTAAGACGCAAGATCTTGGGTACTATTTCATCCCAAGAAAAACGGATTAGTTACGGCTGGCCGTGAGAGCTGATATGCGGGAAGTTTTAGCCCCAAATTATACGGAGCATGTACGGTTGGGAAAAGGAGTAGATGCTCACTGCAAAAACACGTTCAGTTGCGGTTAATATGAGATATTTTACCGCGGCCTTTACTAGACCTATTATGCTCGAATCAATTTCTCCATTCCGGAGCGCATACCACCGCCAAGTGTCGCGGTTTGTTTCTGACGAGTACGGTGATACAATGTGAATGGTATCGGCGTAGTGTTTGTGCACGGCTCCACGAACTCGGCTTAACGACGTCCTAAAAGAAATAGTCAGCGTTCCAATACGGTTTGCTTTTGGCGTTCTCGCCCTGTTCGTAAAATATACGCGGAGCTGTGCTAACTGGTGGAACTTTGAAAGCGCTCAAGAACATAGATGGTGGGATATATCAACTTGGAATATTCTGCCTACTTTAAGAAGTAGTGTTGTCAGAACAGGGCGAACACGTCAAAAAGCAATTTGAATCGCTGCCTTTATGTACTTCTTGGTGGCGGCTTCGGTCATCATGGTGTAATGCATGCAGACTTCATAAGAATCGCTGTTCCTTCCCTTGCACTGTTCCTTCACCACACAAACGACGTCACAGCAACTTAAAGCGTATCGCCGCATTATCCAGCGCAAACAAGAAAAGGCCCATGGCGGCAGTGCAATTGTTGTAATAACGAAACTCAATCAAAACTAATAGCAGTGGCAATGGCTGCCGTCAAAACCTCCCAAATCAGTTTTTGACTGTGGTCTACTGTGTGTGCTGCAGGATGGTAAACAATACACAAACCATACCAGGAACAGAGGAAGTAACATTAAAAACTGTGCAAAAAGCACTTTAATGTTATTGTGCTTTCAAAAATGGTTGTATAGCAAAATTACCACTCATACTGATTACAAGCGCTTACTGAGCGTAAAGTCTCTGGACAAATAAACGAACATTTGCCACCCATTCTAAGAGGTAGCATGCATAGCAGAGAATAAAATATGGACAATACAGAAACTGAATAAAAAGGAGACCAAAATCGCTCGCAAACATGAAAATCAGCGGCAAAAAATTAAAGAGCTTTAGCTCTTACTCATCACATTTTTCGTTTTCTTGGGATCCGCTACTACTTTCCGTCGGCATGAAATTTAAAAACTGCGCCCCCATAGTAAATCTATAAAGCAACCCGTTTGGTGATTGTTTGGTGATGTCACTCTAAATTCAGGTTATCGGACAATAATGGTAAATATTTTATTGCTCATATTTAATATGAAATGGCGGCCGACTTAGCCACCACGTGATTATGACATATTCCAAGATTGTGGCCAAATTAGCGTGAGAATGAAGTCATAATGAAACTCTACTGAAAAACCTTGTAAAATCCATACAGAATATCGTCCACAGGTTTACTGTACAGTATCTGGGATACAGGATTTTCGGTGGTACAGGAAATTCCTCAGATAGGTTTTATGCGCACAAAAAGACGACACAAAAAGACAAGGGCGACAGGACGGAGCGCACTTTCAACTGTTTTATTCCGGAAATGTACACGACATTTATACCAAAAAAAAAATCATCAGTGCATAATCGTCAGTGCCACGTGCGAGCCAAATACCCAGGAAAAGCATAAAGGAAGGGCGCAGGTTACTCACCTCTTATCTAATTTATCTAAAAAGACAAATTCTTTATCATACATTGTCACAGATGGTGCGCTAATACATGAACTTCCGCTTTTTCTAATATGGTAGGCCTCAGCCAATTCTCGCGCAAGCGTGTCAGTGCTCCTGCACAAGATGCCGGTGCCTTGTAGCGTTGCATCACACAGTTTTTTTTTGCTTTCTGTTTTTGGTCATTATCTTTTTCACACTCACTGATGTGCGCCGGCAGGTGCAAACCGGTACCGTTCCTCAAAGACAAATTGTGCTCCCTTAACCGGTCATTAACACATCGGCCCGACTGCCCAATGTACACCTTCCCACACTTCAACGGAATCCTGTACACCACCCCTTTTTCACACTTCACAAACTTATTAACATGTTTGATTTTGCAGTCTGAGTTACGGCTACCATCTTGCGAAACCAGGCGACACAATGAAGAGAGTTTCCTTGGGGCCGACAAAACCACGGGTACCTTAAACTTGTTAGCCATGCGTTTGAGGTTATGAGCCACATTATGCTGATATGGAATGACTACCGGTTTCACAACCTTTTGTGCAACTGCAATCGTTGTCTGGTTCTTATTCCTTTCTTGTTTAATCTTCTTGAGAAGAGCTTCAGCCACTGAACTCACTATTATCTGGGGAAAGCCTGCCTGTTTCAGCTTCGCGATCTGATCGTGAAAGCTTTCCTGCGCCATGTGACAACAAGACTTCCTTAGGGATGACTCAAGGCACATCAAAGCGATAGCACGTTTAACCGTTTTTGATTGCTTGGAATCAAAAGGCAACAGTTTCTTCTGTGCACGCGGTTGGTACTTCCAGCAAAAGCTTTCGTCCTTAAGGGTTATAATCAAGTCTAAAAATTGCAAACGGCTGTTATTGGCGAGTTCACAAGTAAAATTTAATCCTTTGGAGAGTCGTCTAAAATTAGTAAGAACGTCCTCCACGATTTGTGGATAGGTCAAAGGTGAGTGTTCCTTCGAAACAATGAAAAAATCGTCTACATATCTAAAAGCTTTAGAGTGCTACCGTTTTCAAGCGCCTCGGCCAATTATCTGTCCGCACCCTTGTCTTTTTGTGTCGTCTTTTTGTGCGCATAAAACCTATCTGAGTATGAACCAACTAGCCCCACAACGCATATTAAAGGAAATTCCTATACTGAACAGGAAAGCCCCGTATGGAACCGTGAGGAGCTCTAATTCTGAAAATTACTGTATGGTCGATGACTTTCATTACCGGAAAAAAATCGGCAGTGGCTTAGCTCTGACATGCCAGGATATACGTAGCGTGAGCTTGGTTTACCATGGCTTGTCCAGGCTTTTCCTTGGTTTAACTTATCTCTGCGTTTTATTGTTTACCTTGGCTTGTCAAGGCTTATCACTCATCACCGCCTCGGCTTCCCAAGAGTGTCTCTCTCCGCATTTATGCGCACGACGCAATCTCCTAGCGCATGCGCAGTAGAGCGCCAGTTGTGCGACAAATGCTGGTGCACGAGTGCCGGTTGTTGTTGTTGCCATTGAATAAAGAAGTAAACGAAAATGCACAGGCCTGCTACTGGCTCTGTAGCTGAGCCACCTCCGCTGTCTCGTGCGGACAGAAGAGAAAGTAGAGAAGAAAGAAAAAGAAAAGGGAGAGAAAGACGCGGGTCGGCAACAGACACCGTCCGCCACAAATACGGTGACGGGTGCAATGACGGCCTAGGAATGATAAAAGTATGGTGGCAGGCTAGCCCCCCCCCCCCCCCCCCGCAAGCGGCAGTAATCTACCAGTCCCAGCCCTGTAGGGCCAGGAGTTGCCACCCCCAAGCACCGACCAGCGAACACCAGTGGTTTACGAACGCCTGTCTACAAACTATATGAGCTAGGAACGCCGAACTAATCGGTCATGGGCACGGCTGTTATCTCTTTGTCTCTCTCTCGCTCGACACACCCCTCTACTACGCTTAAGCTGTCTTTAAGAGTGGAACGCGACAGCGTTCTTCCCCTTCTTGCATCCATGCTACAAACGCCGGTGTGCGACCGCTGGTCAGCGAACACCGGTGGTTTACGAACGCCGGTCTACGAACTACGAGCACGTAGGCCTGTGAGGCGGGAGCCGCCGCGTTAAAGGCTGGCTGGCAGGCCTTGGCCCATGGCAGCTTTCCCCGCCATGTGGACGATGTTCCGCTGGAGCTCAGGGTCCGAGCTTTGCAGCAGGGTCTCCCAGTTCTCTCTACTGACTATATTTTGTCCCACCCCGGAAGAGTTGTTGTTGTGGCTGTAGGAAGAAAGAAAATGCACCGGCCTGCTACTGGCTCTGTAGTTGAGCCACCTCCACTGCCTCGTGCGGACAGAAGAGAAACAAGAAAGAAAAGAAGAGGGAAAGAAGGACGCGCGCTGCAACAACAGCCCTCCCATATCAGGTGGTCAAGGGTCCCTCTCGCCCCACAGTCACTATATCTATCATGGTTTCGGGATACACGTGGTACGCCCAAAGACCGGATTCATGAACGTATTAGTTTGCAAGCGCATGCATGCAGACTAATATGTTCATAAATCCGGTCTCAAACGAGGACCCTCCCTACTCTCTCCCTATTATCTCACTATCAGTCAATCCCACCAACCTGTCCCCTCGGCCAAGCCTCTAAATCGATACTGATCCATATCCTACTAACCTGCTCGGCGTCTCCTCCCCCCGGGGGATCGGTGTCATTCCGGACTTGAGAAGACTGGGAGACCAAACTACTCTCCAAAGACCCGGCGAAGCAAAAGATCGCAGTTCGGCGGGCTGCCCACGTCATGGACAGATTGAACATGGACGTTCGAGTGCGGTGGGGTCGTGCGTGGACCCAGGGGGCCAGAGGGCCTCAAATACCCTTGCGTCATTACATGTTTTGTCCTCCTCCTCTTGCACGTAGCAGCTTCTTTATTATTCAATTTTGGGTATGGCGGGGGGGGGGGGGGGGGG
>JAJIZL010019794.1:46833-64361 GCA_023969395.1 Amblyomma maculatum | reverse complement strand
TGTTTATTTTCCCATAATTTCGCAATCGCTTCTCGTTACCCCGGTCGTCGGGGGGGGGGGGGGGGGGGGGCATGTCTGCTCGGGAGTAGAGTGCTGGAGCTAGCTCATGAGCCGCCTCGTTGCCAGGGACGGCAGTGTGCGCCGGTGTCCAGACTACCTGAGTTTTCCTGTTCAGTGGTTGTTGGCTAAGGATCTTTGCCGCCTCCGGGGAGATCCTGCCTTTTCCAAAATTTTGAATGGCAGTCTTGCCGTCGCTTATGATGAATTTTGCTGTTGTTCCTGCGCAAGCTAAAGCAATCGCGACTTCCTGCGCAGCCTGTAAATTGCATCCCTGGATAGCGGCAGCGGAAACTGACACCCCTCGGCCGTTTACGACCGAAGCCACCGCCGCCCCTATTTCACCTCCAGCCGCATCAACGCAGGCTACCTCACTGTCATCCATGTTTCCGAACCTTAGCTATAAGGCCTCAGCTAGCTTCTCCCTTCGTTCTTTATTAAATTCCGGATGAAAGCGTACTTGATTAGCAGAATTAGCTATGCGACGCCATACTTGGATATCAAAGTGGCGGAGAGAAACAGGATAGACGCCCTCTCACGCAAATGCATAGAGTGAGCACTCTAGGGCTACCTATGTGTACCTTAACGGAGCAACGCTCGCTTTGGGAGTACATAATACGTGGAGGGAGTTAGCAGAGGCGGTTAAAGTATCTCAGATAGAGAGACTTAGCGCGACGAATACTGGCGCCCGGCTGGCAATACAGAAAAAAAAAAGCCGGGGTGCAGCCGTGGTTAAGGTGCTCGACTACTGTTCCCAAGGACGCGGGATAGAATCCCGGTTTCGGCGGCCGCTTTTGGATGGAGGCGAAAAGCAGTTGCAGCCGTACGTAACGTCTTCATCAAAGATGGCGGCGTAGTTTCGGAATGTGAAAAATTGCATCCAAATTGGCGTGCCTATGATGACATCATATTTCCATGTGGCGGATAAAAAGCTAAACCACAGATTATGAAATCATAATCAAAGATGGCAGCCAAATTCGGGTGGCAATGATGACGTCATGGTCCAATATAGTGGCTATAACTGGAATCACGAGATAGTTTCTGTTTAGTTATTTATTTATCAAAATATAAGATGGCGGTGCTTGATGTAGCGTCATTGGCAAGATGGCCGCCACTAAAATGCACTTCCTTACGCCCTCAAATAGATCCTGTAATGGGAGTAAAACCATCCCGTACCGGATTCGCTCCGCTATATATAGACCAGCACCCATCTGTGACATTAACAATATGCGGTGATGCTGCTGTCGCCAGGCTGGGCCGACAGGAGGTGAAAAGAATGTTGTGTGGAGTTGGGTTTTATGCATGGAGGAAGAAAAAACTAGGAAGGAGCGCGCGCAATATCCGTGAAGCCTAGTTAAAAGAAATAAAAGGGAACGAGTCGGCCCCTATATGTTAGACCACGTGATAGCGTGCGGTGATATCTACTACCGCTGCGCGCGCGCATGCGCGCAGAGAGCCGGGTGCCCGCGCCTTGGCAGACGCGCTTACTAAAACGCACCTATATCAAAACATAGGGTCTAACTAGGAGAACGAAAAAATGGGGGAGGGATCGGCTTCATCGGCACATGGCTTGCGAAGGTTGGCCGCGTGACGCTGTGTTCCCTCCTAGTTTTTCCTTTCTCCATGGGTTTTATGGCACATAGGCTGCTAAGGCCAACATGCGTCGGACACAATGAAAAGAAGGCTTAGCGACCATAGCTATACATGGATCCAAAATATTTCCAAAGCAGTTTTCTTGTTTTGCAGTGCACCTACGATGTCATATGGCGCAGAGTGACTATAAACATTGTAGAACGGATGGTTAAAGTATGAGATCTGATTACAGAAGCGGAGAGTTTTCAAAACACCGCATTACAGGAGAGTACAAGTCGTGAGCACGACACAGCGAAACCCATGCAAGGAAAATTCACCAAAATAATTTTCCTGTTTCGGAGCTTGACAATAAACTTGGGCAATGGTTGAACGTTAGCGAGCGTTTAGAAGAAGTTACTAAGTCCGCTGTCATTTTAAAGTCAATCTATTTTTAAAATGCCTAAATACTTGTACATTCTAAATTCCGACATACCTCTGAAAAGGTCATTATCCGCTAAGTATTTCTGTGTTGGCCGACAGGCTGCAGCACACATTCTCTCCTAAATACTGCCGCTGAAATAATGCAAAAAGTTACTAGGGACTTTAGCGACTAAAGTAGTGAAAGGCGAAAGCCGTGCCGCATTCTAGTACGCATCTGGCACAAATTATTAATAATGTTTTAAAATCAGTCATTGTTTAGGCAATTAGGCAATGAATTATTTATCCAATAATTAGATGATAAATTTATTTAAAGTTATTGAACAATTATTGATTAATTAGCAATTAAATATTTCCTACTTATTTAAAACAAGTAACTTATTTATTGACATACGGCCATATAGAACACGCATTCTCGCACTGTGGTGCTCTTGTGATTGGTCGAGATCTATATGACGTCATCCCGCCTCGGTCAGTCAGAGCCGCCGCTAAAGCGGGACACATATTGTCCACGACAGCATGAGCAATTAAACGCTTTTGCCTTAATATAGGCAGCTTAAGGTAGTCCTCGCTCAGCACGATAAACGAACGAAACGAAATCCCCCGTCTGCACATACGTCGCGGCGATAGTGCACGCCGGCGTCGTCTGCGCCTTCTGTCTTTGCTCGATTTGAGCGTCGTCTGCGCCGTCGTCCGCTACAATGGGCTGTTCTCTTTCGTTCGCTTCTCATGACGTTTGAGAAGTTCTTTTTGAATATGGTTTTGTCGAGGCTACTTACTTTGAACGACTGGTATTAGTAAGCATGAAGATTGAGTGCATTAGGAATCATGCCAGGGTACAGGAGAAGTTCCTGAGATTCGGAGAGACACAGTGGATGGCGAGCCTCTCGGTGGTATGTATGACTTCAGAACACATTTTGGGCTGCGGTTTAAAAACATATCGTCTTCGAAAAGACATATCATACATTGCCACACTCTTCAAGGCGTTCCTCAATATTTAACGGCTGGCCTCCTAAGCTGCTGTTCTGCGTAACAGCAAAATTGTTGCTGTAAGTTGTGTTTACATGTAGTTCTATGAGTAGGCCTCCCAACTGAAACCTCCATACGTTTCGAGGCCTTTTAAATAGACTACTTACGAAACGAGGTTGGATACTATTGCGAACTGTTCTAGCGTATTCGTGGTTGCTCTGCAGCAAAAACATCCTCATAGGTACCCGAGAAACCATTAAATTACATTGAAAACTTTCGCTTCTATGTATTCATTTCGGTGTTAAGCTTACATATCACACCCAGCGTGTCCCGGCCGCGCGAGCTCCACCTTTGCAAACATGGTGTCGGTCTATACACCGCCAAAAACGCATATCCATCTGGAAACAGTGTGTACCAAATTTGGTATGTAAATAACGCTCTATGGGTGGTGGTAAATAGATAAACCCCCAATTAAATAACACGTAAACATAGTATACATGCAATTACTAATTGAAACGTAAACATATCGCACCGCAAGCCAATTTCTTGGCCGACCTTGACCCCGAAATGAAGCAAAATTCCTATTTGGGACGTATCATGAGGGGGGTGTAATTCGACACACGCTAGATATACACAAATGCGACCTGTACCAAACAACTGAATTTGACGAAATCACCTGGAAAAGAAGCGTAGAGTAAACTAATCACGTGAACGTAATTTCTCCGTTAGATGACGCTAGGCGGCGTGCGTGCAGGCGTATGTAAAGAGCCGTCTATCTCGCGGGAGGTCCTCTCAGGTGCGCACGTTTTGCCGATACTTTCACTACCAGAGTGTGTTTGAAGAAAGATATGGTTGATACCATACTATTTACGCGCTTAGGAAGATCCCGGAAATCAGTCCAAGAGATCAGACATAATGGTGTAGTTTCGACAGCGCCGGGCGGCCGCAAGCGAAAAGGAACGAAAGACGAGACAGCAGAACGACCGAGAATGATGTCACGAGAACGTATTTCTATTGATGTACCTCGCTAATCTCATCATCGTCATCATCATCAGCCTGACTATACCCACTGCAGGGCGAAGGCCTCTCCCATATTTCTCCACTTAACCCGGTTCTGTGATAGCTGCATCCACTTGACCCCTGCGAACTTCTTAACCTCATCCGCCCACCTAACTTTCTGCCGCCCCCTGCTACGCTTTCCTTCCCTTGGAATCCAGTTTGTTACCCTAAGCGACCATCGGGTATCCTCTCTCCGCACTACATGTCCTGCCCATGTCCTCGCTAATCTCATTCATATCAGTTCTAGTAAACGAAAATGCTCACGCTAGTTACTTCAACGCCTTTTAGAGGGGGGCGGCATCTTTTTTTGGCCGTATGCTTCAGAATTTGAAGCTTTCTCATGCATTCCTTGTAGACGATATGTAAATTCCTTAGTTTCATGAGCAAATGCACCAATGACATGAGGTAGCAAACATATGAAGTGCTTCCTATCGTTTTTTCGGTAAAGCGTAACAAATGTTTCATAGCTAAAGTGCGTTCTGCATTCCCCAATGTTATGCCCACGAGTGTGGACCTGAATTTCAAAACGAATAATCAATGCCTCGAGGCCATGAACCAACACGCAAAAAGGAAAAGGCATGAAGAAGGGGGGGGGGGGGGCAAGGCCTTAAGCACGTAATTTTGTTTGACTCAAGACAGTAAGTGCCATTCACAAAAACAAGTTGCAACAAGAAATAGTGAATTTGAAACTATGGTAAATACTTTGAAATTCTGAATACCCACATGCATGGAAGGTTTTCCTTGAGAGAACGTTAAGGCGCACGAGACTCGCAGTGAGCCGCCGCCCAGCGGCTGCTGTTGCACAGGCTACATTAGCCGCCCTCTCTAAACAAAAAGTCGACCTGATGAATTCGAAAGCAGAAAAAAATAAACAAAGAAAGTAAGCAAGAAACATGCGGTAAGGCGGTGTGCTAATCTTCTAGGGCAGTTCTCGCGAAAAGTGCGGCTTCATGCGTACGACGTGAACAACCCCGGGTTTCTGCTGGCGACGTGTAGTAGAAAGGCCGTCCGGAAGCACTTCGTACGCGACGTCACTCAACTGACGGAGCACTTTGCATAGGCCCAAATACTGTTTCAAACTTTCTCGGATAGTCCACGACGTCGAATCGGAGTCCAGACCTACACTCTGTCGTCCGGTTCGAAAGTCAGTGCACGGTGGCGGTGATTGTAACGCTGGGCGTCTCGGCGTTGCTGGTTTCGGATGCGTGCATAAGACCTTTCTAGAGCAATAAACGTCTTTCCTGTCCTATCCTATACGGATGCGTGCCCTCGCCAGCTGTCGCGCTTCTTCTGCACACTGAGTAAACTCCTCAGCGCCAACTTCGAGGTCACGGCCGTCATGGGCCAACATGGCTTCCAGCATTGTCGAAACTTCGCGCCCATACAATAGGGAGAAGGGCGTCATTTGTGTTGTGTCCTGCTGCACCGTGGTGTGCGCAAATGTGGCATACGGCAGGATGTCATCCCAAGACCGATGTTCAACATCCATGTGCATAGACAACATGTCGGCGAGATTTTTATTCAGACGTTCTGTCAAGCCATTAGTCTGTGGATGGTAGGTGGTTGACCTGCGATGGGTAGTGCCGCTCACCTGCATGACCGATACCAGTAGCTTGGCAGTGAAAGCAGTGCCTCGGTCCGTACTTATAACTTTCGGGGCGCCGTGCCTCAGGATGATGCATTCGATGAAAACTTTCGCTCCCTCGATTGCCGTACCGCATTTGAGGGCCTTTGTTTCAGCGTAACGCGTCAGGTAATCTGTAGCGACAATTATCCACCAGTTGCCCGAATTGAATTTCGAAAAGAACGCAACAGTTCCATGCCAACTGGTTCAAATGGGTATTTTGGCATTTGAACAGGACGCAGTAAATCAGTCGGTTTCACAGGTACTGTTTTCTGTCGCTGGTAATCATGGCATGTTCGCATGTAATTTCGTCCTGTGGCCGCCAAGTTTGACCAGTAATAACTCTACCTAATTTGGGCTAGAGTTCGAGCATACCCCAGGTGGCCCGCGGTGACCCGCGGTGAGCTCGTCATGACATGCCTGTAAGATTTCTTCGCGAAGGCACGACGAGGAGCTAATCTCTTCCCGTCAGCTCGAAGTTGATCTCGTATAACATATTGTTTCGCATGCAAAACGATGACTGCGGTCTGGCGAAGTGAGGAGAATTTCTGTAGTACGCGCTTCCAGAATATCGATGAGTGGTGCGAGAGCCGGGTCGTCACGTTGCTGCTGCGAAACAGTGAGCGTTTCGACGGCTGCGATAAGGGGGAAGTCTGGTTCTTCGTCTTCACGCGCAGCCTCGACAGGTGAACGGGATAAGCAGTCGGCGTCGTTCTGCTGACGTCCAGACATATACACGATGCTCATGTCGAACTCCTGTAGCCGTAAACTGCATCGTGCAAGGCGTCCGGAGCGATCTTGTTTGTTAACCAGCACAGAGAGTGGTGTACGCTCACGACCCGAAAGCGTCGGCCACAAAGATAGGGCGAAATTTCATCACCGCACATACAAAAGCCAGACATTCTTTTTCAGTGGTGAAAGAGTTCGATTTGGCACAGGACAAAGTCTTGCTGGCGTATGCGATAACTAGGTCGGCACGGTCTTGCCACTGGACGAGTACAGCACCGAGACCCACGTTGCTGGCATCTGTGTGGAGCAGAGTCTCGGCTTGCGGATCGAAAAGGGCAAGCACAGGTGTTGTCTGCAAGCGATACCGTAAGTCGTCGAATGCTCGTTGTTATTCGTCTGTCCAGGTGAAGGTGACATCTCGGGTGAGGTGTGGCTACAGAGCAGCAATGCGCGAAAAGTTTTCAATAAACCTACGGTAATTAGGCACAGATGCCCTAGAAACGGCGAATTGTCTTCTTGTCGGACGGAGTAGGGAATTTATGACGGCTGCAGTTAATCGGGCCGAACACCTCGATGGCTGACGACGTGGCCCAAGAGCAGGAGGTCTTCATAACCAAAATGACAATTTTGGGGTTTTAACATGAGGGCGGCAAATCTGATAGCCCGCAGCACAGCGGAGAGACGTTAGAGGTGTTTCTCGAACGTTTGCAAAAACCCAACAATGTCTCATGGCAGATGTGCCTGTGGCACATCTGCCATTTAAGGCCAGATAGAACAGCGCCCATCATTCACTGAAATGTCGCTGGAGCGGAGCACAATCCGAAAGGTAGGACCTTGAATTCATAAAGTCCATCGGGCGTGACAAACGCTGTCTTTTGCGATCGCGTTCATCGACGTCTATCTGCCAGTAATCTCTCTAAAGATCAAGCGATGAAAAGTAGTCCGCGTGGCGCAGCCGCTCTAATGAGTGATCAGTGTGTGGCAGCGAGCAGAGGTCTTTTTTGTGACCTGATTGAGCTTAAGGTAGTCCACACAGAACCTTAAACTTTCGGTTTTCTTCTTAACGAGAACAACTGGTAAAGCCCAGGGACTCCTCGATGGCTGTATGACACCGTCATTTAACATCTCGTCTACCTGTTGAGCAATGACTTCGTGTTCCCGCGGTGACACTCGGCAGGGGTTCTGTCGGACTGGTCGGGTACGGTCGTCGGTTATTATGCGGTGCTTGGTCAGGGGCGTCTGTTTAACCGCGGAGGTGGACGAGAAGCAGTCTTGAAACTGAGAGAGTACCCCGACGAATCTGTCCTCTGCAGGCGATAGAGCGGGATTCACATCAAGGTCGAAGTTGGGCATTTGGCTGGCAGACGTGTTGGTCTGAAGAACAAAGGAGTCGTGAGCTTCTTCTGCGACGTCTTCAAAGTAGGCTACCATGAAGCCTTTAGCGATGCTTTGACGCTCGCTCCTGAATTTAGTAATTAGTACGTGCGCTAGACCATTGGTCAGATTGAATATACCGTGTGCAAAACAGACGCCATGATGTAAAAGAAGCTCTGTGTTCTATTCGGCAACGGCGGTAGCACAGTACTGGTCGTCGCACCTGACTGTGACAAAGGCAGAGGAGCGTGGTAGCATGGACACATCCGCGTCAACGATGCGTAAAGATGCGTGGCGTCGTTTGGAGACAGCGGTCGTCGTTGCAGGCGTCGAAAATGTGACAGTACGGCGGGGAACAATAATGGCACCATGCTCACGTAAAACGTCCAAGCCGAGTATGAGGTCCTTGCAGCAGTGTGGCAGGATAACAAAAACAGTCAAACGTTCAGTTGGCGACGGGTACCAGAGCAGTGCGCCGTCCGATTATTGTCATAAGGTGACCGCCAGCAGTAAGAATTTTGCGGCCCCATCTATTCAGGTTTCACCTGGGAGAGCCGACCCGGGAAATTCTTGCTTATTATCGAGAAGTCTGCTCTTCGGAGTTTCGGGTTCATGCGGCGGTGGTGGCATCATAATCACAGCATCAGGCTCAATCGTCACGGGGGGGGGGGGAGGGCTTTGGGACATCGATTTCGTACATCAGCAACCTGCTCCCCTTAGGTCGCCGCCTTCAGTTTCCCCGGCGTGGGCTTGGCGACCGGCGCCTCGGCGCATCAGTAAAATCACTGCTACTGGGTGACGAGTAGAGCACGGGGGAAGACGACTGTGTATGCACGGTCGGTCGAAGAGGTTGAACGGCTTGCTAGGTATTCTTCGATTTCGGGAGGGCGTTTGCCGACCAGGGGACGCGGGAAATCACGAGAAAAACCCCGTAGACCGAGTTCACGGTACGGACAATGACGGTACAAGTGGCCGGGTTCTCCACAGTGCATGACGGGGCTCTGCTGGGATGGCGGCTGGTTGGAATGTTGGTAAAAACGATGGCTGAGGAGTGGGCGGCGGCTGATCCGAAAATAAGCTGTTAAGCATGAGGCACCGCGGGCCGACGAATAGCAGCTGCGTAGCTGATAGAGCGTGGCTTCGGCAGCGACTCAGGCGCTGAAAATGCTTAACGGATCTCTTCGCGCACGGCTTCAGTGACAGCAGCAGCAGTCGAATTAGACGGTTCAAGACGGAACTTGAGGAGCTCCTCACGAACTACCTCGCGGATCAGCTTACGCAGAGAGTGATGTTCAGTGTACCCGTACAAAGTGGCCTCACTGCTGAAGGGCTGACCACAGCCAGACTCAGTGCGCAGCATCGTTGCTGAAGGGCTCGCCCAATGAGGGTAGCTTCATTGATGAAGTCCGCGACAGTTTGAGGTGGACTGCGAACCACACCAGCGAAGAGGGGTTCTTTTACGCCCTGCATCAGGTGGCGCAACTTCGCTGATTGCGTAATGTGGGGATCAGCCCGCCGACAAAGACGGGTCACGTCCTGAGCGAACATGGCCACGCTCTCGTTAGGCAGTTTCACACAAGCTTCTAGGAGGCTCCACTGATTGAATTGAGCCATTCGCTCAAACTAGGCGATCCAGTCGTCGACATCTTCACCAGTAAGCCATGGAAACTAAGGGGCACACGAGGCTGCTGAAGCAGCAAATGGGGGTGACTTGCCAGGTCCAATGCAGAAATCTCGAATTGTTGGTCGGATGGCCCCGTATCATGTAGAGGAGCGAATTCTGGCGCCAGACCCCGGAGGCGATAGCTTCAGCGATGGACATGGACAGGTGTAGACACGAACGGAAGACGCTCGGGACTCGATGAGCGGCTGCGAGAGGCCCGAGACATGGAGTTCAAGGCCGCGCCTCCACCAGTGTCACGTAGTCGTCAATGCCTGTAACCACCCTTACGGAAATTCCATATCTGCTTCAGATATGGAACATATGCTGCCAGATACAAATATATAAGGCAGCAAATAAGACCTTATCTGGGCCAGATAAGGTCATATATGCGCAATATGTTGCCCTTATATGGCTCAGATTTGGCCATATCATGCAACATATAATCCATATCTGAATGGGTAACGGGACCTTATATTGCTTAATCAGGGGCATATATGGTGTCCTCGCGACCTTATGTGGCCTGATAAAGGGCATATATGGCATCGTCATGACCTTATATAGCCAGATCAGGGCCATATGCCTGGCATCAACAGGACTTTATATAACCTCATCGGGACCTTAATTATGTAGGCGCCATAGTGATTGTATATTAGCAATATATGGCTTTCGTCTACTTTCTGCAAATATTCAATATTCGCATCATGTGGTCGACCTTCAATTTTTCTACACTCAACATGGCCTGCATGCTTAGTGTTAATTGTATCCAATTTAGAAAATAGCTACTACTCCTAATATTTCAAATACGCAGATTTCGCTGCCCTGTAATTATTACGCCATGTGTTCCTTAATGCAGGAGAGCGCTGGGTTATGGCTACATGCTCCTCTTTCCGTCTACTAACTCGCGTTTTCATTTAAAATGCGGCGGCAGTCCGGTGCACAAACTCATGGTCGGTTAAGTTGAGCGATTCAAAATATCAAGAAAATGATGGAAGTTCAGTATACGGCCCCCTCCGAGCTGTCTAGACGGTGACTCACCCTCAGAGACAGCTGGCGGTGGCTGCGTGGAGGGCCGCACTGGCTAGACAGTGACTCCTCCTCTACCGCGCTCCCCTCTTCCCTCTTAAACAGCGGCGGCTGCGTCGCTGGCTCGCATTTCATCTCTCCTCCTCGCTGCCACGCTCTATACCGCGTAGGCCGCGAGTTCTCCGTTTTGTGTGTGCTTGCTTCTTTCCCCTCCCCCTTTCAACTCCGTGCGCCTAAGCACTTGTCTCGTTCCTTTCGCGGTGGCAGACATCGGAGTTTGGTGCGGCTGGCGGGCGTGCTGCATGTTGTGTGTGCTGGTGTGTGTGTGCCAGCGCCTGTTCGCTATTAGTGGTGTGCATGTAACAAAAATGCGACAGCAAACCTACAAGAGCTTTAGTCTGACTGTCGGCACAGAGGAAATTACTGTGTCCCACGGCGGGTGGAAGCTGCCTCCCCAGCCTTGGCAGCGAACCTGATGGTCGATTGAGCTTTTCGAGGCTTCTGCTCTGGGTGGCCCGGCCAAATCTTCACCATTGCGTCGGATCGCACCCTCATCGTGCCGCCTCATCTTCACGCCCGGTCACCAAAACCGTGAGCGTGAGACTTCTTGTCGGGAACTAGCACTTGTCAGCCTCAGGATATTGTTCGCTTTATTATTTTGATGGGAAAATTTTCCAATCAGTAAATTGGATGGTAATTACCAGTATGTGATATTTTTCCGTACATTTCGTTGCTAATTTGTCTTTCGCTCCAGCAATTTTAACAAATTTCAGTGGGTGGATAGGGTCCTTCGTTGTTTAATAATATTATTATTTGCACTACCTAAGTAGCTTCATGCTTGATTTGGTTTAGCGGCAGAGCTGTTGCTGTCATGACAAATGCCATCGGACATGCTTTTTTCTTTTTTTTCTCTCTTAATTTCAAAAGCAAACACGAGTTAGGCGCGTTCGCTCATTTTGCACTGCAGTCTCTGCTTAAGGTAACACCGGTACTTCCTGACAGCCTATATATACTTTGCTAAGGTTTAGGTATTATCAGCAGTCCCAGCAGTGTGTGTTTTATCGCCCTGCGGTTTGGCGGTACCTTTTCCGGGTATCGACAAACATTTAAATTTCCTTTCAGTAGTCTAGTTCGATTATTAGCCGTTTATTTTATTTAGCTTCGCAAGTAAACCAGCTCAAACTAAAAGCATTTACAGGTTAAAGCTCTGTGTGTAAAAGAGTAGAATAAAAATGTAATATCTAATTTAATAGGTTAATGTCTTTCACTTTAGCTTCTCGTGTAGACATTATTCTGTTCAGATATTCCATTAGTTTGTCATAGTATCGCGCCTAAATCAGTAGAATCTCAATATTTACTAACGGATGAGCATGTCTTTGACCCTCGGTATGCACACGTAATTCAGGCCCGTCTTTGAGCGATTCCATATAGGCAGGGAAAAAAGAAAACCTGTGGCTTCAAAGCTATTTTCCTGTAAGGTTTGAAATAAAATGGGAAATTCAGGTTTCCCTTGGCAAACTTGATTTAGCGTGCGTTTAGCTGGAATACTGAAATTGTCGTGTGTGTTGTAATAAAGTGTTATGTTGATATGCAGATATATAGATCTATAGTTCAAAACCTACGTGCCATGCGGGCTAGATCTTTAAATCAGGAATTGGGTAGATAAGGCATATCTTACCAGATATGCCTTATCTGGTACTCGAAATTAGGAATTGGGCAGATCAGGCATATACAACCAGATATGCCTTATCTGGTACTCGAAATCAGGAATTGGGCAGATCAGGCATATACAACCAGATATGCTTTATCTGGTACTCGAAATCAGGAATTGGGCAGATATGCCTTATCTGGCCTAGATCTGTCCTAATATACCATATCTGCCCAATTCCTGATATACCTGATCTGGATTTTTTTTTATAAGTTCAGATATAGCATTTCCGTAAGGGCAGAAGGTTGGTTTTTATGGGCGTTGATCCAACAGGCACAACCCATCCAGTGCAACGGAGACGGGTTGATCCAACAGGCACAGAAGAGCTTATCCAGAGCAACGAGAGACGGTCAGCAGGAAGTGCTCATGATGTAAAACTAAAACCTTGAAGCACGGTGACATCGATGCACAAAGCTGCATCTCCAGACAACACGCTGCATTCTTCTTGCATCTGACACATTAAAAGTTCTAATCCAAGAGTAAACAACTACCTGAAGTTTACATTCACAAGAGGAATAATGCGGCTGTTGTTTAAGATGTGAACTTTTCTCACTGATAGAAAATGATTGCGGACACGTTTGGTGGCAAGTATTTTCTTTACCCTCCAGAGTACTAAAGTAGGCACCAGTCTCAAACAAACACAGGAGTAGTAATACGGTTACTTGCTGAGCGTAATTGGATACGTGCAGTACAAGAGCGACTGGATGCACAGAATGCCATTTTCGTATCGCCGTTTCTATGTGGACCTAACAGCCCAATCAGCACGCCAATAATGGACCTATAGTGGCAAAACAGTGGAACAAATTGGCGGGAATATGGATCCTACCTTGGCATTTGGGCAAAGCGCTACGTTTTTCAATCGTCACACAGGATTAACTCTAATAAATGGCTTATGATCTCCACAATGGCCCCATATGGTTATTGCTAGTGCACAGTTCAATTAGGGTGAATTGGGGTTTTTACATTCATCGGTATATTCTGGCTACCCTCCAGCATTTGCAATATAGCAAGCGATTGGTTTTACCTTTAAAATACCATTGTAAAATTACTACATGCATTTTGGGGTCCCACCTTGCTTTCACAGTGGCGATGTTTTTGTAGCGAGACCTACATTACGGCAGGTTTTCGAGCCGTCAGTGTAGCTGCAATGTAACCTTTAAAGCAGCTAGGGGTCACGTCGAGCGAAGCAGCCGCGGTTGCCGACGCCGCGGCCAGGACCGCGCCGGGGGAATCAAGCGGCAGCTATGCGAATGCGCCGGCGCGCGATTCACAAGAGGAGCGAAAGAGAATAAGAGAAGAGGGAGGAGGGGAGAAGCAGGACCTAGCCGTCAGGATCGGTAGGTGCCTGAAAGAGCGCCAAATCGAACCTCTCTTTTAACGTGGAAGGGTGGCGATAGAATCAGCCTGTCATGACATTTGAATTCACGTACCCCTATGCCATTGGCACGAGCTACCAACTCGGGTCACTCCTTTCATATGCGAGAACGATATCGGAATCAGCCTGCTAGAACCTTTTGCATTCACGTTGCCCATAGGACAAGCAAGCAGTTTAATACGGCTTGGTTAAAGTGGAACTTTATATCTGGGCTGGTAGCTTACGCTCTCGCGTCATACAATTAAAGGGTGAGCTTATGTGCCCCAATAATGTAGCGGTCTACACTGATAGGGTGTCATAGGGGAATAATGTAGCAGGCAAAAAACGCTTCCACTTCCATTCAGGTTTAACGAGACCTTGTTGCAAATTTGCAGGGTCGCGGCGGAGCACCAGAGTAAGATGACCAGCGTGGCAAGCTTCTCAATCAGAACAGCCCACGCCGAGCTTGCGATCCGAGCATGCGCTATAAATCTTTATTTTCGTCTAACACCGCTGGCAACGCTGATAGCGCCTCCGCTTTATAACGTCGGCGGGCGCTATAGGGCCCCCCGCCTAGACGGAACGGCGAAATGCGCGCACCGTCGGGGCACAGAGGGGGGTGCCACGGCGGCCAGCAGGTCTGCAGATAAGCCGAAAACATCTGAAGGGAGCTCCTGGGGAGGTGTCTCGAGGTACGCGGGTTTGAAGCGATCTAGAGAGACGACCACTTCACGACCATCCAGCAGGATGGTCGCTGACTTTGTCGTCCTGTTGAGGACGCGGTATGGGGTGATGTATGAGGGGGTAGAGGCGCCTTTACAGCGTCTCGCCTGAGAAATATGCATCGAGGAAGCAAGGTCTGGGTGCACGAAGACTTGATGGGTAGATGAGCGAGGCGGAACTGGGCGGAGATTTTGAAGACAGTCTTGTAGGCGATGAAGGTATTGTAGGGGCTGGGACGAGGGAGCCAAAGGTATGAACAAGCCTCCGGGAAGCCGCAGGGATGTACCGAAGACGAGTTCGTCCGCCGAACAGCCAAGGTCATGACGCAGGACGGCACTTAGGCCTAGGAGCACCATAGGGAGGTGGTCGACCCAGTGCTCGCGATCCAGGCGCGCAGTGAGGGCAGTCTTGAGCTAGCAATGGAGCCGCTCGACCATGCCGTTGACACAGGGATGGTATGATGTGGTGCGGCAGTGTTTAGTGCCGAGTAGCCGTGTGAGCGAAGTGAAGAGCGCCCATTCGAACTGGCGGCCACAATCCATGGTAACAATGTCGCGGCAGCCGAAGCGGGAAACCTGCGCTGAAACGAAAGCTCTGACAACTGTTTGCGCAGTAATGTCCGTAATTGGCACGGCTTCGGGACAACGGGTGAGGAGGTCAACCATCGTCAGAATATACTTGTAGCCCTGATATGTGGGAAGCGGTCCAAAGAGGTCAAGATAAATATGGTCAAAGCGCGATCCAGGCGGCAGGAAAGACTGAGGGGAAGTCTTGGTATGGCGTGCCCCTTTGGCGGACTGGCAAGAAAGGCACGAGCGGGCCCACTGGCGAACATCGGTGTTAATGTTCGGCCAGATGTACCGCTGCGTAACGAGGCGCTGCGTGGCTCGAATGCTAGGATGGCAGATGTCGAGGAGGGAATGGAAAATGGCACGATGAAAGGCCTCCGGGATGAACGGTCGCGGTAGAGCCGATGATAAGTTGCACAAAGCGATCTAGGTACAAGCGGATGAGGCACGAGCTGCAGACGGAGGGCTCGGAGGTGGGCATGCAGGGCTTGCAGCTCAGGGTCTTCAAGCTGCGCCCGGGCCAGAGATTGCCAGTCCACAACAAGGGAAGACACGCCGATGGTGCTAATGCGCGAAAGTGCGTCAGCGGTCTCGTTGTCGGTGCCTTTGATGTGTCGAATATCGGTTGTGAACTCCGATATATAGGCCAGCTGACGAAGTTCACGGGCGACGTACGTCGAAGAGTTCGTACGGAACATATACACCAGGGGCTTATGGTCCGTGAGAACTTAAAATGGCTGGCCCTCCAAGAAATGGCGATAGTGTTGGATGGTGGAGTAGACGGCAAGCAGCTCACGGCCAAATACGCTGTAGTGAGTCTCGGCAGGCTGGAGCTTCCGAGAGAAGAAACCCAGTGGGTGCTACTCGGAGTCAATCTGCTGCTGGAGAACCGCACCAATGGCCATGCTAGAAACATCCACCATAATGCGAATGGGCGCGGAAGTCATAGGGTGGATGAGGACGACTGAATCGGCGATCGCTTGTTTTGCAGCCGTGAAAGTGGCCTGAGCTTCGGGAGACCAGGAAATCGCGGAGAATGAGGACTTGGTGGTGCGCAGAAGGTCAGTCAAGTGATGAAGAAGCTCGGCGCAGTACGGAATAAAGCGCCGTGAAAACATTATCTAGGCCCAGGGAGTCACGGAGCGTGTGTAGGGTAGTGGGTGCTGGAGTCTTTAACAGCCTGGACGTGAGGAGGCAATGGACGAATTCCCAGCGCCGAGATGTGGTGGCCCAAGAACTCGAGCTCAGAAGAGCCGAAAACACATTTCTGGGCATTGACGACCAAACCAAACTCTTGGAGGCGTTGAAAGAGTTCCCGGAGAGGACGCTCGTGATCCTGTAGAGAACGACTCACGACGAGGATGTCGTCAATGTAGGCAAATGCCACCGGGAGTCCATGCGTCACTTCAACAACTAATCTTTGGAACGTTTGAGCTGCATTGTGTAGCCCAAATGGCATGCGCACGTACTCAAACAGTCCGAAGGGTGTTGTGATGGCCGTCTTCGGAATGTCGGCCGGCTCAACAGGAATTTGGTGGTACGCCTTGACATGGTCCACTTTACTAAAGATCTTGCAGCTTTCCAGATGTCCAGTGAAGTCTTAGATGTGTGGAAGGGGATAGCTGTCGTGGACCGTGTGAGCGTTGAGAGCCCGGTAGTCGCCGCACGGACGCCAGTCACCCGGTTCTTTCTTGGGCACCAGATGGAGGGGTGAGGCCCAAGCGCTGGATGAAGGGCGAGTAATACCCAGCTGGAGCATGTGGTTGAATTCCCGTTTTGCAATAGCCAGACGCTTACCAAAGAGGCGGCGCGGACGAGCTGCGACAGGTGGACCACGCGTGACAATGTGGGGGGTTATACCGTGCTTGGGTGGCTGATGGACATTACAAGGCCTCGTGACCTCGGGAACGTCTGCGAGGACTGGGTGTACGGGCGTGACGGAATCAGAGTTCAGATGCCAGTGGAAGCAACAGCCGATATAACGCCAGTGATGGAAAGGCGCGTCTTGCTGTCGATGAGATGATGGCGACGCATGCTGACGTCAAGATCAAAATGCGTCAGGAAGTCGGATCCGAGGATGGGTTGATGAACATCAGCGACGATGAAGACCCATCGAAATGTGCGCCGCAGAAGAATGTCCTGAGTGAGGGATCGGAGACCATACGTTGCTATGGAGGTTGAGTTGGCCGCACGGAGAATAGGTCCATGTTACTTGGAAGCACGGTCGGCTTTGGAAGACGGCAGTACGCTGACAGTACGGGGAAGGAACAGCAGTTTACATTAGGTAGCGAAATACTGGAAGTAGTAGGCGAATATGTCTACTTAGGACAGGTAGTAACCGCAGATCCGGACCACGAAAAGGAAATAACAAGAAGAATACGATTGGGATGGACCGCATTTGGCAAGCACTCGCAGATTATGACTAGCAGCTTACCAGTATCGCTCAAGAGGAAAGTATACAACAGTTGCATCTTGCCTGTACTCACATATGGGGCTGAAACGTGGAGGCTAAGCAAGAGAGTTCTACTTAAGTTGAGGACAACCCAGAGGGCTATGGAACGAAAAATGGTAGGGGTAACATTAAGAGATAGAAAGCGTGCAGAGTGGGTCAGAGAAATAACTCAAGTTACCGACATTCTAGTAGAAATTAAGAAGAAGAAATGGAC
>JAJIZL010019794.1:0-41833 GCA_023969395.1 Amblyomma maculatum | reverse complement strand
CCCTGCGAACTTCTTAATCTCATCCGCCCACCTAACTTTCTGCCGCCCCCTGCTACGCTTTCCTTCCCTTGGAATCCAGTTTGTTACCCTCAGCGACCATCGGTTATCCTCTCTTCGCACTACATGTCCTGCCCATGTCCATTTCTTCTTCTTAATTTCTGCTAGAATGTCGGTAACTTGAGTTATTTCTCTGACCCACTCTGCACGCTTTCTATCTCTTAATGTTACCCCTACCATTTTTCGTTCCATAGCCCTCTGGGTTGTCCTCAACTTCTGACGTGCTGACGTGCGTGAGGTTAAAATTTCTTCAGGTGTCGCCCACTGGTGTGTGATTTCCACTCGTAACAATATTAAGGCGACATCCTTGATAGGCTCCTGACTATGCGTCCGTCCGCAAAAACGGTCCTAGTCGACATGTAGATCAAATGACTGCAGGGTTCCGTTTAAACTTTACGAAAAAAAAACATCCGCCAGCGGCATTCGAACTCCTACCTCTGCAATTAGCAGCCAAGCGTGTTAACTGACTAAGCCATATACAATGTTTTTTTTATCTGTATTGCCTGTAAGGCTGTATGATACTATACTGTTACGAGGTTTATTTACACAGATGTTCGATGTGCTGAAGATTGGTAGCACACCACAGCGGACAGTCTCAGCTTCCTCGTCCTCCTCTGCCTATTCCGCCAAACCTCATCTTCCTTCAATCAGGATCGCGGGAAGTGCGTGACACTGCCCCCTTCGCAGACGATGCCCGCCGGGCGAGTCAAGGTTCGTCACGTTGATAGAAGGGCTTCATGCGGGCCACGTGGACTACTTGAGTCTTCCGAGAACGACGCCCTTGAGTGGTCAGGCGAGAGACTACAAAGTTTACAGCGCTGAGGCGTTCCAGTACAACGAAAGGGCCAGTATAGTGGTGCAACAGTTTCTGGGACTAGTCGCTTTTACGCAACGGTGTCCAAAGCCACACCAAGTCACCAGGGGCATAATTAACATCTTGATGACGCTTGTCGTAGCGTTGCTTGTAGCGTTCCTGGGAGGCTAGAGTGCGAAGTCTAGCGAGTCGACGAGCTTCTTCAGCCAAAGAGAGAGTATGCGCTAGTGAAGTTGCAGCAGGGAGTGAGAAAGGCAGAAACGTGTCCAAAGTGCTTCGTGGAGGTCGTGCATAAAGAAGAAAAAATGGACTGTAGCCTGTCGTTTCGTGCTTAGCAGTGTTAAATGCGTATGTTATAAACGGAAGGACGTCATCCCAGTTTTTGTGGTGGGAGTCGACATACATTGCAAGCCTATTGTTTCGAAGCGGCAAGCTGATGAAGACAGGAGACAGAACATGACCGATGACGATGGTAGATGACGTTTAATGAATGTCCGCGGGCCTAGCGCGAGCGCTCCTGCCCGCGCCACTGCCCGCTTCTTCTTTCTTATCGTCCGTAACATGACCCGGGGCCGCCGAGCGATCGTCCCGATCGTGGACGAGGAAGTTTAGCGATGTTAATGATTTTATGGCGTGATGATGGGCGTGTCTGGATGCTTGAAGAAGAAGAGGAAGAAAAAAGAATAGAACGGCTTGCCGGTACGATGTCTGATGCGTGGGTGATGCGCCTCCCTTGGAGCTGTCAACCATCCGTCACCAGAGTCCATGGGACCGATGGCTCGAGGTCACGTCGGGCAGCTTGGGCGGGGGTTGCGTGTTCTTGTCTATCGGTTCCTTCGGGTCTTTCGGGTCCTTCATCTCGGTTCTGATTGGTACGTCTGTTCTCCTTGTCTTCAGGTCCGGGCTGGGGGCTGGGCGGTGGTAGTTGTTCAGGTCTGGGCTTGAAGGGCTGGGGCGAAGCTGCTTGGCGATGTCCCTGAGCCCTCGGTGATGGTCCCGGCTTGAAGATGGCGTCGATGCTCCAAGGCGAGGATGGGGATGCCGTACGCCGCACCTCCAACCAAATGTTACGAAGCGGCAAGCCGATGAAGACAGGAGACAAAACATGACCGATGACGATGGTAGATGAGGTTTAATGAATTTCCGCGGGCCTAGCGCGAGCGCTCCTGCCCGCGTCACTGCCCGCTTCTTTCTTATCGTCCGTAACAATATTGATAAGCGTCCGATTGGTGCGTTCGGTAAGGCCGTTTGTTTGTGGGTGGTAAGGAGTTGAATGGCTAAAATGGGATGAGCAGAGGCGAAGAAGTTCTTCTACAACTTGTGCCGTAAACTGTCGGCCACGATCGCTTATTAGCACACGAGGAGGCCCATGTCGAAGAATGATAGACCGTAGGAGGAACGCCGAGACATCAGAAGCAGTGGCTGACGGTATAGCAGCAGTTTCACAGTACCGCGAAAGGTAGTCGACGCACACTGTGACCCAGCGGTTTCCGTTAGAGGAACGGGGAAACGGTCCTAGGAGGTCAATTCCCGCCTGTTCGAATGGGGTTCGTGGTGGCGTTATAGGCTGAAGATGGCCCGGCGGTGAGCAGGTTGGGTGCTTGAAACGCTGGCACTGGAGGCAGCTGGCCACATAACGTTCCGTAGTTCGACGCATCTTCGGCCAATAAAAACGTTCCTTAGTCCTGTGCAATGTCCTCGCGAAACCCAAGTGTCCAGCTCTCGCATCGTCGTGCATTACTCGAAGAACCTGACCCCTAAGACTTGTAGGAACTACCAGGAGAAGCCGCGCACCTCCTGACGAGTAGTTCTTCCTGTATAGTACATCGTCACGAATGCAGAATGAGGTCTTAGGTTTCCGGGAACTTGCCGCATCAAAAAGCAGCGCCAACTCGTTGTCGTTCCGCTGCGCAATCTTGAATTCACCAACATCGGAGAAACTTGTACAGATAGCAGCTATATATTCATTCAAGACCTCATTGTCGCAATCAGTAGTTTCAAGTGGTAACCGTGACAGGCAGTCAGCATCACCATGCTTACGACCATTCTTAAAAGACACAGTAAAATTGAATTCTTGAAGGCGCAAAGCCCACCGCGCAAGGCGTCCACAGGGGTCCCGAAGGTTTACAAGCCAACATAAGGAATGATGGTCCGTACAATTTTAAGTGCACATCCATAAAGATATGACCTAAACCGTTGTACACCGAATACAACAGCTAAGGATTCCTGTTGAGTTACCGTGTAATTATGATCAGCCTTGCTCAAAAAACGGCTTGCATATGCAACAACATGTTCATCGCCATTGTGGCGCTGTATGAGCACAGGACCAACTCCAACTGCGCTGGCGTCAGTGTGAAGTTCTGTTGGAGCTGATGGACAGAAGTGGCGTAGTAGTGGTCCTGCTGATGTCAAAATAAATTTTAACTGACGTAAGGCGGAGTCACAATCGGCAGTGCACTTGAAAGGCGCATCTTTCAAGGCGCAACAAGTAAGGGGATATGCTAGGTTAGCAAACTTCGGAACAAAACGTCAAAAATAGGAGCAAAGCCCCCAAAAACTCCTGAGCTGTTTAAACGATTTCGGTTATTTAAAGCAAGTGACAGCTTCGATCTTTTTCGGATCAGGCCTGATTCCATCCTTGTCTATGAGATGTCCAAGTACCGCAGTCTGACGTTCTCCAAAACATTTCTTGGAATTGAGTACCAGACCAGCTTTCTCAATACACTCCAAGACAATCTCTAATCGACTGTTGTGTTCATGAAAAGTAGCCCCGAATATCACTACATCGCCCAAATAACACATACAAATGTGCCACTTCAGTCCGCGCAAAACTGTATCCATGAATCTTTCGAACGGGGCTGGAGCGTTACATAATCCAAACGGCATCACATTAAATTCATACAGCCCATCTGGGGTGATGAATGCCGTCTTTTCTTTATCTTCCAGGTGCATGGGGATCTGCCAATAGCCTGATCGCAGGTCGACTGAGGAAAAATAGGAGGCGGAATGTAAGCAATCAATGGCGTCATCAATACGTGGCAGGGGATACACGTCCTTCTTGGTAACAGTATTCAGCCGTCGATAATCAACACAAAATCGCCATGTGCCATCTTTCTTTTAGACTAGAATCACAGGGGCAGCCCACGGACTAGACCATTCCTGAATGATGCCCTTATGCAGCATATCACGAACTTGTTCTTCGATTGTGGTGTGTGGTGGAGTTTGCGGGCTACAGATCACCACGGAACCTCTCCTACTTCGCCGAAGCAGGAGGATTGTTGGGCTACCCCCCAAGGAAGGAGATGGCGCAAGCAGATGGTTCAATGCAGCCCACGCCATCAGCTTAACCGACCACCGGACAGCCCTATCGGGAACCCCGGCACTTCTATGGCAAGCCCGGGGAAGACGTGGATGACTGGCTCACCCACTACAATCGGGTGAGCAAATACAACCGCTGGGATGCGAATACCAAGTTGGCGAATGCGGTATTTTTTCTTGAAGAAACTGCGCTAACATGGTTTGACAATCATGAAGCATCCCTTACCACCTGGGATCGCTTCATAGAAGAAATGAGAGCGGGATTTGGCGATGCCGATGCTCGAAAAAAGAGCACCGAACAGACTCTAGCTCAGCGAGCGCAAGTACCGGGGGAGACCTGCACAACTTATATAGAAGAAGTCCTCAAGCTATGCAGAATAGTTGATGCTCGGATGACTGAGGAAGACACAGTGGGTCACCTCCTCAAAGGAATCGCGCAAGACGTGTACAAATTTCTCATCTGCAAGGACGATTTGAATACCACCGCTGATGTAACACGACACTGCCGCACGTTTTATTTTTGAAGCGACGCCGTATCATTCCGAAGTTTGGTCGGTTGCCTAATGTAACAACTGTCGCCAGTGTGGATGTGTCGGAAACGACAAGCATGGCAGATACAATTCTACAAATTGTCCGCGAGGAGCTTCGGAGGCATCAATATATTGAGGGCCACGTCAGACCCTACCCCGCACCTCCACCACACTTGTTACGAGCTTTATTTACACAGATGTTCGATGCCCTGTAGATTGGTAGCACACCACAGCGGACAGTCTCAGCTTCCTCGTCCTCCTCTGCCTATTCCGCAAAACCTCATCTTCCTTCAATAAGGACCGCGGGAAGTGCGTGACTATATATAATAAAACACAGCGATACTATGCAATATTGTAGGAGCAAGTTGCACACAGAATGACACACACAGGGAGAAAAATACAGGTGGGCAGAAAGAGCGCAAACTATCAACTGGTGAACCAAATGAACCAGTTGATAGTTTGCACTCTTTCTACCTACCTGTGTTTTTTCCGGTGTGTCTTTTTGTGCGCAACTTGTTCATACAATAGTATGCACCAACTTGCTCAACAAGAAGTTCTTCTAAACAATGAAATATGCAATGAAATATAACACAATAAAGTACAATGCAATATAATACATGTAATATGCTTTCCACTAAATACCCGCCATGTTGTCACTTACCTATATTTGGCTTTGTATAATGTAACGTTTTTATTTGCTTCCGTTTTTCGAACAGGCTGGCAGTTCCTTTGCTGCAGTCTCTGCCAATCAGGATTTCATAGGTTTTCGCAACGTTTTCCGCAAAATGTTCGAATGCGGATCAAGTCCCAGGGTCGCAGTGCTGGAAAGCCATTACACTGCGGCATACTGCATGCAAACCTAGCGCGAAAATTGTGTCATGGTATTTCGGCGCGCATCACAAGTGCCTAAACCTGCGTGGTAAGCGGGAGATCTTTCTTCAGTGTGCGTTGCAGCACATCACACAAGAACATGGCATTACTGCAGCTGAAGACGTGTACATCGTCCACTGTTTTTGTAGATCAAACACTGCATGCCCCTATGTACATAAATGCCATTTTGGTTCAGCCAGGTTTTTACTGGCAGGGTAGCTGTTTGGAGGTGCAGGAAAGAGGTTTTCGTTGCAGGCATGACCAACATCTTTTTCACTCGCTTTAACATGTTTCTCCCGGATGCGGCCATGAAAGATGAGCGATGCAACGGAGGGGGAAAACAGCATCAACTAAAGCCTTCATCAGATCTTTCCACTTGACTGATGACAGATACTCTCTCGAGAAATGCGTGACAAGGAAGCGATAAGACTCAACCATTTCACGGAGGTAACGTGGTGTTCCGTAACGTTCATCTTCGACAGACGACGCAACAAAGAACGAAAATGCATTCGAAAACATAAACTGAACAAAACACTGGAGAAAAGAGTCTTTGGTCGCGGAGAAACGTGAACCGTAGCACCACTTGACGCAGAAACAAATGAGACAGGGCGAGGCTCCTTTCTCCGACTCGTTGAAAGAGATTCATCCGTGACGTTCTCTCCCAACTGGAGCTCCATATGAATGCCGCAAATGCATGGCGGAATTTACGTTTATTCGCTCGTGTACAGTCCAGGGCCTGCAAGATATCCATTGTTTTGCAGATTGCAGATTGTATCGCACACGAATACACAGAAATCTCGTCCGCCCCATCGGTGGTTAGCTGTTTCATTTCATTCACCTTGCTGGCCTAAAACGACGCACTCTCATCATAGCCTCCGAGTGGCGCACCAAGGTATGTGCTTGGCGTTGAGGACCAGTGCACATTCTCGAAAACAGCTGCTCTGGTGATCCACGAGCCATGTCACAAAGCAGCACCCTTGTCCAAAGTTAACAAACTTCCACTTTGAGTACAAAATTCTTGGGTTATTTTTATGACAGCACTCACACGTTCATTATCAGACATAAAAAGGCAACAGTGTCTGCGTAGGCAAGCACACGGACCTGAGAAGTGTGTAAACTAAAACGCCGTATTGCATCGTTGTGCAGCATGTTCCTGCACATGGGTTCAAGGAGAGAGAGAGAGAGTAATTTAATGAGAAGGGTGATGAGGTTGGTCGGCGTTACAGAGACCCTGGCCTGCTACTACACACTGGGGAAAGGGGAAAAGAAAGTAAAAGAGAGTGTGAATGAAGGGCGATGATGTTATAGCACAGTGAGGTTTCACTTGTGGTCCGGGTGAGTGAAGAGACCATGCACACACTTAACGACAGACGTGCAACGCAACATTCCGCACATGTCTTGGACACACACCACTTGTTACTGAACAAACACCACCACAATTACAATGAAGGAATAGCGCGAACAGTAATTGGTCACAAAGGGAAGACTTGAGTTACAGAAACGTATGTCTATGCGCCGCGATAGCTCGCCGTTCAACCATGCGTGGTGGTGCAATTTCTGTAGGCCACTCTCATATTCTTTATTATTCCAGCATTTATTCGCCCTTCAGCTCTAAGGGATTGCTCATGCTTTTCTATGTATGCCAATCCTTCGTTTGCCCATACCCCAAGATATTTATAATGTGCCGCGTAGCAAAACCCGTTGCTGGGCTAGTTGGTGAAACATGTTCTCGTAAAAAATATTCAGCACTACATAAAGACACGGACACTTGAAGAAAACGCAGGACGGGCGCTGACTCCAACTAATTTTATTAAAACAGATTCATCCCACATTTGTACACCAATCAGAGAACGAGAGCGCATGCGTATAGGAAATTACCTGCCAGATCTTCAATTTAATAATCTATATTCAGTGTCTCGCAGGGAGAGTGATGTGGTGCTGAGGCACGTGACACCCCTTTTCTTGATAAAAAAAACGTTTCTGGCAATTCGTGTGCTAATCTATCCTCACTTCTGCGCAGAATTTGCATGTCCTCAAGTCGTGGCTTACAGTCCTTACCGTTATCATCTTTGCAAGAGCGACTATGGGCTGGCAGATTTTCGCAGGAGTGCTTCACATTACCAAGTGAACGTTCGTGTTCCCTGGCACGTTCGTTTACACAGCCGTCAGTTTGCCCGACATATACTGCCCCATTTTAGGGGGATTTTATAAACCACCCGCGTGGCACACGGCACGTACAGCTTGGAGTGTTTCATGCCACAGCCTGACTTCTCATGGCCGCCACTGCTAACCTTGGGGCAAATCCTGGCCAATTTACTTGGCGCCAAGAAGCTCATCGTCACGCCTTACTTGTTTCAAACGCTTTTCAGGTTGTGGGACACCCTATGTAAGTAAGGTATCACCACTGCTCTGGCGCTGCTACGGTATCTGCGCGCGTTCTTCGGCTTTCCTTACATCTTCTGCAAGAGTGACTCGATCACGGCTGTTAATATGTGGCCAGGAAACTTGCTTTGCGTAGTCTAGCAACCTCGCCTTGAAAGCCGTCTTGCATCGTATGACGTCATGACTTGAGGAGGGCGGATTCCAAAGGAAGGCTTGCAATGGCACTCTTAAAAATTTTTGAGTCGGCCGAATCGGATGGTTAAAAATATTTCCTTGCTCTAGGGCGGTAACACCAGCAAACTCACCTGTCTCCGAGCTTGATGTTGAGGTCTAGAAACTGAACGCTACTTCGCTCCGGCAACTCGTGCATAAACGAAACCCCTTTGCCATGTTGGCGGAACTTCTGTAAAATTTCTATAGCGGCGTCTTGATAACCACCTGTATCGCGTCTATTGAATATCCCTTAAAAGTCGTCGACATATGTAAAAATCTTTAGGACTGTTCCGTCGTTTGTGAGGCCAAATTGTTGTTATTTGATGAGAAGAAAATGTTACACTAAACAGGAGCGACACATGAACCGATGAAAATGCCCCTGCGTTGTAAAAACCTTCGACTATCAAGCTGAATAAAAGTTGCTTTAATATAAAACACTAAAAGTGACGTAAAATTGTTGACGCTCAAGCGGGCTGCGTTCGGAAAGGAAATTACACCGTTTGTCTCAATACAACTTCTAACAGCGTTATACAGGTGATTATGTGGAACTGAATAAAAACGATCCTTAAAATCTTCTGAAAAAGCGTATCCAATACGCTGCTATCCTTCCTACATACTAACAACACGCAATGAATTTTTTGTCTCAAAGGTTCTGAAATGTCTAACTTACTTAGGTGTTTCAACAGGACCCGACTGATGTGCTGCTGCCCAAGTGCCTTTTTCGCTAACTATTGCTCTAAAAGGTGAATCAGGTTTATGGATTTTAACAGCAAAGAAAACCGACAAGAAATGCGCTCTGGAGTCGATGATAGCTCTTGCCAAATTCTGGAGATCCATGGATTTACGCAGGTCCGCTGTCCTGCCCTTAATGCGGGTGGCGGTGGCTTGACGGTAACGAAGTTCTTCGATATCCCTTGCATGGCTTTTTCATTGTAGCGGCCCGTTGGTAAGACGACGAAGTTTCTAGAGATCAAATTTGGAGACAGGGGTGTTTGCTGGTGTTACCGCCCTAGAGCGAGGAAAACGTTTTTACGATTCGATTGGGCACACTCAAAAACTGTTAAGGGAGCCATTGCAAGCCTTTCTTTGGAATCCGCCCTCCTTAAGTCGTGCGGTCATAAGATGCAAGAGGGCTTTCAAGGCTAGTTTGCTAGACTACGCAAAGCAGGGTTTCCCGGCAACATATTGACAGCAGTGACCGAGTCACTCTTGTAGAAGATGAAAGGGAAGCAGAAGAGAGCGCGCAGACAACAACGTAGCAGCGCCAGGCCAGTGTTGATACCTTACCTACGTAGGCATGCCTGACCGCACCCTGCATCACACGAAGGGGGCTGCTGAACCCGCCTCATCGCCGCCGAACCTCACCTATGCATCCCAGACACGTACCCCCGAGCCCGCATCTCAAGGCATGCCTGACCGTACCCTGCACCAGCCGCAAGGGGCTGCTGCACCCGCCGCATCACCGCCGACACTCGTCCATACATCTCAGACGCGCCCCCCGAGCCCACGTCTCAAGTGCCTCCGCCGCCGCCTCATGGCCCGCCAGCTACGTCGTCTGCTTCAGACTCGCCTCCTCTCCATGAAGGGATGGCAGGCGCCTCTTCTGACCTGCTGGATCTCACGGCTGCTGCACTACACCCGACCATGGACTTCACTCCATCCCTGGACGACGGCTGGGAAACGGTCGGTGCCACTCGCAAGGCCGCGAAACCTGCCAGATCTCTCCTGAACGTAATATCGGTCGGGCTCCAGCTCCCGCCTCACACCCTTTCCCCCTGCTCCCGACCCTACGAACTGCTTAAAACTATAATCGATGCTACCAACCTCTCTGAACGCTCCAGGAACGACCTCACCCTCGAGGCCAAGCCAGTGCTGAACCTGGTCTTCCTGAAAATGCACTCTGACCTCACTGCCAACCTTCTATTGCATATCACCCACACAAACCTCTCCGGTAAGCTCGTGAAAGTCCGGCCCTACCCTGTCAAGCCTCCTCTTTCCTGCCTCGGTGTCATTCATTGTGTCGAACGCGACCTTTCGTCCGCCGATCTCATGAGGGACCTAGAGACATACACAGCCGATATCATAACCGCGCGCATGATGGGGTCCACAGAAACAGAACTAATTGCATTTGCTGGTACTCTCATCCCCCGCACTGTTTACTTTCGTCAAGCAGCATTTCGATACCGCCCTCACAAATCCCGCGTTCCTGCATGTACGCGCTGTCTCGAGATTGGCCAGCGTGCACATCAGTGCTCAAGTGCCACTGTTAACTGCCCTAAGTGCACTTCACTCATCTCCCCACCCCCCTCTGTTCGTGAGTGCACACAGCCCTGGTGCCGGCACTGTCAGACAAATGAGCATGCTACGTTCGCCCCTATGCCCCTACTATAAGCAGAAAAACAAGGAGTGTGCCAAGAATGCCTACCAACAGCGAGTCAACCTCCGCCAGGCCACTCAGCCGGCTCCTCCGCAGCCCCCTAGAAACGATGGCTATCCTCCTCTTGCAGAGCATGCATTCTATTCCCCTCTCGGTTCCTACGCAGCAGCAACACAAGCACCTCCCAGCTTCAGCTCCGGTGCTCTCCATCTCGACAATCTACGACGCGTCCGATTCCCAAGCCTCGTTACTCTCTCCAATCATCTCCACAGTCACTCGTTTCCCACTCACCCCATCCTACGTCTTTCATTGAAGAGCGCTTTCATACCCTCGAGCTCCGCGTGGCTAGTTTGGAAGTGGCCATTCGCCCCCTCAAACAAGATCTCAACAGCATCGATCGCCGCCTAAATGCTCTTGAGGCTCGCATGGATCAGCTACTCACTACAATCGATTCCAAATTCTCAAACAGAGAATGTCGTCGCTGACTGTCTCAAATACCAGTATGACCTTGAGCGTCGCCTCCAACAGCATGAGTAGGCTGTTATCTAAATTTATGCCAAATTCAATAGCCGCAATGCTCACGTCAACGTTCCTTTTGAACGCATCCTAAATATGATCTCCACCTTTCAGACCACTCAAAAGCATCACGGATTCTCTTCCATCTCCCCCAAAGAAGCGTGATGGCACGCCACAGCGCAATCAAATTAGTTAGATGACAACATGGAGGACATCAATATAATTCAGGGGAACTGTCGCAATCTCATTACTAACTGCACTCCATTACACCAGTATCTTACTCTCCCCTCTCTGCCCCACTTCCTTCTCCTCCAGGAAACTAGCTGCTCCGCTAACGTCCCTGGCTACCGGGCATTTCACTCTATAGCTACTAACCCCCTCACATCTATCTACGTTCGCCGTGACCTCTCGGTAGCAGCCCTTCAAATTCCTTCATCTCTCCAATCCTATCTAGTGGGCACCCTCTTTATCTTCCTCAGGCTCACCTCAGCCTCGCACTGTTGTCCTTCTACAACCCCCGCACTCACGCCACACATTTCACGGCCGTAGGTAAATTTCTTAACACATTGCCCTCTCATAAGGCTATACTTCTCTGCGGAGATTTTAATGTCCCGCACACACTATGGGGTTATCCGCAGACCTTTCATGCCGGCCGGCTACTCACTCCATGGCTCAGCAAGCTCACCTCACTCTCTTCAACACCCCCGGGGTACCTACTAATGCGGGCACTTTCTCCCAACGCTACACAACCCCTGACCTCACTTACTCTTCTGGTCCTATATCACCTCAGTGATCAGCCACTGCCGATACCCTTCTCAGTGACCACTATATTATTTTCATCTCCGTCCCTCTTCAGATACCCACCCGCAAGCAGCGCATTCGACATACTGACTGGCAGGCCTTTCGCTGTCTCCTCTCCTCTGCCTCCTTCACGTCCTTTGAGGAGTGGACTAATCCCCTTCTCCAAGCGGCTTCATCCTCTACTCGCACGGAGAACGCAGCATATCCCACTTCTGACCCCGACTCCCATCTCATCAGGCTATGGAAGTGTCGCAAAAAGGTTCTCCGAACAGCCAGACTACAGCCCCGCAACATCCAACTGCAGACCATGCTTTCGAAGTTTCGAGACGATATCGTGACATATTGTGCTACGCTTGAAGATTCTCGTTGGAAAACCCTATGCAACAACCTTGACCCGGCACTCCATAAAAAATCAACCTGGACTCTTTTTTGAACCTTCCTTGGTGCCACCCCTGCTCCTGCCCCGACTGTTGCTAAAGCCCTAGCCACAAAGTCTCCCGATGAGGTTTTCGAAAGCCTTGCAGATCTTTATCTCCCATTCCTTTGTTCCCCTGTCCGCGTTCAGGGCGAGACAAGCTCAGTGCTCGATCTTGTTTTTGTAGCACGTTAACCCCGAAACTTGTCATTGCGAAAGGCATATCAGACCATAAGTTACTCGCATTAACATTTCCACAGATGGGACAGCAGCACACCGCAGTCCACCATGAGCAGGCACGCAATGTAACTAAAGATTATAGTCGGGCTGATGACGTAAGCATAATCGATTTTATAGATTTAAAGTCGGATCGTATATTTTATAAAACCGGTCAACTGTTAATGTTTTATGGCTAAAGTTCAAGGAAATGATAAATACTGTGAAGAAAACTTCATTCCATCCAAGACGAAAAGAATACAACGTAAAAGGCCATATATTACCCTCAATATAATTCACCTAAAGCGAAAACTCTAGAGAATGCGTAGAAGTAAAAAATCACCTGCTGAAATATGTGAACTTTCCCATGTTCCTAAAAAAGGAAATCATTTGTAGCATTCGTTCAGACAAAGTTGGTCTTAGATAACAGGAAAAAAGGCAGATGATCTCTCCCTGTGTATGGGCTGTGTCACCCATACACAGGTCGGCAAGTGCAAGTGATAGAATAAATTCTTATACAAGTGCTCATGAAAAACACATACAGTACAAGTTTCACGAAGTTACATACATTCAACTCATTTGCGCTGTTGAAACATCATACATGCAATGCCCGCTGAATAAAGTAAAGATTTGGTTTTCAAAAATATTTGTTCTTGCAGGTTGTTGAAACAACCTACATATATTGCATACTCAGATTACTACAGATGTTGTTAAAAACAGCTGTTTATCCAGGCATGCAAAATGAACCCACAAACACTAATTCATAAAGTTTTTATGGGAAAACAAATACTACGCTTACACAGCGTGTTGGTGGAATCACTCCACAAGCGAAAGCAGGCTAGATCGCCAGCCGATCAATGTTTTTCAGAGGTTCGTATCTATCACCTGCGTTTTCGAAAGCGTTGTTCAGGCGAAGGGCCGAAGCCTGCCAATATGGCAGTTGCCCGAGTAATGTTCTTGAGCATTTCGATGCTGTGCCTCGGAGCCGGTGCTTTAATGGCACAAAAAACCTTCTCTCGAGGTCGTCATCAAACTTGTACTGTAAGGAAAGAACAAAATGTATAAGCAAGACAGAGGGGAATTAGAAACACCAACACATCCACTGAGTTGTTTCTCTTTCTGTCGGATGTTTAATGATTTGCGTAACTGTATCATTGTGAACATTGTACAGATGGCAGGAGAATCGCCGTCTCCAACAACCTACAGTATAAGCCTCATGTAGTCTCCTAACGTCACTAAGCCATATGATATCACATTTCATGCCCACTAGTCCCTCGAAGAGCGCTGCTAAACTAAGAGAAAAATAAGAGAACACGCGCGGTCGCCGCAATAGAGGAAGAGGGGCTGCTGAGCTGTGGAGGCTGAGAAGGGGGCCCAGTTAGTTCCGAGACCGACGCCGACGACGACGCGAAACGCAGGCACGGGCGCCGAAGGGCTGCACTCTAAACCTACTCTTGGATACTGCGTTCGTCCTCCACAAGATACAGAAATCCTTGATTACTGCACATAGCCGCCTTCCTGAACACTTATTCGTGCTGCTCTTTTGACCACTTATTCGTGCTGGCGTGCAGGCCGCGGCACAATCGTCCACCATCACTTATCACTTAATTTATTTGGCATGCATCCCTTTACCGATAGGTTCCGGAGCAATGCCTCTAATTTTAATTCTGTATCTTTTGCATGGCTGAACGCAACCACCAGACCCATATTTCATTCTTCATTTTTATTCTATTCGCGCGTTTTTAATTTATCTTTATATACACGCTTGTGATAACCTGTTGCCTCTTGTGTTGCTCTATATTGATGCCTATAAATTGTATCGCTTGTGAAGCTTCAACATGATACTCTGTATTTAGTTTGCTTTTTCTACAAACGGGGGTGTCCATTTCAGTGCCTCTTTACTATTTTTTCTGGGCTGTACTCAAAAGGGCCGATTTTCGTCATGCGACTTTTTGGACCAATTTTTCCGCTACCATCTTTATTCATTTTGAGGAGAAATAAAATTGGATTTTGTCACTGAGTGATTAACTGAGTAATTAAAGTTTCACCCACCTTTTGAACAGTGGTCTGCAATGCATTGAATTCAGGCATAGTCCAGTAGAAGAATGTCAGCTTAGTGCCGTGTATTAGAGCTGCAGGCGCGTGCGAGCAAACGTCCTTATGTTCGCAATTCATGGGCCTGTAATTCCACTGGCACGTAAGAGTGAACAGACGGTCTCGGTGCAGTGCGAAGAGAATGTTCAGAATGTCCTGGTCTCCATACAGAATGGACTTTTCGTATTGTTCAGTCACCTCTTTTATGCGCCGCTCCATTTCAAATAAACGCATTCGAGTCAGGTTCATAATAAGGATCCCGCTGTTCACGCCTGCATAAAGAAGAGGTGAAAAAGGAATAGAAAAAGATAGGTCAAGCAAACCGTAAGCACACTCTCAAGTACACTCGTCTAGTATCTCGAACGTTTTTCTACCTACCTTGGAGCTAAAACACCTCACGTAATTTGTATAAACTAGAAATACTGTTAGCTTTTGTTTTTTTTACGTAGACCAAAAACTTGTGCAGCGTCTTTCTCGAATCGGCAAGTGCAAGTTTGGCTTCCTGCGTACATATCACTGAAAATGTAATCCTTTCCTTTCTTCCCAAAGTATGTCGTTCCCATTCACCTTGACAAGTCTTTACAAAAACTTCCAAGGGCACGTGGGAAACTGTTCTGTGTTATATCGGCGTGACGATTAGGACGCAGCCCGAGTCGAGAAGTACGAGAAGTATTAGACAGAAAAAATAAGGAAACGAAAATCGGTCCTGTTTACTTTTCCTCTGTATTCTAGCAAGATGTAAGTAAGCGACGGCTCTCGAACGAATAAAAACCAGAGCGCACGAAGCGAAACCGTTTGCGTCAGCCGTTGTATTCCGACTAATTTGTGCCTGGCATCCCGCAGTGGACTGGATGAAGCGCAAGTCGCTTTAATCTCCAACCTCTCGCTAGGCTCAATGTTACGGTGCCGTAATAAGTCGGCCTTTTCAACAGTTAGTACTTTATGTCATATCACAATATCAGTATTGAGGATTGCGTAGTTGCTTACACTGAAGCCAGTCCTATTGTTCATTTTATTTCGTTGTTCTACAATTTTATACATGCTCACTTGACTTTCTTTCTTGCTGAATTTCGGTGATACGAGTATTCTTTAGAACGATATATAAGAGCTAGAATTAAAAATGAATGCCTTCCGTTTTGTAATGATATAAATATTGTAAGAATGCAACGCAAAATTTCTTTTATCACGTCAATAGAATTGAAAACTTGTTAGGTGAATCAAGAATTTTGCTGTCGCGAATTCGCCCGCAAAGCTTTATTTCGGTGTCGTAAAATATCAGCAGAGACAAAATCAACATGACCTGTAAGTTAAGTACACCTTTTGGTGGCGCTTCCTGCGTCAGTGAACACGACTGACGCGTCAGTTGGTGAGGAGCTGCATCGACTACTAGTCTGGAAAAGTTAATCGAATAACAATGCATTTTCTTTATCGGCGGGAGACGACTGCGCTGGATACATGGCAAACTGCTTTTAGGTAGTGTGGATAACTTTTACAGGCTCTCTGTACTAGGATCGCATGTAAGCAACCTGTTGTCGATGAGCAACTTATTGTACTTGAGATTGAAGGATGGCGAACTGGGTGAAGATTTGGCATATTCGACTCTTTCTGGCTTGGCGCGTGGCTGGTGAAAAATCGTTGGTCATATATAATTTGTGATCTGAGTTTTGCTTTTGTTTGCAAAACTTTTTCTTTTCTCTTATAACTGGTGAACTTCACATAAGTGGGCAGTTTTCGGAGGTATGTGTGGTCCGATTCTATGCGAGCGCTGAATGTCAGATGAATTTATCTGGTTATCGAACAGGTTCGGCACTTTCTGTTTGGCCCACCTCATGTTTCGCCTACATCCAGAACTCCGCGAAATAACAGATTATTTCGCCGGCTTCACTCATTCAGTTCGTTCACACGCAATTTCTAAAACGCATTTTGCTACGAAGATCGGTGAATATGTGTTCAAATAAATTTTTTTCGTGACTTGAAAGACTTCTTCAATACTTTGGTGCTCTGATTACCGGCGATCAATGAAACCGATTGCTCCAACAGAATCGCGATCATCTCCAGTAACATCATTTCGCGAAGTCGTTTCTTCAGCTTTAGCAATGCGTGCTTCTACTTGGTCGGCCCAGTTATCTTTGATGCTAAATTAATAATTTTTGCTGATCCCGGCGGGGCCAAATTGATTAACACGCTAGTATTCAGCTTGTACGATGGCTGTTGGTGTAGGAGCAGTTAGTACAGATTCATTACTATCGGCAAGCGAAAATTTATTGGAAACACGTAGGTCTCTTTTAAGTGTGGTAAGGCGGAAACCCTTCTTGCGTCTTTTTCCAATCGTTCGCTGCTTTTTACTTTTTTTCGTGGTTTGTCCCTTTTTTTTTTGTTTGTGGTGTTTTCTTTTTCTTTTATTTTTTCTGCTTTCTCTCTTCTGTTGTTTTTCCTTTACCGTTTTAGTGTTAATTTCTCTGTTACTATTTTTTTCCTGTTTTATTCTTTCTATGTACTTACACAATGACGAGGCCTGACATTAAAGTCGTCCATATGGCTGTTTTGACGTCACCACACTGTTGCGATGGTCTTGGCTATTTTCACGTCGAATTGAACGTTTTGGCACTTAATAATTAATAATAACTCGACATCAACGACAATTTGCACACAGACACTCTCTACCCTCATACAGCTAATATTGTACTCAGCAATCAATTCATTTCTTAACAATGGCGGTATGCCACCCTACGCGGACGCACAAATCCTGTCCACACTCACGACCATATAAAGGATTTCACCTGGCATCCTATGTATATGAAGAATGACTCCGTACTAATGTTCGCCGCAACGATTATGTTCGTCCCCCCCCCCCATTTCATAAAAAAAAAATTCTTATTCTATAATGAAGCAGGTGAAGGAAAAATAGGTTAAATAACAGTTTGTACATTACACAGCGAGGAGGAGCAATAAATTTTAGTTCAGGCCATCTTACGAAATTATTTATATGCCAGAGACCTTATTCGCCTATAAGCAAGCAATACATACTGCGCAGTCATGACAATTAGCTCGGAGTTCAATTCGTATTCTTAACACGGTAGAGAAATGCCATATAATTACTGATAGTTGGTCATGTTCTCTGAAGGATATCACTTAAATAGTTTATCGTCAACGCTTAGAAATGTCAGTACCGTCGTATGATGATTTGCTAAGCTACGAATAGTGATGTGTACGGCAGCTGTGCGTGATACTGCATACGCAGACAAACGCAAGTTGTTTGCCTATGTCTGTTATATACGTAATGACTTGGCGTGAGCTTCGGTCATTACTTTATTTAGCTGTTTATAGAAAAGCAAAAGCCGCTAGGCTCAGCGTGTCAGACGAGTATTATTAGAGCGGCTATGATTCTGCTCTGTGGTTAGGGAACATTAACGAAGTCCGCCTCCTTAAATGCACTTAGAGTTTTGCCATAGTTGTCCTGAGCGTTCTGAATTGCGCCTTTCAAGTTGGTAGCAAGTACCCACATCATTTAACAAATAATACACGCCAAGTAAGGAAATCATTGTGAGCGATACTAGCCAAATTAAAGCTCAGCCAGGAAGAACCATGTTATTCCATTCCGGCAAGAACTGGTCCCGTGCACGTGATTGGCTACCGGAAGGGCAGTAACGTAATATGGGCTGGGGTCGAAAATAAACTTCAAAATCACTTGATCCCAAGCCGTGGTGCTTTTCTAATGTAGCATTATGTCTACATCCTTGTTGTGAACTTTATTTGCTCTTAAAGTTTCTCATGTGTTTTATTTAGCCAACTCGTACCCGCAATCCTAGCCTTCGCAGTTCTATTGACTTTTTCGGCTCGTATATGTTCCAAATTTGTCTGCTGCGAAACGTACCTCATAAATATGCATATTGCGATAACTCGCTCAAAGTAATGCGTTATTAGCAAAAAAAAACTATCAGGGTCATTTCAACGCAACCTTCAACAGTACGACAAGGCAGTAGTAATGACTCCCGCTTTCCTTTCAGATCCTCTTTCGCATACATGCAGTTGACTTCTCACTGGATTAGTAATTCCTAATTTGTGCTTGTGCTATCTCATTCTTACACGTTAGCTTAGATTCGTATGCTACCGCACATTATGAAACTCCCACTGATATATATAATATATATATATATATATATATTGTAGGGGTGTGTTTAATTAGTAAACCCAGATGGATCCAGCCGCTCAGGAGGAACACGCAGTGGAGCGTCACGCATGGCGAATCAGCAAAGCAGCCACCAACTTCTTCTTCCTCGAGTGCGCCAGCACGCGATGCATGGCAGTGGCTATTATGACGAAGATTACCACACTAGATCCCCCCCCCTACCCCCGGGCAGAGAAGAAGCCATCCTGGCGACGTATATGGAGCCGAAAGGACAGACGGATCGTAGTAGGACTTGATTCGGTTCACATGAACTGTTTCGCGTCCACGGCGACGCAAGTCCGCAGAGGGCGTAACAGGCTCAACTACGTAGTTGGCAGGAGATGTTTGTTGGAGGACTCGGTATGGACCACGGTACCGAGCAAGAAGCTTCTTTGAAAGGCCGGTGGTTGTGGCAGGGACCCAGAGTCACACCAGGGAGTTAGGTGCATATGGAGAAGGCTCGCCGGTGTCGCGGTCGTGTTTTTGTTGCCACTGGTTTTCCGTTGTAAGCGAACGAGCGAGCTGACGGCATTCTGCGTACTGAGCGGCGTCCGAGAGTGGTGTCGATTCAGAGACAACAGTGCGGTAGGGAGAAAGCGCGTCCATTGTACAGGTTGGCTCGCGCCCGTAAAGATGAAAGAAGGGAGAAAATCCAGTGGTGGTCTGTGTCGCAGTATTGTACGCGTAGGTACGAAGGGGAGAACTTGGTCCCAGTTGGAATGAGCGTCGTTGACGCACATGGCCAGCATGTCACTCAGAGTACGGTTGGAGCGTTCGGTCAGACCATTCGTCTGAGGGTAGTAAGAAGTTGCGGTGCAGTGAATGACGCGCATTCTTTCAGTAGGGCCTCAAAAGCTTCGGACAAGAAAACGCGTCCGCGGTCACTGAGCAGTTCCTTCGGTGTCCCGTGGCGAAGAATCAAGTTGTTGAGAAGAAACAAAGGAACGTCTCTTGCGGAGGCAGAGGGTAACGGTGATGTTTTAGTGTAGCGAGTAAGATGGTCTACTGCCACGATAATCTTCGGGTTTCCAGCGGGAGTAGTAGGAAGAGGGCCACAGAGATCTATGCCAACGCGGTCAAAAGGACGAGCAGAACACAGTAACGGCTGCAACGAAACAGGGCACTTCTGAGGTGTTTTTTGGTGTTGACAAGATTCGCAAGCGCGCAAAAAATGTACAAAGCGGTACATTCCACGCCAATAAAATCGCAGACGTAGGCGCGTGTAGGTTTTCAATACGCCACCGTGGGCACACTGTGGTTCACTATGGTACGCAGCAGAAATGTAGGTGCGGAGATGACGCGGGATGACTAGAAGCCACTTCCGTCCATCAAGCAAATAATTGCAGCGATATAGAAGGCCGTCACGAATGGAGAAGTGGTGGGCTTGCCGGACTAGCGCTTTGGATGAATAACCGGTAGTAGCACTTGAAAGAAAATGCAAAAGTGCACTGATCCACGGGTCATTCCGCTGCTTGGTAGCTATGTCGACAGTGACAAGAGTCGACAAATCGTAAGCACAGACGTGGTCAGACGAAGTATCTCTAGGCAATGGCGAGCGGGGAAGAGCATCCACGTCCGTATGTTTCAGGCCTGATCGATAAATGACATGAATGCCATACTCCTAGAGACGAAGAGCCCAGCGAGCAAGGCGACCGGACGGGTCTTTCAGACAGGCTAGCCAGCACAAAGCGCGGTGATCGGTCACGACATAAAACGGTCGGCCATACACATAGGGATGAAATTTTACAATACCCGATATACCGGCCAAACATTCTCTTTCTGTTACTGAATAAACTCTGCTTTCGTCAATGCTCGGCTGGCCTATGACACAACATACTCACTGAAACCGGGCTTACGTTGGGTAAGGACGGCACCAAGCCCAATACCGTTGGCGGCAGTGTGAATCTCCCTAGGTGCAGTCGGATCAAAGTGGCGTAAAATGGGAGGCGAAATCAAAAGGCGGCGTAAAGTATCGAAGGCTTTATCGCAGGCCGGAGCCCAGGCCGAAAGGTTAGAGCAGCGATGATACAGGCGAAGTTCAAGATGAAACATCGAAAGTAGGAGCAGAGGCCGATAAAGCTCCGGAGCTGCTTCAGGGAGGTTGGCTTCGAAAACTCGGCAACTGCGCGAAGTTTGGTGGAGTCGGGAGGAATGTCATCCTTAGAAACTACGCGGTCTAAAGTTGTGAGTTTTCATGCGGCAAAGTGGCACTTCTTCAAATTCAACTGAAGCCCAGCATCGGCGAGACACGTGAGGACATGATTTAGGCGGAGAAGATGAGAAGAAAAGTCGGTAGAAAAAACTACGATGTCATCCATATAACAAAGACAGGTCTGCCACTTGTGTCCAAGAAGATCAGTGTCCATCAGGCACTCGAAAGTAGCTGGAGCATTGCGACGGTCAAAGGGCATAACGTTGAACTCGTATAAGCCGTGAGGTGTTATAAAGGCAGTTTTCGAGCGGTCATCGCCAGCCATCGGCATTTGCCAGTAGCCAGAGCGCAAATCCAGGTGGATTTGCGCTCTGGCAAACAGTACCGCAAATCCTGTCTTGCAAGGTAACTGTGTTAGTACACCATCCATTTCCTTGTCTAAACGAGAGCTGGCTTTCTTGGGTTGAAAGCATCTGTGATCTCCCACTTTTTTTCGCATATTTTTTCTATTTATGAATATTTTTCTCTTGGGTCAGCGCATGCGCTACTTTTGCTCATATTCCGTTCGACATGATTGTTTTTGCCTTTCTTCGTCAGTCAGGAAATAGCGCCTGTGTCGTGGTGTGTACTCTCCCCTTTTGTCCGTCGTCCAAAGGATCCCCGCCGACCTCCTATAAGTCAGCGCAACCGGTCCTTTGACTGGTCCCCTGTATTTATGGGCGCAATAAAAGAGTTCACCACCACCACTTGGTGTTGCGCTTCTCGTATGGTACAGATACAAGGTTTAGAAGCCGTGACTTGTTTTATCTTCTTGGGCTCTAAAATTACCTCCGAAGGTGATTCCAGCCATGAAATTAGTAGACTTCTGCTTCTGGTAAAGAAAACCATGGCTAGCATGGACCGCCAATCAAAAAGCAGGGACATCACACTGCCAACCAAGAACCGTGTAATGCGAGCTATGGTTCTTCCAGTTGTGATGTATGAAAGAAAGCTGACCGCCAAAGAGTTGACGCTTTTGAATGGAGGCGCTCCTTAATCTACCAGCGTTCCTTAATCTACCAGAAGATCAAATCAGTCGATATTGGCGACCATAAACCCTGACTGCTTATTTGAAGGTTAAATTCCATAGCTGAATATAAGCCATGGACTTTGCTCAACTGATTCGAAGAGAGGAGCTGCTAGAGAAACCTTTAATGCTGGGAAAGATTAAGGGGCAGAGAAGAAGGCGTATGCAAAGAACGTGATGATTATATAGCTGCTACGAGATAAGACGTGACATTCAAAAGTTAGTGGGAGACAAGAAAACTCGGCGTGTAATGGTTTATGTGGTCACGAAGTGCCGGACCCAACGGAATTGATCTGATAGTTCTCAAGAGCAACGTAATGCTCCCATTATCGCACCACTTCTCTCGTCGGCTTACCCTACATCTATGTCGCAATGAATCCGCATCGAATTAATTCACTGGCACGTTCCAGGAAATAATGTTTCTTGCGGAGGTAGATGCGCACGCCAAAGGCCAGACATTTTCGAAATGCGGTTGACAACAACAGAAAGCACGATTCGTTTTCAGACATGCAACTTCTCCAGGTTCAGGTTATAGTATTGTTTCTAATAAAAGACCACATTTTACTTCCAAGAACTTCCAAACGCTTCGGTCATGGATTAGGCTCAAAAAACGTCCTGACGACTCCTTATTACTCAGGCTTCAACGACCTCGCAGAAAACTTTGTCCCAACCCTCAATAACGGTCTCGTTAAGACCGTGCAGGTGAAGACACTGCAGGTAAAGATACACAAGCGTCTATTTCCAAGCACCACTTCTAGGGGCACGTCAACTTGTCATCACCAAGACAACACACCAACTCCCAGGGACGTCCCGTTTAAATCCCAACATCCCACATCCTAATAGGTTAATCCACAGGACGCCCCTGATAGCTCCCTTCTGGACTGTGTTCGAATCTCCAAAAAAGGACCTCCGTGGCACGTTTCATTCACTTCTTTTATAAGACCATGCAAAATAGATTCCAGGGCAGTTATAAGGAATCATGCACCCTGTCGCACGAAAGCGAGTGAACAAGAACCACGCAAATTCGCTTGAAATGTCAAACACAAGACACACTGGTCATCGCTATAACTAGAAATTGACGCCGTCCCTGCTACGATACTCAACAGTTGCTAACTAAATTTCAGTTGCACTTTTCCAAGAGTCTATGTTGGGGGGTTGCAACTGATTGTTCATTATGGTTTTTCAAAGCATATGAACAGCGAATGCAAGCCCATAAATACATTAGCAGATGCATGGGAATTGGTTCCTTTGGAAAATATATAAAAGGCGGTCACGAAATATGCTGCATTACATGCAGCCTACCATGATATGAGAGGTAAGGTTCAATGTGAATCGTGTTCGCAAAAAAACCATACGTCAATTGCAACATTTAAACATGGCGCCCAACAAGCACATGGCGCCCAACTTCGAAGAACACAAACTAGGTCTAACTAACGGCTTTATTTTATTGTCGACAAAGAATCGAAGATGCTCAGTTAACAGAATGTGGCATGTAACCTTCGTTCACTGTACTGCTAACAAAATATATAACTATTCAAGAAACTATTTTATATTGCTTTGCACATTACAGGACACCCTTGTTGTGGAGTATATATAGAAGTGCTTGAGAAGTGCGGTAATCTCAAAATTGGCTCTTCTTTGTAAAATGTGAGTATATGCGTAACGTCTATGTGTGTAATTTCGCAAGAACCGCAATGTTTCCGCTGTGTGTTTATTGTGCATGACATCCGCAAAAAACGCAGTTTCCCCTGTGTTTGTTGTGCATAGTATGCGACACCCAGTATATAAGCATATGCAGAAAACGTGTATAGTTCAGGCTGCAGCATGCAGTGTTTAACGCCCCCGAAGATTGCTTTGCACATGGGCGTTCTTTGAGAACGTAAAATGTTTTAGCCAATTATGATTATATATTATCACGTAGTGGCGACAAGGCCGTTGACCCCACTACGTGACATTTGGTGGAGGTGCTGCGTTTGATCCTTCAAGCGAAGACCCCAGCCTTGTTCCTGTTACCCTGGAGGACCAGTCAGCAGGCCACCGATTTAGTCGCCGGCTTGAAGGGCTCGCACCTGAACACGGTCTGCTACCGGACCCCATTCGATCTCGGAAGGCATCGACGCTGACAATGGCCCAGCCTACCGCACCGGTGTTTTTCGTCCAACACCGACAGCCCACCTGCTACCATGGACGACCGGACGAAGATGCGGAAGACTGGATGGACCTTTTCGACAGTGTGGCAGAATTCAACGGCTGGAACGAAGCCGCGAAACTCAGGCAAGTCTACATTGTTCTTCAAGGACATGCCCGAATTTGGCTCGAACATCACGAGGCTTCTTTAAAGGATTGAGAGATATTCAAAGCAGAGTTTTGTTAGCCTTTTCAAGTTCTGTCTGAAAAGAAAGACCTCAGGCCCTCCTCCAATCCAGAATTCAACTCCAAAACGAGGTCATCCTGGTCTACGTACAGGAGATGAAGCACCTGTTTCGCCGCGCCGACCCTAACATGACCGAAGGTGAGAGAATCAAAAGTTGTTGTGTCGATACTTTGGGTCGTGCAAAATCATTCGCCGCTTCGGACCACTGGACTATGAAGTCATTCCCGACAGATCGTCAGCATCACAACGGCGACGCACACACCTAGAAATTGTACATGTTGTAGGACTGAAGTCATATTACGCGCGTTAAAAGGAAACTGCACCGGTTGTAGATTTTGATGAGTTTTGAAGAATCGAATGATCATAGCTTCCGGGTTAAGCATGCGAAATATCTTCGTGCTAGCATTTCAAACAATGGCGCAAATAGCGATTAAATCTGCTTCGGCTCTCAGGCTTCTCCGCACATCACAGAGACGCGTGGGGGGGTGGGGCACATGATGACGTCATTGATGGTATCGGTATGTTTCTCGCATAAAACGGATTGGTTTGAAAAAGTAAAAACAAGGCTATCAAAACTAAAGGCCTAGAAACATTGTTTGGTGTCATCGGAAAAGGCACTGCAGGATGGGGGGAGGGAGGTAACAAAAAGAAGAAATATTACCATCCGTGACGTCATCACTGAGCTTCTACGCAGTACTTCAGTGCTGTGAGGAGAAGCTCGAATTTTAATCGTCGATTACGTCATCAGTTTTATTGAAAGCGCAAAAACACTTTGCAAGTATTACCGGCAGCTTGTGGAGAGTGGAATCATTGAATATCACAAAATTCTCGAAAAGCGATGCAGCTGCCCTTTAAAAGGAATCTGTGGTGTTTAAACTTTGTAGTGTTTATGTTTAGTTGCTTTGTTTTGGAACATCGAGGCGATGTTTTTTTTTAAGGGGGGAGTAATGCCGCGAAACCTTCAAAACTGTATTTGTTGTTTTTTAACAGCCGCCGGCATGCGGCCTTATCACTCTGATTCTGGATCGCGTATCAGTTCTGTATTCTTTGTTTGTTAATGCTCGATGTCCCGAGACGCGCCTTTATCAGTTTCGTTGTAGCGCAAGATGCACCGAGATCTGTCTTTTCATAGCCGATCTATTGAAGACAACTGGTTAACCTTCAAAAATAAGATAAACGAACTAACTTGCAAGTTCATTCCTTCTACCAGTTTTCGGGCCAATCGCCAAAAACCTTGGTTTACTAAAACTCTCAAAAGATTGGAAAGAAAGAAAAACGTCTTTATAGGTCAGCAAAAATGCAGCCTAATACAGAAGCATGGCAGCGATATCATGCAGCCGAGGACACGTACTACACAGCACTCCGTAGCGCCAAAAAAAAAACCTTTTTCGAAACTGACCTACCAAAAATCCTGGTCAGCAACCCTAGAAAGTTTTGGGAAATACTAAACCCACAAGCGACATGTACCATTGCCCTTACTAACCCAGCAGATGAAGAGATTAGTGACGCCGACTGTGCCGACGAGTTCAATTGCTCTTTCGCTGCTGTTTTCACGACAGAAACTAACTCATCAATGCCCAGCCTACTTCCATCAGTGCTTCCAGCAATGTCACCTGTTACCATCAGTGCGCATGGCATCTCAATCCTCATTAACAAAATTAAGCTCTCATCATCTGTTGGCGTTGATGATATCAATTCCAAAGTTTTAAAAAATACTAAAGACATCTCTTCCGTATATCTGTCTCTTTTATTCTCAGAGTCTCTTTAAACAGGAACGCTACCGAACGACTGGAAGATGGGGAAGGTCATCCCGGTCCACAAATCAGGTACAAGAGAATCGCCATTAAACTACCGTCCCATCTCTCTAACTAGCGTGCCACGCAAACTCATGGAACATGCCATCTACTCCCATATCATGAACTTTCTAGATTCACACAACTTCTTTCATCCTGCGCAACATGGTTCCCGAAAGAGTTTCTCGTGCGAAACACAACTAGCAGTCTTTACATTCGATCTGCACACTAACCTTGATCGTAACCAGCAAACTGATTCAATTTTCTTAGACTTTGCAAAGGCCTTTGATAAGGTGCCTCACAAACGCTTACTAATGAAACTCTCCGCTCTAAATTTGCATCCCAACATTCTAAATTGGATTAAAGAATTTCTTGCTAACCGCTCACTGTTCGTCTATGTTAATAACAAAAGCTCAAACACAATCCCCGTAACATCTGGCGTCCCACAGGGATCTGTACTCGCCCCTCGCCCCTCTCCTGTTTTTAATATATATAAATGACCTACCTCTTCATGTACACTGTCAGATAAGAATCTTCGCCGACGACTGCGTAATCTATCGGAAAATTACTAACGTTTCTGATCAAGTAGCACTACAGCATGACCTAACCCAAGTGCAAGAATGGTGCAACCGCTGGTTAATGACTTTAGACGCCAAGAAGTGCAAACTCATCTCTTTTACTCGTCAGCATAACCCCCTTATTTTTTCATATGAAGTTGCTAACTCTTCCATAGAACGCGTGGAATCATATAAGTACCTTGGAATCACACTTTGCAGCGACCTTTCTTGGTGTACACACATAACTAACATCATATCATCTGCAAACAGATCTTTAGGCTTCATAAAACGTCACCTACGTCATGCGCCCCAACAAGTAAAACTTTTGGCATATAAAACACTGGTCAGATCAAAGCTTGAGTATGCCAGTCCAATATGGAACCCATCTCAGATATACTTAACAATCGCGCTTGAATCAGTTCAAAACCGCGCCATCCGTTTCGTGCATCACGCATACTCGTATTCCATCAGCGTTTCATCTCTAAAAGAAAATTCCAGTCTTGATAACCTTTTACTCCGTCGCCGCATTGCCAGTCTTTGTTTACTGTACAAAATTCTAAACAGTTCACTAAATCAGGCACCTTACATTGTGCATCGCACCCACATACCTCATCGCGCTTCGCATCCATTTCAGATAACTCGGCTTGTTGCTCGCACCAAAACCTTTTCAGGATCTTTTTTTCCCCGAGCAATTGTGGACTGGAATGCCCTTCCCCACGAAGTTGCCGCCCTCTCATGCCAATCTTCATTTATTGATGCCTTAAAAATTTATTTTCAAACGCAATGACCTGTGCTTGTATTTTCTCATGCTTGTAAACCCACCCCTTATGTAATGCCTCCAAGAGAGGCCTTTAAGGAAACAAAGTGAAGTGAAGTGAAGTGAAGTGAAGTGAAGTGAAGTGAAGTCGCGAAGATTGCAGCCACTCGTGTGTCTTTCTACAATGTTCCAGCTTGTGCTGGTAGCAGTTGCGACGTTATCTATATTGTTCTGAGCAGCCTTTAAATTGAGCATTGACAAATGCGACGGGCATTCTTTGTTCGACGATTGACGAGCACGTTTGTTGCTATCGCCGCTGCAGAGTTGCTTAGTTCTTTTGCGGGCGCAAGTCAGCACAATAAAGAGCTTCAGTGCAATCACCGACTCTTCATTTGTGTCATCGACCCTGGTCACCACCACGTGACAATACGTTTTAAATGGTTAGTACAACACAAAATAATTATAACTTCAATGTTAAGAATGGTCAACTTCAGCGTAGTGGCCTATAACGTTTAAATTCAACTCTGCCTCCAATTCTTCCCAAATCATCCCTGATTTATTGTCCGAATACAAATTAACGATGGCAACTTGAGTCTGCTCTAACATTTTTTTTAAGAACTGGAAACAATTTTTGAAACATATACTTGCATGCTTCTTACAAGGCCTCTGCAAGACAGGGCCTGGAATATCAAGCAGAAAAAAATGTCCTAAATAATGTCCCAATAAGCTCCTGAAATACCCGAAACATGTCCTACCGCGGTATTGTTTGGGACGTCCTGAGGACGTCGCTTTTGTCTCATTTGGGATGTTTTGGGGAGTTTTGTGGGACTTCTTTGGACTTACCTAGGACACCCAATTCTCCCATAATCGGAATCCCCGGGATGTCTCTGGGATGCATGCATGCTGTCTGGGCAGGCTCAGCTGTTGAAAAGTCCTGTGCATGGTGTCCATGGAACTATTGATGAGGCTGACGCCAGTGAGTTTTACTTCTTATTTATTTACAGGTACTGCAGCCCAGACATATACATGGTCCAGGCAGGAGGGGCATCCGCGGTACAAAATAAACACACGTATAACAAGCATATGTGACTGTACAAAAAACAAATTTCATACAAAAATTCATACCGAGCGAAGTACAAATAACAACACAAGAATTGACGCTCCAATTACTTAACAAAGTCACTGGCGCCGAAAGTGTGCGAAGGCAAGAAATTGCATTTAGTGGCAGTTCTGGAAAAAAATTAAAGAGCGCTGCAGAATCTGCATTGCAGTAATGCGAAAGCACGGACGCTGCTGTTCGTTGCTGTTAGTTGCTTCTGGCTGCTCCTAGTTACTTTATTCAATTCTTCTTTACTCATTTTAGTCTTTGGTACTTACAAATTGCGCGCCAATCCCTTCCTATGCTCTTTTTCGACTCTACTTCCGGTAGCGGGACGTCATATCCTTGACATCACCTTAATTGACTGAAATAATAATCTACTTTAGTATTTGATACATTCAAATGCAGCGCCAAGCTACTAGCTAATGAGACCAGTTTCGCCTTTACTTTAACATTTTGTGCCTCTAATTAATTACCTATATTACCTAGAGGCCTAATTATTTTTTCGAACACAACATTAGGTCTCCCTTTATAGATTGAAACTACTCATTATTCTCTACCACTTCTCAATTACAGCTGCTGCGGACAACTTTTACATTTTTTGCCGATAATTAATTACCTATTTAACGTATTAGCCTAATGAATTTCCCAGACACAACATTACGGCACCCTCTATTGATTGACACCACTCATTAAAGTTTACCGCTTCTTAACCACGAGGGGAGGAAGAGTCGTGCCTGTGCGCTTCAAATCAGAGCGCCGCGTGGCAAAGGGCCGCTGCTGTGTAGAAGCCGCCAGACCACAAAATTTTAAAATTAACTTCGTCTACTCGGAACAGGTCTATTCCTTGACATGGAGTCAGATACGCAATATTAAACTAGTCATAACCATTGATTGAAAACCACCGCAATACAGGGCTCAGAAAATTTTAGGCACTTTAGTTCCTGTTTATTGTGCACTGATATCGCACAGTACATAAAAGCCTTTCTAACTGTTCGTAAATTATAATTTGGTGCAGACGAAAGAAAACGCGGTAAACCAGTTGATACCTGCGGAGTAGTTGTTTCAGTTCAGTTCAGTCGTTCAGTCGTGTCCGACTCTTCGTGACCTTATGGACCATATCACGCCACGCTTTCCGGTCTCTCACTATCTTCCTAACATCACATAACTTCATCTGCAGCGCCTCGAGGATGCCATCTAACCATCACGTTCACTGCCTACCCCTTCTCCGGTGACCCTCAACCTTTCCCAACATCAAATCTTTCTCCAGCGAATCCTCTCTTCTCATCAGATGACCAAAGTAGCTTAGTTTTAACTTTAGAATTTGACCCTCCAATGAGCAGTCAGGGTTTATGGTTGACCATATCGACTTGATCTTCTGGCCATCCAAGGAACTCTCAAGATTCTCCGCCAGCACCACAATTCAAACGCGTCAATTCTTCGGCGGACAGCCTTCTTCACAGTCCAACTCTCACATTCATACATCACAACTGGAAATACCATCAGCAGTAGTGGTAGGTGCATAGACTTGGATAACTTATGTTGAAAGGCTGACTTTGGAACCGAAGCGAAATCATTCGGTCGTTTTTGGGGTTGTACCCTGGCACTGCTGCGTGACTGGTCATAGGGTTTTCTTGGCAGAAAGTTGTTTACTTTCTTTTAACCAATACTGAAAACCTTCTACAGGGCCAAAGAGGGTGGGTTACATAGCAAACAAAACAGCAATAACAAATTTTATATGCATCAACGTGTGGAGAAAAGCAATAGGGAATTATTGCAGTCGGTTATAGTGGGAAAAAATTAAAGTTGAAGAAATCTGTCCATGCGAAATACGGCGTTAGCGAGTTACGATGATGGTGGCGCGTATGCCTCGATGTTCAAAGCGACAGATATGGTGATGGGTTAATCGCTATATCTCGATTCCAAAGCGAGAAAAGAAATTGCAAGCGAATTTTTCTCTTCCTTCTTCAAGACATTGAGTACTATTAATTTGCGTTATTTCAGAAAGCGAGTCATACAGAGAAAATTTAGAGTATAAAAATTTACAGCTTTTCTCAGTACCTTTTATAGATGGGTGATATTGTGTTAAGTAAACGGGCACCAGGCAACGCATGCATATTGAAGTTTCGGTCTAATTAGTGAATTGCAAGCAAATAGTTTTACGCTAGAGAGAGAATGTTTAAGCTTATGTCCTAAAAAGTACTGTTCACATAATGCGAAAGAGAATGTGTTATTTATATGTAAATTCTATGATAATGTATTAGTAAGCATGACACCCAAATATTTCCTTTAGTCTCTTGCAACAAACTGACGAACCTAGATTGTAGTTAAAAGAAAGCTGAGTTTTTGTTTTGCGGGAGAAGCGAAGAACAACACAACGTAGACAGATTTACGGGCACTGACATAGCTGTTCCAATTCCTCAGTGTAGAGCTGCCAAGAGGAGACATGCTGAACAGTGCTCTCGCATGTTTTAATCGGTTTAAACGGAGATGAACTCCGGGTGACATTTTGTTGAAACCAAGCCTAATAACTTCTACTGACACATCTTTGTGCCTTGCTGCTGCAGGACTATCGAAAAGACCTATATGCCCTTTCTAAATGTCACAGGTGCACAAACATACTAATTGCCTGGCATTAATGGCAGTGTTTCATCACTGTGAACCTCCTGTTTCACTCTCGAATCAAATCAGCGTAAGCTGATCTCAAAGCACGCACATGACTAAAAACAAAAACTATTTACGGGGGTTTGATATAGGCAACACGCACTGGTAGTGTGAATGAGTTGGGAAAAGAAACGTGGGCAATTTGAACTGCGAGACATGCACCAACGAATGATGGTTTCGTCGAATGCGTCCCATTAAAGACAACTTGTAATGATCTCACTGTAGATGTCTAAAGTTAAGCTCCAAATAGAAGACCGTAATTATGTTCAATAATTATCTGCTCATCGAGCTAGCCTCATTTACAAACTCGAAGATACTGTGTGGATGGATTCGAAAGCAGTGTGCTTCAATAGGAATGCCGAATTGAGGTCATGGGGGTGTTTGCTAAAAAATAAGGACAAAATGTACCTGTTACCTAAATGTACCTTATCAAAACTTAAAAACAGCGTAGGCTGTGGATGATGAAGTGGCTGAAACAGATTGCCTGCAGGCGTTTAGAACTACCATCTCTCTATTGCCATCCCAGTTGCCCGAAAGATGAAAGCAAGGCATCTGGTGTAAAATGGAAAGCACAGAAAGAGTAGTCATGGCATGATAGAATTCATGTGCTGGTGACGAGGTATTGTCAATAAAACAGGGCTTCCGTTCGAGGTGCATTATTCAAACGCAGCCTCTTACAGGCTGCGGAGTATGCTGAATAAAAAAATTAGACATGAAATGCGTAGGATTTAGTTAAATATCTACATAAGGAATACCTTTTGGCGCCACACAGGATTTTACGACTATCAGTTCAGTTCAGTCGTTCAGTCGTGTCCGACTCTTCGTGACCCTATAGACCATATCACGCCACGCTTTCCGGTCTCTCACTCTCTTCCTAACATCACATAACTTCATCTGCAGTGCCTCGAGGATGCCACCTAACCATCGCGTTCGCTGCCTACCCCTTCTCCGGCGACCCTCAACATTTCCCAACATCAAATCTTTCTCCAGCGACTCCTCTCTTCTCATCAGATGACCAAAGTAGCTGAGCTTTAACTTTAGAATTTGACCCTCCAATGAGCAGTCAGGGTTTATGGTCGACAATATCGACTGATTTCATCTTCTGGCAGTCCAAGGAACTCTCAAGAGTCTTCGCCAGCACCACAATTCAAACGCGTCAATTCTTCGGCGGTCAGCCTTTTTCACAGTCCAACTCTCGCATCCATACATCACAACTGGAAAGACCATAGCACGAGTGACTGGCCATAGGGTTTTCTTGGCAGGAAATACTGGAGTGGATTGCCATTACGACTATACCTCGAAATATTTTGCGTTGACTAACGCGATTAGGTGACTTACCCAAAGGGTAGACAAATGGATGCCGTTTATATTTGGTGTACTCGTTGTCAACCGAGGTTTCACTCTCAGGGACCGCACCAATAATCTGCCGCTCATTCATAGAGTTAAACATACGCCAGAGACCTTCAACCGGCTGAACAAAAAGCATATCGGTGTCCACGTGTACCACGGCATCCACATCTGAAAGTAAGGACTGCAAAAAAACAACGGTGGTAAGAACCTTAATATTTTTTATCCAGTAGGCAGTAGGTGCGAACCAATCCCCTTCCTACGCCTCGCAAACATGATGCTTACCTATATGTAGGTCAGTTAGATAGTCACGCGAGCCATCGAAAGCTGTATTTGCTGTTTTCAACAGCCGCCAGCACGCGGTCTGATCAATTTCACTGTGCGCGCGGAGCGAGCAGATTTTCCTGCTCGTTGTGCAAGACTCGGCTTTATCACGTTTTTGTAGCTCGAGATGAACCGAGATTTTTCCCGACTTATCGCAGCTAAGCACGACTGTTTCAGCATCGTTCAATATGTTTCCAGGTTCGGGGGCCGGTTATTTAAATAATTATTCGCCACCTTTAAACTGAGCGCTTCCGAGTTATGCGGCCATTCCCTGTTCAAAGACCATAGAGCACATTTACTGCTATCGCCGCTGCCGAGTTGCTTAGCTCTTTTGGTAACTTGAGTTATTTCTCTGACCCACTCTGCACGCTTCCTACCTCTTAATGTTACCCCTACCATTTTTCGTTCCATAGCCCTCTGGGGTGTCCTCAACTGAAGTAGAACTCTCTTGGTTAGGTTTCATATACACAGTCCCCTATCTCCGACTCAACAAACAGGAAGCGTACGCCTTGGACGTCATGTTGCGCACGACGTGCAAGACGGGCCTACATCTCCCAATCAATACTTCCACAAAACGCCTTCTACAGCTTGGCCTCCCCAACACAGTTGGGGAGCTTGTGGAGGCCCATCGCCAAGCCCAATACTTGCGTCTCACCAAGACCTCCACCGGTCGCCTTAACCTGGAGACTTCAGGCATTCGCGTCCGAGCAAATGACCCTACCCTCCTTCCCATACCACGCCTCCTCCACCGAGACCTCATCAAGCCTCTCCCTCGCAACATGCACCCCCAGTATTACAAGCAACGCCGCTGAGCCTGAGCAGAGGCACTCCACAAATACTACGGCTCCGAAACGTACGCCGTATGGGTGGACGCCGCATGCACGAATGAGGGAGCGGCATTGGCCATCACCAATTCCTTCTTGTAATCTCTTGCTACGTTCTGCCTCCCCTCGTTCACCTCCTCGGAGACAGCCGAGGAAGCAGCCATCACTTATGCGCTTGCGCACAGGGAAGCACGCTACATAATTTCCGACTCTAAAACTACGAGAATAAATTTTGAGCGTGGTAGAGTTCACGTTTCTGCATTCAGCATACTGAACTCGCCCGCCACCAACCCGCCCCGCCATATGGAGCTGATATGGATGCCTGCGCACTCCGGGAATCCCGGTAAGAAGGCCTCCAATGCGTTAGACCAAGGTTCTTTAAACCGGGCGCCGGCGGCCTCCGATCCGGGGTTCACGCTTAATCGCATGCGCTCTTTCATTAAGCTAACGCTGGCCTGTCGGGCCGAGCGACGTCTCTACGCCCCACCTCACCCATCGCTTGATAACTACCCCCAGACGTTCTGGCAACGACTCCAGACGCGCACCCTTCCGTGCCCTTATAGTACCTCTCGCTACCATCACACCCTCACCGACAACAACCCCACCGCCAGATTGTCTGACTGGGAGTAGGCTTTCAAGGACAGGTAGATACCCTCGCCCAGGTCCTGTTCCAATGACTGGCGGATCCTCCCCCGTGAGGTCTGGAGCACCTTACCACTTGGGAAGACTGGGAGACCCTGCTGCACTCCGAGGACCCGGTTCGGCAGAAGATCGTCATCATCATCATTATCAAAAGGTTTTTATTTCCACCGAAATGAGACTCCTTTTTGGACCCCTCGGCACGCAGGCCTAAGGGAGCCCAGCCCTACTCAGGAGTCTCGCAAACTAAGGTCTGGTGACGACACATTGTTGCCTCACGGCCTCAGCCACCAGGCGGATGGCTTTTGCATCACGGCCTCAGCCGCCAGGCTGATGGCTTGCTGCTGTTGAGCGCGGTTCTCGCTCCGCACAGACTGGGCTGCCGACGTCATGAACCATAGGAACATGAAAGTAAGAGTATAGTGGGGCCATGCGGGAGCCCACGGACATGCATGTCCCAAACTGCTTTTTTTTAACAGTTATGACTACTACTACCACTACGATTCTTATTACAGCGAAAGATTTACAGCCCCATTACGCGAAAATCCTGTCGCTATCATATGGACTCCATGGTACCCCAAAAAGACTTCAGGCGACACAGACTTCCGGTGTGACAGATACTGCACCTTTCCCTTCCTGTGAACCAATTATTCTGGCGAAAGCCTTCCTCCTCAAATGATAAATGTTTATCCTCCTCCTCGTCCTGTAAGCTCACGGTGGGATTAGCGCGTCGGCGAGATTTGACTGCGAGATGACAGCGAGATTCTATTAGTGAATGATACTGCGCCTTTCCTTACCTGTGAACCAATTTTAAAACGCCGGTGAACTTCGATGCGTTCCACGGAACGCTGGTTGGGTTCGACAAAGGGCGCGCGATGTATCGTGCGCTGCAGCAATGCTCAGGCTTTTGCATTTCTCCACTGCAGAATCTGCAGTGCTCTCGGAACTTTTTGCAATTCAAACCACTCCATTGGTATTTGAATAGTGTTCGCTAACACAGCACTAGCATTGATGTTCACCCAAACAGCTTCAGTATAGATCCATACAAGCATATTAAACGGTGTCAGCTTATTGCCCTGTTAGTGAAACAGAGTACCAATGACGATTATAGCTTCTCATTCTAAGACCGTGATGGACCAGCAAGCAGAGAGTACCGGTTTTTTCGCCTGGCTTGTTCCTGACGGCATGCTTGAACCAATTGCTATGTGAACGCGGAAGCGCTGGTTCCTTCTCGAAAGTTTAATATGAATTAAGTTAGCTATGCAAACTCTACGTTATAATATTCTCATATAATAAAGATGTACCTGGCAATAACATTGACATCGAGCTGAACCCGAAACGCTTTAAATATACATTTAAAGACCTTTAAACGCTTTAAAGGCCCTGTTGCGCCGTAATGCATTAATACTGTTATTGCTGTTTTATTATTGCATTTTTATTGTTGTTTTTTGTCACAGCTGTTCTGCCACTGTTGCGTGATGCCACTGTGGGAGCGTGGGGCTTTCCGAAGGTGTCCCTGAGACACCTTTTTCGTGGCGCTTGCAGTGTCATATACATATTGTATGTGATATGATGTGATATGATGCAAATAAACTTCAATTCAATTCAATTTGTGCACAGTACTGCATTCTAACTTGAAATGATCCTTGCCATATCAGACTGTTCTCAACCGTTCCAATTCAATTTTAGGCATCACTGCAACGTGACCATAAGTTTGTTAAGCTATATTTGTATTTTTCCGACAACCTATAGGGCTTTCTAAACTTTTTTTTTCCTATCATGTTTCTCAGTTCCTGAGAGCAGTCATGTTATGTACAGATGACTAGAAGATATATCTGGCTTTTTTCTCTCCTTTTATGCCTGCGCATCGTAATTCCTGCGGTATTTTTGCCATCCCTGAAAAATGTCTTTGACATGTTATTCCAACACATATTGTGCTGTTTATTAGGTTGTGGCCAGGTATTTGGTCGAGCGTGACACGCTACTGTTTGTAGGGGCGAGGTCCAGTCAAGCTGCGAAGCGCGGCTTTTTACCATATCTCCACCGTGTCCAACGTAAATAAATAAAGATCTTTTCTTATCGCAACTTGGAGGTTATTCAGTATTATTGCGATACACCTTTGTTTTTCTTCCACATGTCAGGAACGTATGAAAGCCGTTACAATTTTCATAACAAAAATAATTGTAATAGAGATATTATCCTGCACATGCGACTTATAGGTCTGTTTTGTTTTAAATGTTTGTTGTTTTATTTCCCAGAAGAATTTTTTCAAAGGGGTAGAATGGTGTGTGGTCAGGCATACTATGTATGCGCCTACTCTACGGTGGCACATGTGGCGGACGTCATATATAGGTGAAACCACAGCCTAACCGAAACAGGAACACGAGGAAGAGAACTGGGCACGAGGCTGAGTATATTATATAGGCACTGTTAATAACGCTTAAAAAGTCACAGCTTTGGTTAGTTGCCATAATATTCTGGGAGGTTAATTATTCATCTCTGCTGCTTGGATATTCTGAGCATGTTTAGGGAATGTGAAACTGGGCTAAATTTCGCGCCTGAAGACGTACTAGCGACTGGGGACTGCACGCTTCAGAATTGACCCCATTTCTTCATTAGAGACACGCTGAGTAGTGCTATCGTTCTTTATCTTGATAAAACTCGAGAAATAAAGCTTACAGATTTTAATCGAAGGAGGCCCTTCAACAAGTAACATTGATTTTTCTCCTACCTCTATAAAACTCGGCGGAATATAAAACACAAGACTACTTTCGGGTACGATATGGCTTCAAATCATTCCTTGAGAGGTAAGCGTCGTATATTGTTCGCCCTTGCATGAAGTGCTCTGCACATCAAAAAAACAGCCTATTACACTACGATTGGCTCATTAAGCCTCAGCACAGCAGGAAAATTGAAGTAGCTCTGTACGAAGAACCATTCTTTGTAGGGAGATGGAATGAAAGTGCAAAAAAGAATGTGAAAGGAAGATAGCAACATATATGGTCCATTTTCCCAGTAAGGTCCTCTTCCACAGTCACTATTTTGGTGAAAAACTGATAATGGGTTCTCAGTTAGAGAAAATGAAGAAATAAGAAAACCAAGGGGTGACAGGTGAAGTCACAGACATTTTGCTGAACAGGCAAAGGCACAGCAAATGTGAGTTCTCTTTCCATGGCCATAATCGGAAATGAGATATCTCACCTCCCAGGCATTGTTCACATAATAATTCTGGCAGTGTCGGTTTGTTGGATTACGCTGAAGTTTCTATGTGTATTTGGGTACCTGTTAAATTTGGCTGATAGCGCTTGTCGGTGTTTTTTTCTTTTTGCGATAAATGGTCAGCTGTTGAGGAATATCACTAGTGTTTGACACACATCGTAATATTAAAGACCGCCTTGTCAGAAACGAAGTATAGTGGATGAGAGCATTCTATGGCCTAAAATCAAATTATATATCATAACACTGAACGAGGATAAGCGAGGATACAGCTTTGTACAATCTCCGTCAGATGTAGTTTTCTTGGAAAAGAAGTCCACTTCAAAAGCGCGACAAAATGCTATATTCCTTTGCAAAGAGTATTTTCCACAATGCTAACACTAGAAAACATTGCGCTGCTCACCAACTGCATTAACAGGGCTGAGCGTGATGATCAAGTTAAAACAAGAAAATCCTCAACACATTGTTACTCGTGAACAGTTTATCCCTACACTTCGAGCTTGGCTACTAACATACAAAATTTGTTCTCTTGTCTGTTTTACCTTACATAGCCAGATTACGAATCTATATATTAAAATATATTCTAAAGTAACGAACAAATACAGTTCAAACATGATCGTTTCTCCACAACAGGTATGAGTGCACACTCTTGGCAAGATTGCTGCATGGAGTGTCAATAACTAAATTGCATTGTATTCTTTTTTAATCAGACTACCTATAGGAAATGCTTGCGAAGTACTAAACCCCTCAATTTCAGTAGCCTCACCGAAAGCAATGGCTTTTTATATATTGATTTACTTATTTATTTATTTATTTATTTGTTTATTTATTTAGTTATTTATTTATTATACCTTCAATGTACATGGTGCATTATAGAGGGGATGGGAAAATAGCACTGGCTAATTACAAATAGATTAGAATACAAATATAACATATATGAAAAAAAAAGATTCGAAACAACAGTTCTCAAAAACAACAATCGTTGTTTCTGAATATTTTCGTAATACCAGCATTCGTATGTCGCTACGTTAAACATCAATAAACAACAAGAGACAGTTCCTTACAGGGTAGAAGAGTCTGAGCGTAGCACATGGTCGAAACATTTTCCGCCACTTCTCGTCGTCCTTGGGGAAGGCTATTGGTCTCACGTCAAACACCACCCTCTTGAGCACGCTGGCTGGCCACGACGAGGGCTTTGTTCCAGGGAAGAATGCGAACGGACAGTGATTAATATATAAAAGGAAAGAGTGAAATATTACAAAGCAAATCCGCAGGTACACAGATATCGGACCCTTCAAGGTAGAAAATCATTTTGGTGCGATCGAAACTACTTCGACCGGCGATATTTCATTCCCCAGTCACGTAATCATGCTGCTACAGAGTTCACGTAGTTAAATTTACGAAGACCTTATCTCATTTAAGAATAATTAATCAAAGTGTTCTACAAGGATCAATACTTGGTCCCTTGCTTTTCTTTATGAATATTTATGACTTACCCTACACCCCTAACTATTCTAATTGCATTCTCTATGCAGATGACGCAATAGGCAACTTACATCCACATCGTACCTCTGCTTAAACACTCGCATTTTATATCCTTCTAACGATGACGCAATAGGCAACTTAGATCCACATCTTACCTCTGCTTAAACACTCGCATTTTATATCCTTCTAACTAAGTTACCTTTCTCGGTATTATTTTTTACAAGATTTGAAAATTTCACCAATATGCTAAGTTTTTTTTATCCAAAATGGCCTTCGGTATACGAGTACTAATTAATACTCGGTATTACTTTCAGGCAGAAATCATCCGCTCGCAATATTACTCTCTTATACACACGCACCTTACGTATTGTTTACATTCAAGGGCAACTACATACTTCACGCATATTTTCTGTCTTCAACATCTGCGAAACCAAGCTGTGCGCCTTATTACATTCAGCCCTCCAACCGCTCCTGTCACACCTTTGTATTATAGCCTGAGCAACGCTCATTTTTCGTGCCCACTAATGATATCATTCTGGATTGTTTTTCTTCTACAAGTTAATGTAATTCAAATAATAGAAAATTTGCTACAATAACAAGTTGCTCTCGCTATATATCCACAAGAGGGCGAATACAGGCTACTACGACGGGACAAGAGAGCTGACAAACGCATGCGCTGGCTAGCAACCAAATGATATAATGCTTCAAGTGAGGCAGCATATAAGGAAAAACAGAACAGGTGAAGAAAAAAGTAATCTCACAACCACATTCACTAGTGAAACATCCATCAAGACCGATCAAGATACCCGCATTCTTTTGCAGAGAGAGCTATCGACGGGCTGCTGATACACAGATGGTCTAGCTTTTTTATACTGTGGTCCTCGGCAATGATCCTCGTAGTCTCTTCTTTGTGCCGGGATATGATAACGGTCCGAATGAGATCAGCTTCACAATCTTCACATTCTGCGCAGTGCATGGCCAAATGATTTTTGCGTGACCTGTTTTCAATATCCTTTGCATGTTCACGTAATCAGTCATTGATGCAGCGTCCAGTCTCACCCACGTAAAAACGGCTGCATGACGTCGGAATCTTATAAGCAATGAAAATGCAATAGGAAACGAACTTCTTCTCGTGCTTCTTTCCTTCTTTCGATCCTAGTTCACCAGTTTGCACAAACCGCTTAGGTTGTTCCTGGACGAAAATCCGACCTAATGCCTGCTTTGCTTACAATTTTTTTCAGATGGTGCGAAACTTGGTGCACGTAGGGAACACGTTATTTTCTTTTTCTCTGGCTCACCAGCATCGATTCGCTTGTTCTTTTGCATTCCACACGGCGCAAGTTTTTTTTCACCTGTCCTGTTTTTTTGTTATATGCTGCCTCACTTGAAGCAATAATTCATTTGGTTGCTAATCAGCGCATGTGTTTGTCAGCTTTCCTGTCCCGTCTTAGTGGCGCTGTTTCTTTCCATTCGAAATAATCTGCATTATACGGAAAACAGACGGCTTACTTTCCTTCTATCTCTTTTTGGAAATAATTGCCTTCCTCTACATAATGATCTCGCATTTCATCGCCGTTTCCGAAATTCTTGAAAAATCATTTCTTATTAACTCTCACATCTACTGAGGGTTATTATTTTTTTTATTTTTTGGTTTCCGTGTATTTTCCTTCCACTTGTACATGTTCTATTTTTTTTCTGCTCACTCGTATTATCACTTTGTTGCTGTTAGTTCAATTAACTTATCTTTTGATGTCCTTGCATTTCACCTGAAGGAAATCGATTACAGCGTCTGCCCGACAGTTATGTTCTAAGATTTCATTCATTCGAAACTGTGAAAAATATAATCATCGTGTAAACCTTTGTTACCTTTTCCCGCATTTTCACTTTCCTGATGAATTTATGTTGTATATACTATGTATTGTTTCACAGGCGGTCCCCTGACAGGCTAAGTTCAGGAATTCCTTTTGTATGTTTTTAATGAGGTAGCTTGAAGCGCATTTCAATGAACATCCCAACCTTCAAAAAAATCGCGTAGTATATCAACACCTGCCTCCTTTTGCCAGCCATAAAGAAGTCTTACGCTGCACGTTCACGAAGCACTGTCACCTCGAAACAGGTATATAGGGAAAACGTATCAAATAATCGCAGGCATTGGAAATGTTGTAAGACAACATGTGTATTCAAGCAGATATTTGAGTGCGCAAAACATTGCCTAACGCCGAGAATACAAAGAGAGAAAATCAATGGTTCTAGGCTTCGCGGTGCATGTTGAATTAATGGAATGTGAAAGCTGATGCGGGAATGAAAGGAATGCGAAGTGCGGTTAGCGGCTTGAGGAAGAACCGCAATGCAGATTGCCCCAAAAAGAAAGTATTGTAAATGAGAGGATCTGAAACGCAGCAGAGGCACTGCATATAAATGTTAGAATTGTAATATATTGTAAGGCTTCACCGCGGAACGGGTAAGCGCCACAGTGAGCTAGACAGGTTGGTTGGTTAGTTTGTGGGGTTTAACGTCCCAAAGCAACTCAGGCTATGAGAGACGCCGTAGTGGAGGACTCCGGAAGTTTCGACCACCTGGGGTTCTTTAACGTGCACTGACATCGCACAGCACACGGGCGCATTGATTTCGCCTCCATCGAAAAGCGGCCGCCGAGGCCGGGATTCGATCCCGCGTCCTTGGAAACAGTAGTCGAGCGCCGTAACCACTGCGCCACCCCGGCGGGGTAGTGAGCGTGACGGAGATGGTACTGTTAAAAAAAAAAA
>JAJIZL010019792.1:598272-621122 GCA_023969395.1 Amblyomma maculatum | reverse complement strand
TTTTTTTTTTTTTTTTTTTTTTTTTTTTTTTTTTTTTTACCAGAAATTTGTCTTCTCGGGGGTGGCCCTCAACGCTGATTCACGTCTCACCCACCAAGCCGACGTCTACGCTCTACATTCCGTTAAGGACCGGTTGACCTCAAACAAACATGTCATCACATTGAATTACCGAAACGAACGACTTCGCTTTCCACCTGGTCATAAATCTCTCAAAATCTGAGACAGTCCTTTGGTGACAGCTTCTAACACTCTGTTCGTATGCGTTGCTTTTCCGGTAGCTATAGTCCCGAATGCGCCCTCTGTGGTCAAAGCACCGATAGTGCCCACATCCTATGCGCTTATCCGCTGATCTCCGTTAGTCAGAGCTGCAACTCAGTACTTTTGAGCATGGGAGACCGCGATGCTCAGCTTGTACCCTGCTGTCCACCATAAGGCTCTCGAGCCAGCCACATAGGCCATAATGCAGCGGGGTCTGACCTCAAGTTCAATTTTTCTTTCTTTGTACTACTAAAGTACTTCTCCTTTGTTCTCATACGATTTTGTTTCAGAATGCGAGGACACGGTTTCCCTTAGCTTATCGTGCTTTCCGGAGTGACCATTGCGGTGAATATTTGAAGATGGCAACGATGTTGAGAATAAGTCCATGTATGGGCGATTGCATCTCTTGAATAAGTTTCAATGCAATGTTCCTAGATTGTCCACAGACTGTGTAAAGAGAAACGCAGTTACGAAAGGCGAAGAACATCGAAACGTGAAAAGGAAAAGCGCTAGGTGACTGAAACTAGCGACGCCTTTTGAACGTACATTCAGAAAACTTCGTATTCGTTATACAAGAGTCCTAACCGGAAAGCGTTGCTGAGTAAGTGGAAATAATGCTTCCAAACGCATTCGTCATGCAGTCCAGTCACGCCACACGAGATATGTGACAAAGATGCGCTGAGGGATCCCTGCACCAGCATCGAGTCACAGTTCTTCAAACACGGCGCTTTCCATCAAGAATGCGCTAGCGAACGATCGATTGAAGTATCGCGTACGTTTTGCTGAACCGATATGCCATAGACGCGCTGAAACTGATCTGGTTTATATCGTGGCAGCGTCTTTTTTGTTGTTGTTGTTTGTCTTGCGAGTATATCCTTTAAGGAGCCAATGGTGCAATTCTTATAAAGGAAACAAAATTACGGCCCATTCGCTTCACACTTCCTGATGATCAGTGTGCGATTAAGGTCATTATTCAAAACGAATATTTATGTGCAGAGCAGTTCTTATCCAGCAATGTACGAATATTTGTTAGCCGAAGGTATCGAAAGTAGATTGGAGTTTCACATGTTAAAGGCTGAACCGGAACAATAAAGGATGCCCGGAGTTCGTTAATGTGATCCTAAGTGTCGGTACACAAAAGTTTCGAAATTTGGCTCATGCTTAAACGAACGGCCACTGCGAATTATCGGCGAAATTCGAGCTCAGGTAGCCACTAAGCAGAAACCGTCAATACAGCCATAGAGGTAGGGCGGTCTATCTACGCATGCACAAGACAGCTGCAAAAGGGCCCGAGGTGGTTATACGTACGAGTAAGAAGAGCCAAAGCCGCCGCCAAACAACGTTGATAGATGAAAGTTGTAGATCCAGCAAAGCGTGGATCCTCCAATGTACTGGCACTGCTCCAATAGCGCGCACGTGTCACAGCAAGTGAGGCCCGAACTTAAACCATCCGCATCACTGGTGGCACCGACCACGGAGCCCCGGCACTTAAGTCTTCGCCCCCAGTGTTTGCGCCGGTGAAGTAGGTACGTGGCGTGCGGTGCGGCGAGCAAGGAAGGCCGTTGCCGTGCCGCGACTACTCGTGTCGTGCTTCGCTCGGCCGAAAGCACCGCTATCTCTCTTTGCGGTCAGTCGAAGCAACGGCGTGCCATTGTTCTCGCTATCTGCTCGCGCGATCCCTGTCGCAACCGTCTGAAAAAAATCACCCGTCCACAGGATATATTCCGATATAGCTACGTGATTCACCGCGAGGGGCAGCTGTTCGTGTTTAATTACGGGTGATGCTTGTGTGTGGTCGCGCACACTGAAACTAAAGGTAACCGGTGTTCTCAGTATCCGCCTAGTTCAGTGAATATAAATTTTCCTCCCGTCCTCCACACCGCCACGATGGCTCATTGGTTAGGGCACCTGACTGTCGTAATTAAAAAGCAGCGCAAGTTAAATGGGAGGGCTGGAAGACGAAAAGGAATGTTTATTTATAAGAATTAGGTTAGCATGGTTATCGTTGTGATGTCGCACTGGGTTGAGCAAGCGGTAGGGCCCTCGCGTGGCCTGCGTGTTAACGGGGTGCGGTGGAAGTGCTGCTCAGTCGTGCAGGGTTGCTTGCAAAGGCAGATCACGATACCTTTTCGTGATGTTCATGCACAGTTTCGTGCCATTGTCCTAGATGCGGTTGATAAACCTACCTTTAGCGGATTAGCTGCTCTAAGCAGGTGATGGTAGTGAGCAAACGTTGCTTAGATTGCAGGCAGTGAGGAGGTGTGTTTGCCGGCATGTGAGAGCGTGCAAGCTTGCGGAGCGATGCGTCAAATGGCACAACTGCACTCCTTGTTCAACGATACAAACCTTGCATCAGCCCCTGACTTCCTCTTTGAGTTAATTTCCGGCTTTGACTGAGTGGCACTAGCGCGCAAAAGACAGCTATAGCTAGATACCTCGTAAGGCAAGAATACTGTCCTTTTTCGTTTTGTTCAAAATCAAATTTCGAGTACTGAATTCGCCGTATTTTATTTACGGAGGGGGGGGGGGGGGTGCTATATGCCATACCATGACGTGCCATGACACGCCAGGCCATATGCCATACCTCTCCTGCCGTTTGTGCTGACTGCATGATAAGCCAACAAGAGCACCTGCTAAGCTTGTTCGCGCCATTTTTTGCAATGAATCCCTTGAGAGGAACTAGAGAATATGGTGGGTGAAAAGAGCTGTTCTAGATGCACTACGTTGCAGCAGGCCGCTAAAAAAAAATGAGGTGATACATAAGCACACGCCCAAAATGAGCCGAATAGAGACACTGCTTTGAATGATGACAAAAGTGAGCAATACGAGATTGCAGCGAAATTATCGTGAGTTCGCGTTGATTACAACTTAGCTTCAAATGTTCAGTGGTACCCTGAACGCTATCTGATATATTTTGCAGTCGAGGTTCTAAATGTTCCCTAGCGGTTTTCAGGCCGCCGCGGTGGTGCTGTGGTTGGGGCGCTCGAATGATGTGCCCAAGGATGCGGTATCGAATCCAGGCCACGTAGGCCGCTTTTCGATGGGGGCGAAAAGCAAGGCGCCCGTGTGCTGTGCGATGTCAGTGCACGATAAAGATTATCTGGTTGTCGAAATTTCCAGCACCCTCCACTGCGGCGTCCCTCATAGCTTGAGTCGCTTTGGGAAGTTAAACCCTATAAACTGACCATCCTGGCGGTTGTTTTTTTCCTCTCTCAGGCTGCGTAGCGCGAGTCTCTGTGCACTCAAGAAACCGGAAGCAACGTCTTCTACCCTTGTAGAAGCCGTTGTAGAAAAAGCATGCGAATGTATATTTCACTGAAAGTTATTATTTATGTGAAAGCGAATCACCGGAAAAAGCGCAAGATATGACTCCTGTGTTATCGTTAAGAAAAGAAAGCTGATTAATGTAGCCAAATAATGCTAGGTGAGGGCACTGAATGGATGACCGCGCATTTTCTCCACTCGTAATAGTCTCGTCACATTAAACACATCGTGCTTGAGTGCGAGAGTGCGCAGTTAGGGAATAAACGAGCTGGCGTACACAGGTGATGCGGAGCGGGCCGGAAGAACTAGAGCTACAACCAAAAGTCAGTGCGCCATAACCTATACAGCCCCCCTCCCCCAACACATACCTTTCTGCCACCCACCACTATCCAAGGTGATCGATGCAGAGGGCTATCGTTAATTCAGTAGTTCAGCTTCTGAGATAAACACAACAGAACAGAGTAAACTCCTTTATCACTTTCCAGTATCCTTGCTTACACAATCTGCTGCGTGCACCTACTTGGCTGATGTCCTTGATTATTACTTTATCCCTCTCTTTCTTCACTAGATGCACTTTTCCCTTTCCCTTGCACGCGATATAGCCACAGAAATCGTCGTATAGATACCCTTCCACATGCCCTCTTCCTTCCTGCTTGCCATCCATGGTTTTCTGATGTGCTGCTGTAGACTTCAGTTCGTCAAAGAGAACAAAGAACTGCCAAATCAAATTCGGGGTGATCGAAAGACTAACGCGCCATGTCACCAAGGGCGCGTGCAAAATGAGCATAGCAGCGGCCTATATCTAAGGGGTCCTGGATTGAAGTACAGCGTCTGAGTTGGTGCTGACGCGTTGCTGATACAGATCAGGAAGGTGGCTTACATGACAGTTGAGACTCATGGCCGTGCAAGCCGAGTGCAGCGAAGTCACTAAGGGCCGAAAGTTGTCCAGGTTCCTTTGAAATCTTTCTTTGACACATCTCAGTAAGCAAGCAGGAGTGATTGATGCACGAGTACTAAGCACAAAATAAGAAGTTGCATTCACGCTAGCATGTAAGAATGTAGAGGGAGTCTCTGGCAGTAAAATGAGAAGAAATTAGAGGCTTTTCGCAGAAAAAAAAAAACGAAAAAACTATGACATAACTTACTTATTTTTTTAGTAACGTCAGGTATTTCTGTACTTGTGTAGAGGATTTTAGCAGTTGTATAGATTTTGTTTTCTGTGGTGTCTTCCTGCAGTCTGTGGGAGCTCTGAACTCTGTGTTGTACTCTGGTAATTACATAAACTTCTATAGTTACAGGCATATCTTTTGTCACCACAGGTTCACGGCAGAATGCCTCACAGAAATTCTGGTCTGACAACAAAATGTTCAAGAGTCTTTTCTACTGTAATGTTGTAGGCGTTGTTACGACCAAACATCCGCATTTGCGCGCTCTATTGTTCGCCTGTGGGCATGGATAAGTTTTGTGAATATGTGGTGATGGTCCAATGGCTCTAAGTGAGCCTGTTTCCAGGAATCCTGTTTTGTAAGCATGTTTTGCTTTGTGGACAACCTGCAAATGCCAAATTGACCCTGTCAAGAGAACGTCTGGAAAAACACAAAGAAACGTCCCCCTGCGGGAAATAGCAGGAAGTGCTTTCTTTCTTTTGTTCACCCTTCCAGTCGAGAAGTGCTATCCTCCAGTGATGAATGCCTCCTATCCAAAGGAGACGACAGAGTGACATGTCCGCTGACGGGCAGGACAAGAAAGGAGCATGACTCATACGGCCATTAAGTGATTTCCCGGGAATGCAGGAAAGATTTGCAATTGTCGAAAAGGGACAATGTTGGGAGCCCTATGCGGCGCCACGTGCACTCGGGTTTCTGAGAAGTAAAACCCCTTGTCAGAACCAGCCTGTGGTTTCTTTGCTGAAGAATAGAAATGTACCTCCTCTCCTCGCCGTTCCCAAGCTTTTCCCGCCAACAAGTGATCACGCCCAACGAATGAATGCCGGACCAGTCAGTGCTTCAGACCATCAGTGCAGTGATGTGTTCGATTGGATGCCGATACCTGAGGGGCGTGCCCTGGATTTGGTTGGTCAGCATCTTCAGAGAGGGGCTGGACATAGGGGGTTTTTAAGGACGCTGCAGAGCACGAAATGTCGCTCTGGGCCCTGGGTAAACGGCTCATCCAGTCGCTTCTCGCTATGAACTCTTAACGCTTGCCATTTTGCTGATGTACCCTTCTTTTTCGTGTAAATAATCTTGTAAATAAGTTTCTCAAAGTGCCATTAAACCTGCTTGTACATATTTCACCAACTTCGAAGATTCAATCCTACTTCAACCCCGAGTCTCTGCACGCTACCAAGTGAAGGCCGGGTCGACGTAGCCCCAGCGTCACGACAGCGTGGATTCCATCCATGAAAGCGACGCGCACAACGGTTACCACGAAATGCTTTAGGCATGTTCACATGCCACCTAATTGAATTAAATAAATTGAATCAGAAGCTTCTTGTACAAAGCTGGCTTAATTATCACTCTATAATGTGGCTTTCGTGAAAAAGCCAGAAGTAAAAATAGAGAGGCTTTCCGCTTTGCAGACTATCGTTTTTGCACATGTAAACATTAGAAACAAGCCACATTGAACGCACGTGTGCAAGTCCGCGTTGCGAGGTCAGGCGGCTCGAAAATTGTCGCCAGGCTAGGCGTTTTCAGTTATTTCTATCGGGAAGCGATAAAGGCAGTTTTCCTAAGATAGGAACGGCGAAGCGGCAGGGACGATATCAGTAGCGGTATATTCACGAGTCGCGATGGCTTCCTACACTGCATACGGAGTCGGTACGAGACAGTTCAAAGAGAACAGATAAGGTTGGCTCCCTATAGATACGAGAGTTAAACATGCTCGACTGTGCACGTTCGGTGGCGTCTGTGAGCTAAAGGAGCGTCACGTACTGATAAACAATTTTTCTGTTGCAAACTTTTTTCTTTCTCGCCCCGGTAGACTCAACCTCTCGCTGCCACGAATGCAGCCTTCCTCACCTCGTTCGACCTTGCTTTGGCGTCGTGCCTCGCCTTGCCCTGGCCCTCTCCGATATCCGCATTCACTGTACGGCTCTTGATCACCAGCCTTATGTTTGCAGCGAATAACGCGGTGCCCTTTTTTAAGCTACAGCATTGTACGATTACGATTGCGGGTAGAGGTAAAAATGCCTCGGAAGAAAAAGCCCCCGACGAAGCTGTCCTTCGGAAAAAAAAAAAAGATAGAAGTTCAACTATCCTCGAACCAAGTTTCACGAGCGTTAGCCATCGGCCGCAGGCGCAGCCGCTGCTGCCGCTTCGATCTTGCCTCGCTTCTGGGCTTGGTGAGCCTCTGGTCAGCGGACTAGTCCGGATTCTTTTTTTTCGATGGTCACGGTAGCCTGCCTGGCACGGCTGCGGTCTCTGTCTATAGCGAGATGGCGTATGTAGGCGTATTTACCTAGACTAAATTAAGGAGCGGCGCAAATGGATCTTCATGAAGATGACGATGTTCACTGCACAGCGTGAGAGCATGTTGCAGCTTTACACGAGGCGTGCTACGGTGATAGCATAGTGCCCTCGTGCCTGGGCACGACGATGAATACGACGATGTTTGTCGCACAGCACGAGAGTTCAAGGTCTCAGATGCCCCATCCATTGACCCTGAGGTTTGCGCATTGGAGGATACGTCATCAAGGCAAAAATTGTCCCGAATGATGAATGCTGCCGGAACTTGCACGTTTTTTGTATTCTTTCTTGAATTTGAGAATAGATGTAGCCGTTGTTTGGGGTCTGCATTCCCGAGGTGACTGACATGTTTACAGACCCTGGAGAGGACAGGTCGGAATAGCACGATGAGAGAGCCCCTCACAACACGCCGTGCGGCTAGTTTTATACAGTGCATGCTCCCCAGTTGCGCAGCTGCGGAATGTTCATGATTACGACAGGTATAATAGATCGGGTAATATTACTGGCGTGCATTTTTGCCCGAGCAAAATGCATTGATGCCAAATAAGAAGCGTTTATTGCCGACAAAAGAAGCAATTCATGTCCTCCCCACCGGGGGCCATACAGGATCCACCTGCCCTAATTCACGACATCTGGGGCAAATAAAGTTCTTTCTTCCTGTCCTTCTTATCTTTTATCCGGTACGTTGGACTGCGAAGACCTTCCTGAAGTCTATATTTTGAGCATGCAGCCTTGGGTAAATTACAACCGCTAGGCAAGTGGGGCCTGCAGGTGAACTGTACATAGCTTTCTATGGTAGGAAAATTCGAAGATGATGCCAAACAGCGCGCTGAATACAGGACAAGGAAGAGGTGACACAGGCAGAAAACATCGCAATTATTCTCGTTGTTGAGAAAAATCATCGTGTAACTCCGTAAAGCAAACCTTTCGAAATCAGATTTTTTTTTTTTTTTTTTTTTTTTGGCATATCGGCAGTGCCTTCTGTAGTAGGGTGTGGTCTCCTGTCCCGGCGCCAAAGTTGGCTCTCCATATCCTCCTGTGTCTTACGGGCCATTCACCTTATTTCGAACATCCGTCTGGAAAGGCGGCTTGGTATGTGTGTAAGCGGGCTATGTGGTTGCGTTCTACGCTAACCCTCCATCGAATGATGCCCAGAAAAAATAAAGAATTGTCTGATAGCGAACGACGATGGAACACAAAAACAGAAATTATCCAACATGAAATTGAAAAGCTGTGACTAATAAAAGAAGAATGAATATTTTGATACCTTTGCTTTGAAGAATAAAAAAGGTATTTTATTAAAGCACTTATTTTTTATATCTTGAAACGTTCTTGCTCAATATTCCAATTTAGTAATTAAAAAATTACACTCTAAATACTTAAATTAGCATCATAAAACATTGCCTTTTCGTTCTGAGCATTTTTACACCTTTGAAGACCCTTTTTGATTTTTTGATTATTTTTGATTTATTTTAAATTATATTGATTTTTAATTTTGAAACAATGTTCGTCGAATTATTTCAGTTCAGTAATTGATCCATTATAACTTCAAATTTTCTTAGCATCATGAAGCACTGGCGAGCATATTCCTCCCACCTTTCGTACTCCCTTTTTCTGATTCTTCACATTTTCAACTATCCTTGTTAAGTGATTGATCAATTACAGACTCTAAATTTTCTTAATTAGCATCATCAAGTACTGGCTTTTCATTCTTGACATTTGACACCTTTCACCCCATTATTCTAATTTTTTATTGTTTCAAATATTGCAATTTTTAATTGATCAATTACACACTGAACTTTTTTAATTAGCTTTACCAAGCGTTAGGTTTTCATCCTGAGTATTTTGGCACTTTGAACCCTCTTTTGTATTTCCATTTTATCATTCTTAAATTCATCAAATAATCTATTATTTGCAATGATTTCATTAACTGGTCATCGCCTGTCACACACCAACCAGTCGTCAATCACTAGCTACAAATTATCATGATGCGATTCTTTTTTTATGCAGCCTCCCGGTTATTTCTGACACGCGGTGCTGACAACTGCTGCCCCATTGCCACTTCCTTTCATGTTCAGAAAAAAAAAAAAAAGAGCCTCTCAGATATCTCTTGAGGGGATACTGGCGAAAGCCTACCCTTCCTCTCCTATCATTTGCCTCTCATGTTTTGCCTCTTATATGTGTGCGTTGCAGTGCTACATATAACTATAAGTGGTTTACAGGAAAGGAAAAGTGCGAGTTTGGACGGTACACCATCGCTCCTGTCGTCTGTCGTTCCTTGATGCGTGTTGGACTGCAGATGGCAGGAACGCTAGACAGGAACCCATCTTGCGGAATCTCGCGGAATATGACAGATCTCGCGCAAGTGATTTCGTTTCATGAGCCTAGAAAGACTTTCGCCTTAAAAAAAAAAAAAAAAAAAAAAAAAAAGAAGAAGAAGAAGAAAAAAAAACAAATTTCTTCATGCGTTACTCAGCTTCTTTGTTGGCCAGTTTTTACTCGCCAAAAGGAATATACATCATGCGGTACTGTCAGAACAGGCCCGGGCCGGACCCGGGTTGGGCTGCACTCCGAGCTTTGGTAGCAGGGCTGGGCTCAGTAGGGCGATAATTTAGCACGGCCAGGCCGTGCCCGGGCTTGAAACCGTAGACCTTGAAAAAGACTGGGCTCGTGCTTTGGGCCTTGAGATCGAGTCACAGACCAATGCCGCCTAAATGAGAGTACCTGTAGTCTAGTGACAGAAAAAGTCTGATCGGGAAAAATCTAGCCGCACCTAGGGAATAGCGCCACCACCAAGTCCCCTAGCCACCCTAGCTTGCCGGTAGCTTTCTGTTGAGGCCCGTCACATTTCGCGCCTCTTATTTGGCCCTTTACTGCGGTGGAAACCTTTCCCCGCCGAAACTGTGCTTGTTAGCATGGGAAGCTGACTGTCCAGCGCACTCCTTGGGCCCAACAAGTTGGATATCTCGGCACGCATTTCCTCACAGCAAGCGGCGAAGCTATCAGGCTTTAGGCCTAATCATGCAGACGGTAGGAAGTGTTAGGCTGTGTGCGAATGTGTGGTTACAAAGGCGAAGAAATGAAGATGGATATGGTGCTCCGGTGCATCACCCGCCTGCCCTGTGAGTACAAAAGCACGTCACTTTCCCGGCAAGCAGTATCGGTGCAATATACGCACGGTAGTGGATAAAAAATGTTCCGTCTGCAGCAACATCTATAGACCCTTCAGCTTCGGCTGGCGTGGACCGCGTAACTCACTGTAATATTCGATATCAAGTGTATCCACGAATTCCTGTGGTGTGAATTTGTTAGGTATATTCCCTTTGATTGCACACTGTGTGCACTGGTGAAGGTTCGAAGCCACCTTGGGATGGTCAACTATACGGGACGAAATGCAACGACGTCCGTTCGCGGCGGTGATACGCTTGCAGTGTATTGCGTTGGGATATTCAAAACCGGTGCGTAAATTTTCTCTCCTTTGTGTGAAAAACTTGAGAATGAATTTGTCGCTGCGATTAGTGAAACATGCACATTTGCTTGCGTCTATTCGTTTTTCACCCAAGTAGCGCTAATGTTGACCACTCATCAGATTTGTTTACAATCTAGTTTGCGGATACCTGTCTTTACCTTTTCTTTTCGCTTTCCCCGCGTCTTTCACAGCAGTCCTTGTCCGACTACGCTGTGCAAAAACTATGGAAAACCAACTAGCCCGACAGCTTGTCCTCTTCAAGATTATTATCGCTTTGCTTGACATACAAGCGGCAAGATTTTGCTACGGGTGGATAAGGGTGACACGGCAGTGATTCTTAAAGCATTGGCGTCGTTAAACGGTTTGACCTGAACTGAAACGCGAACTTGTGTGATTGTGCAAAGTGGACCTTTTACCGCATGAATTTTTAGACTTTAGCAGAAATACGAGGCTTCTTTTCTAAATTTAAATTTCCTCTTAGCCAAATGGAAGCTAGAAGAATTTGAACTGTTTTTTTAAATCTCTGAACATTGAACTTTTCATTCGCACTATACTCATTGAAACCTGGTATACCACGAACATAGAAATGTAAACACAATATCATACTCTCATTTTTCGCAACATGAGAAGGTAGGCGTGGGGTCAGCGCCTTTATTCTGGTTAAAGAATCCTGTTCATGTCATGCAGAAGGCGAGTTTACGACTGTAACAGATGATAACTAACCTGCAACTCTGCGTACCGGAAACATATATTTATGGGATCATATAGCATTGTTAGGGCAAGAGTATTGACACAAAAGGTATCGACACCGGTGGGAACGACCTCCGACGAACGACTGCGTGCATCGCGTTCGATACACGATCGCCGACCAGGCAATTTTTCAGTAGCAAAAAAAAAAAAAAAAAAAAAAAAAGAGAGAGAAGCAAGACAGACAGAAATGAATGCACATGCATGTGACACGCAGCCATGCAGATGCCTTTTAAACATGAGCTTATAAGGCATCTGCACAGATGTCCACAAGAGGCTGTGTTGTTTCTATTTCACTCCCCCCTTCCTCGGTGGTCTTCGAAACCCGCTCAGCTGGATAACAAGGACAGCCTATTCTGCTGCTAAGGCGGCCATTCATGCAGCACAAGCAATTTAATACACGGGTGTACCTCACTCTTATGCAACTGCTCATGTCTGGATTGCCAGTCAGATCAATCCTGTGGTGAGGACGTGAGAGGAGGCGGAAATTTGGCGCCACGTCATAGCTTCCCGTCTGCAGAGGGATCATCAAGGTGGTAGAAGCGTCCTTTAGAGTCAGCAATCATAAAACAGTTCCGGCTAACCTGGCGCAGGAGTACCCATAAACGCCTGTCTTTTCTAGTGGCCAGCGATTTATCAGATTACGTCTTTCTCAGGAACCTACCGGAACAAACACTGCTGAAACGCTGTAAGGTTACTGCTGCAGAATGTCAGGGTACGTTGAAGAGTCCGCAGGTTGTGGAACTTTTGTGGAACTAACTTGAGTCGCTTTGGGAACCTTAAAACCCGTAAAATAAATAATCAAACAAGAATGTGTTGCTAGTCAGCGCCCCTCTCTGTCGTGCATGTTGCCCTGTCCATGCGCGGTTTTATGTGATTTAAAATTCGTCCCAGTATGAAGCGAGTTCTATCTCTTCTCTCACTTACCGCTCTTACAAGCATGTAAGCACATCCTGAGCAGCCGTAGTAACTATTTACAATGTGGGATATTGCATGACGTCCAACGGCCTGCTCCACGGAGGCTGCACGCATTCACACTTTCTCACATACACGAGAACCCAACCATGTAGCGTGCTGTATGAGACTAAAGCTTGCGCGCATATTGCGCATGATTCTATTTTATTGTCTGCGATTTTTTTTTTCTCCGGTTGGACGCTTTTAATGCTGCCGCATACAAAATATTTTATACTTTACTGGGCTAGTTGGTTCATGATTGTACGGGAGAAAAGTTAGCGAAAAAGCAGACGAACACAAAACAGGTAGACAGGACATTGCGCTACTGGCGACTGATTCTTCTATTGAAGGACACACATAACATATAGGGACATCGTCACACCACCTATCAGCTACCGTACAAGTCAGAAAGCTATGCAGTTATTCAACGATAAAACGACGCATGTTTAACCTAGGGTGGCCTAAAACCAATAAAAACTACCGATGATTTTTTTTTAAAACAAATTGACGTCTAAAGGCCAAAGTAACACGTTGGAAGGGATAAGAAGATAGCGGAATCCAAAGGCAAACAAAAAGAACAACCCTGGAAATTCAAAAACAACACACGTAACATCCTAAACTTTCCTCAATGCTTCGTGCACTAAGCACCTTGTCAAGAAACCCTGTGATGATTGGTACACAGTGGCATGTTGTTTGGGGATAAAATAAATGCATCATTTGATGGTCGCCGTGTATTCGTGGATCAAAAATATTGGTCTACCCGGCGGTACGAAGCAAGCCGAGGTATCCATGTGAAAGGGTAATGTCTAACGAAGGCAGATTGAACCGCGACTGGACAGCGAAAGAGACAGTGCTGCAGGTTCGCGCTCGACTCACTCGACTGCACTGAAAATGGTATTACTACGTAGTGAAGAGCTCTGGAATAATTAATGCCATGGTATTTTACGTGCGATGATACAGCACAGCATGCGGACGCTTTTTGCATATTACCTCCATTTAAATGTAACCGCCACGAGTACGTTCTATGTGACCTTGGACTCAGCAGTTCGACGCCAACAAATGAGCCACAGCTGCGGTTTCGCCCCAGCGTCACCAATATGCCTTTGAAGAAGTCGATAAAAAGAAAAGAAAGAAAGAAAAAAACAGCATTTGAAACATTCGGTTTCCCCTCGTGGAAACCACGTGTTCGTAGCGCCGTGCGGTACTCGCGCTCTCCTCTACTAAGAACAAAGCAAGACCCACCTCAGCTCAGTCCTCAGTTGAGTGTTCCCCACCGCGCCGCAATTACTAACGTTTTGTACAAAATCTGTATCTTGTGCTTTTATGAGGTGCACAACCTCGTTTACAGTTCAGTGTTTATTTCTGCGAAGACGGAATGATCTCGAACTGGAAATTCATCTACTTACATTCCACAAAACCTTTATTAACAGCGACAGAGCAGGAATAAAGGGTCAATGCTCCGGGCAATGTTTAAAACGCTCACGCGACCCGCACAGCTCGACGAGGCGTGGGATAGCCTCCAGGTGGTGAAATACCGACAGACCTGTTTCAGGGTCGTTTCATCTCGCGCGTCACTGACGAGGCAGACTGCATGTCCCCGCGCAAGTCTGTCTACCATCTCTAAATCACACATGCGGAAAGTGATAGCCCCAGAAGTACGGCTTTCTCCGAGCGTGAGGTTTACGATCTAGTCTGAGTGATCATCAATGATCAATCAATGAGCGCATCAATGATCAGTCTTACTGAGTTGACCAAAGGAGGCATTTCGTTTATTCCATCGATAGCGCAACGTATAAGGTGAGTTTTAATCAGGACGGAAGCAAATAATAATAGCAGTCTCTTTACACAGCCATGAAAACTGCGTATAATATTTAGATAAAAGGAATAAGAATTAACCTTTGTTAGGCCTGGTTTGCTCCATGGCATGAGAACCAATAAGGTGTTCTTTTACTCAACAGTTACTCCTTTTCCACTTTTCACTGCTATTTTATCACGGTAGATCCCTTAGAGTCTGAAGCAGTCTTCAAGGCTACCTTCTGCGATCATTACGTTTTCCTACCGGTTGGCTCTCAGTACGGACCCATGTGCGCAGCCTATGCTTGTAAATGCTATGTATCGGTGCTCATATTTTTTATAATGGTGACCTTTGAACAGTATTGCTACCTATACGAGGCAAGCTTGCGTACAATCTCAGAAGTTCCGATATCGTGGCTATCTTCTTCGCCGTCCGTGTTTTTTTTTTTTTTTTTTTTGCTTCGGGATGTGCTTGCAAATTCAAATGGGCGACACTGATTATGCTGCCTCCTCAGAGATATAAGCTTCTCATTATTTTTATCGAATAGGCAAGATTAACGGCGATGTCGTCAGTTTCTCGTCAGTTTAGTCTTCTCTTATACTTAGTCTTAAGAAGGGGAGATGACGTCAATTCGTGCGCGCGCAGTTTTGAGAACGTATCTACCCTCACTGTCATCGAGGCTGAGAACAGATTCACCAAATCTAAAGTACACAAACTGCTGCTGCGATTCGCCCGTCTGAAATTATAATACCTACTTTTAAGTCTGTGGAACGCAGTTTAAACTCTCGCGTGATGAATTTTAAGATTCCTTACCTTTAAGAAATAGCCTCGCATTTTTCGCTAGTGCTATGCCGTTATTACCATGTGGCTGGAGCTATGTAAGGCATTTGTTTCCGACCAGTGGCGAACAAAAGATCGACTTGATTACCATCTAAAGGCGACCCGTCAGCGAAGAGTTACCTTTGCCTGAGGGACTGCCCCCCTATCGGTGTTTAATTGTAACGTCTGTGCATCAACATGAATGAGATACCACCTGTATTCAATATCCACGAGAGGTCTCGTTAAAGGTCATTGACCGCGCAGCCTGCTCCACGCATTTAAACCCATAAAACAGCAGAAAATGCATGAAGAGCAAGCGGGGAAAAAATTGGATAGTAAATATCAAGCGTCAACGGCTGTAGCTGAGAGGAAGATTGACGAAACAGTTAAAAAAGAAAATGTCGGCCACTGCTCTTTCACACCCCCACAGCGGGACATTACAATAGGAGTGAGCGAGAACAATACAGTATTCTGCATAGCTTTTGTAAGAGCCCAAATTTAATCTCAGCAGTCATCTGCTTTGCTTCGGTATGAAAACGATATTCCTAAGACTTGTCAACTTTTCTTGGGCAGCGATAGAAGCATGCCAGGATCAAACACTAACAGGGGTCTTGGTACTTGTAACCAGAAAATAACGAGGTGGGTAGGAAACACCAGGAGCGTATTATCGACTGTCTCCCAATATAACGGAATAGATTTTAAGGCAAGGAGGCGCTAAGGAGCAGGAGAACGTCACGTGGGGAGATTAGAAAATTTGAGAAGATGGCAACCGCATCAGGCGCACGGCGTAGGGCTAAATGAACAGTTGCCTTAGCTTTCACGATCATTAACTGATCACGATAGCAGCGATCGCAAAAGTAGGAACAGATCAGAGAAAAAGGATGAACGTAAAACACTAACGCCAGAAAGGTGAAGCACTTTTACAACCTGCTGAAGAAGCAAGATGTACTCAGTATGATAAGTCGGGCATGGCAGGCTTTCAAGATCGCCCAAGGACAGGACACTGTTCTTCAACACTGGACGTGTGTCATCAACCGCGATTAAACACAGTCTCGCTTCCAAACAAAACTGCCCTGAGCGCCGTTCGACCTAGTTAAATACCAACGACCGCGCGGGACGCTCCACCGCGCAAAGGCTGAGACGCGTGCTCGTGGTCATTGTGTGTTTTGAGGAGGGAACTGCCACCGTGCACTCGAGGGCGTCAACCTGGCGGCGCGAGGAGCTGCGAGCTGCTGCTGCGACTACTACTTCCGAGTCGGTACGTAATCTCCGCGTCGTGCGTACGCGTGGAAAAGGTTGGAAACTCAGCGCGAAAGGCTATACAATGAGCCGGATTGAAACACCGGAATGACAGTGCAGTCGACTGAAAACACCTAGTCACAGATATTCCACGTGAAGGCAAGGCAAATAATCTTACAGTCGATCCTCCATATTTCAGCCATGTCGACTCCGTTCACACCCTTCATGCCTCAATAGCACCTACGTGTGCGGCAATTTTGAACTTCGTCTCTTTTCGTGCAACGCCGCCACTATCATTGTCACCATTTCTCACATCCCTTTCGGTCCTCCGGAGATTCCTGGCTGGCGTCGGCTCAGAGGGACTTTCAGCTAGCCGTGGTCCGGCAGGCCACCGATATGTTGCGGCGCTTAACACTTGGCTGACAGAGCGGCTTTTATGCAAGCTAATTGTTTTCTCCATAAGGGAAGGAACATTGCAGCATAAAGGGATGAAACGTTCCGAAGAGCTCTCAAGCGAGTAATATAATAGCCAGGCAGGCGGCGAAACTTTGTAGCATATCATATTGCACAATATCACTCGAGCCAATGATTATCGCGTCCCTTTGTGTCTTTCGTGGCAAGCAAATATTGCACCGAGTATGTCTTCCTGCCATCTGTCGCTAAACGACCTGGCGGTCTCAACAGTTCGCCCCTGATGTTCTTTTCCCTGAAGCGTCCCGCGCTGCCGATGCTGATGTCACCGCAGTGAGTCATCGCGACACACATTACATCCTGGCGAGCCAACCATACTCGATACTGAGCGGACAAAACTCTGCGTGACGGAAATGCATGATGCGGTGCAGTGGCAGAGATAAGAGTAGCTGGATATGTAGCGCTAACATCTGCGCCGTATTGCGTCAACAGTAGCTGAAAGCGAAGCAAGGAAAAAAAAAAAGGAAATAAATAGTGGGGGAAACAATCGCAGACGACGAACTGCGACAGGGATATACACATTCCAGGAGACTTGATAGTGCTTCCATTGTTTGCCAACTGTGTCGGCTCTTGTGCAAATGCGTCTGGGCAGGCGGCTTTAAGTCTGCTGTGGCGTGGCAGTTGCAGGGAGCGTTTACTGTGAAGCCTATGCGAAAATATGACCGAAACAGCCATAAGCTACGAGGTAATCTTCGAAGCTGATCTTGTTAAGTGTTCATTATTATGAACCTTCGCATTTATTTAACTCTTCGTCGTTCCCCGAAGCATCATGACCGCACATTTCGCGTTGATAATAATAATAATAAATAATAATAATATCAAGTTAAGTGTTCATAATTATGAATCTTCGCGTTTCTTTTACTATTCGTCGTTCCCCGAAGCATCATGAGCGCACATGTCGCTTTGCGGAAATAGAAATTTTGTGTTTGGGTGTTTTCTGCATAAACACGGAAATAGAAATTAAAAAAAAAAAACATCATTAGCCTGCCTTGGACCACTACATGGCGAAGGCCTGTGCCATTCATCTGCAACCAATTATACAAAATCATTATCTATGAAATCATTGTTCCTGAAGATGAAATGTTTCCGAGTGAAGTTTTAGACACTCATTAAAGTCCTTTCTTCTAATATTGTATCCTGCAGGCTCATGTATGTTTGTGTATTCCGCGTAGATCGCCATGTTTATAGGTGGCGTCTTGGAGCCGTATTCACTGAAACCTCATTTAGAAAACATTCCATTAGAGGTACATATGTCGTGGGTTTCAACACTTTGTCACTAGCTGACCTCCAACTGGATTTGCATTTGCATGCTGCATGCAACGGGAAATCGTACGACACCAGCAGGAACATTGTACAACAAACGGTTGCATCACAATTTAGATATAACTCGCGCCACATGGCAATCGACCGTTGGCGAGTTGTATACATAGACGGCGGCGGGCATTTCCTATAGCGAAAAAAAAAATAAAAACTCTCGGCTAAAACCAAACAGAAAGAATGTGTCACAGCGGCCAATAGTATAATGTTAACATGCGCTCGCATTTCGAGCTGTCCAGTACAGGAACGGCAGTCACATCCGTTCGTTGTGACCGGCTGCTTGCTGTCAAAGGTTGTAAGCGTGTGGATCATACACAGTGGTCTAGATCCAAGTATGCTTTGGACTCTTCGTGCGCCTAAATGAAGCCACGTCATCATTCACGGTGGTCCCGTGTTCTAGTTCCTGCATAAATTACCTAAAATACATGCAATTTGTTGAGCTGTCTTTCCAATGAACTCTCCATATATTGATAACTGTAGTCACTGCTGTGAATGCGCGTTATCTTCAGTCGTGATCAAGGTCTTGGGTGCCGCTCAGGCTCTTAACGTCTGTTAAGGCGAAGCTTAAGCGTCCATCTTTATTCGTGTGGTCTGAAGAAGACGACGCATAGCGACCCAGATTCATATCCGCCCAAGAACAAATGCGCACTTGTTTTCAGTTCAGTGCGCATTGCTAGAGGGTCTGCGTCTTCAAAATATAGTCCCATTGTCATCGGCTGTCTGCTGGCTTGCTAGAGCACCTGTGTACTTTCCGAGCAACGCCACTGCTGCCTAGCTGGGCTGTTGACCCCGCCTAGCCTCCGCAGTGATCGTACTATGACTAACGAGGCAAATAGGTGTTACCGCCGCTGGACGTTAGACCCTCGTCTTTAGAAGTGCCCATTCATGACTGTCTGTATATCATTTGCATAATGCGCGACATTCGAAAAATAGCGATCGCATATTTACGCCGACCATTGCATCGACTTACTGTCGGTGTCGTTGTCGGCATGTAAAGTAAGATGCACGACGTATTTACTAGTTAACTTTGTGTCTAACGAATTTTTTTGTAAAATTCATGAAATCTCTTACGATTATTAGAAATGGTTTCATTCGAAAGAATTCAGCTGAACACAGTTTTCAGATAAGCGGGTGAAGGGACCTGCCATAGAGGTATCTGCTGTGCATGCCGCCATCTCATTCACCGCTTCGGTGGCTAGAAGTATGGATAGAAAGAAGATAGGAGCACCCCCTTTGAAACGGGAGGGTAACATCTGCCACCATGCTGGGACTTTTCTTCATATTCCTTTAGTACGTTATAAATATGTCCATGAATTATTTTCAACGGAAAGAGCTGAAATCATACGTGGCAGCCACAAGGTTACCAAGCATGATTTTTGAAGAAAAAAAAAAAAAAAACGCTGTTTCTTCTCTGAATCTTTAGACGCTGAACTTTCGACACTGCGCAGGTTTCGAAATTTCATACCGCCATTGTTCAGTTTGTGAAGATTTGGGATGCAGCGCGTGTGAGTATGGATTCAGGGCACACTTGTATAGCATGAACAGGACTCGTGCTTGTAAGCTAGATCGCTTGCCTTTCTCTTCATCGGAACTACAGGTAGATTTAGCATGAGACGTAGTGATGTGCAATGAAACAAAAAAGAAAGAAAAATAAACGAAAGCATTTGTCGCACAGCAGGCATTTGTACTACAAGAACATATAGTAAATAATTAAAAATCGACTCGTTCAATTTACTGCTGCGTCAATAAGTTAAGCAGAAAATTGTTGCAGTTTAGCATAAGTCATAAGTCTGCAATAAATACCTCGAAGATTTAAATATTGTTAACCAAATGCTGGTAGGAACCATTTGAGTGCCTAATATATAGTTAAGTGCGTCATAAAAAGGGCCGCTGGGCGTTCGTATCGATTAAACGAGAATTCTTTGCAAACATTTTTTAGAGATCTCTTGAAATTGGCTGAAGTGATACTTCACTGTATTCAGGGACTGAAAATATCGCCATAAATTGATGGCCCATTGTGAGCATGCCTAGTTGTGAACTCAAGTGGCCGCGCTGCTGAGCAGTATATTGAATTCTTCAGGTACCTCGTCACCCTACATTGCAAAGAGGAACCTCAACACGTTTTTCTTTTTATGCGCCTGTCGCGCGCAAAGACTCGAACAGCGTAATAATCTAATTTGCTGTCGTACTTAACTCTCAAGATGCGTTCGTGTTGACAAGTTTCTTCGTGGCAGAAGAGTTTGAGTCTATTGTTTTATAAAGTTTAGCATTCCGAAGCCACTCAGTTTATGATAGATGCCGTTCTGCAAAACTCCCGATAAGTTCGACCACCTGGGGTGTTCGAAGTGAGAATTACAGATCCGTCAATAAGAATGTATTCCCTCAGAATTGTGCATCTAAATTATGATGACATCGAACTGCCATACTCTTAGTTACAAGTGACATGCAGGAGTAACATGCACCGATGTAAGTGATCACCATCGTCATCATTATCCAGTACTGAATCAGAGTGGCTTCTATTGGCTGGTGGTTTGGTTTCGTTTGGTTTGTGGAGCTGAATGTCTCAAAGCGACTCAGGCTATGAGGGACGCCGGGAGTGTCCTGGAAATTGGGGGAGGAGGGAGGGGGTTCTGGGGTTATTCAACGTGCATTAACATCGCACAGTGCACGGGTGCCATGCTTTTAACTTCCATTAACTTCCATCGAACAGTGAGCGCCACGGCAAAGATTTGACCCCTCGACCTTGGGTTCAACAGCACTTTACGGTGTCAGCTGGTGATGTTTTAAGCAGTACAAGGTAACGTTGGGAGACTTTCTACAGCTGAGTGAGCTCCAGTCAGCGGTTCTAGAGCATTGATACCGGTGGGCAGGCTCTGAAGCACAGTGAGGTATGTCAGCGACTGGCGCCCTGGATTACAATGAGGTGCCAGTGTAAGACGTTGTAGAACACAGTGAAGTGCCAGCGTAAAATGTACTAGAGCGGTGAGTTGCCAGTTTGAGGTTGTACAGCGCAGTGAGGTCCCGGCGGGTGAGGTTGTGGAGGACGGTGAGGTATCAGCGGGCGTGTTTTCATCAGTCGAAGGGAAATCTCGGCGTATGCGAAGGACATCTCTTTTTTTTTTGAACAGGCAATTTCACTCCAAAGCACATTAGGGTGCAGCCTAAAGGGCATTGCACACCCAGAGTAGAAAAGTAAATAATTTGTTTGGCTGAGGTTGCGACCCTGTGGATGATATCATAACGCTGCAGAACTCACTGTCAGAGCACCTGCCGACTTGGTCATGCCAGGCGGGGTCGTGTGACATCACACATCCCACCGACCAGTCAGCACTCGGCCATATATGTCACCTGCCTACTGGCACCTGCAAGAACACCTGCCAATTCTGCGACGAAATTCTCATTGGTCTGAATGTAGATCACCTCAAAGATCATGTGACCTGATCAAGCGCTGATTTCTTGGTGGTGGTTTGTGTGTGTGTGTGTTTGACGTCATGAGATCATGTGACCTCTTACGACTAATCGATGATTTGTGACATGCGCAGAACGCTCTCTCGACGAACTCGGGATTTCTGTGAGACGCTAGACGCTCCCTCTACCAATCACAGCATTTCGTGACATACGGAGGACTGCATCAGGCTTTCTAGGAATGTGGGCCCTAGTGTTGTCGCGTTAAATGAAATGAAGTGCCAAAGTTAAAAACGGGGTCGTACCTCTGTTCTGCGCTTTCAAAAGCAGAGTCACAGGGAGCCAGTGGTAGAGTACTGTGACAGAGAATCAGTTATTCTTGGTGCTGACAGTTTCCCTCTTACCGCTTTCCATAATACTTCCGCTAGGTGACGTGGCTGCATCTGGCACAGAGTCCTTACTGCTCAAAATACGCATCAGCGTGAGACGTTTCAGATCACTGCGACGTGCCGGTGAACGATGTTTTATAGTAGAGTTGGGTGTCAGCATGAGAGTATGCAGAGCACGGAGAGGTGCCGATGGGTGACGTTCCAAAACGCAGTGAGGTGCCACACAGAGAACAGTGAGGGGCTGGCGGATAAGGTTACAAAGAACACTGATATATCATCGAGGGATGTTCTAGAACAATCGATTTCTCACGGAGAAGGTTATAAAACAGAGTGAGGCGCGCTAGCGAGTGAGGTTCAAGAACACAATGGTGTGTTAACTTCGCGAACGCGACAGGCTGCATCAAGACGCAGCTTGTATAACACATTCCGCATAATCGCAGAAAGGGCAAACTGCAATACAGCTGCAGCTGTCTGTACCGCACCACCAAGAGTAGACAGGGTGCAGTCACTGAACGTTCTTGCCACACAGTTTGGTTAGAAATGCCTGTGTGTTACCAATCGATGAATCTGGTCGAGTTAGGCATATTGTTAGTTCAGTGTAAGCAATAAATGCTGGTGATGGAGAAATCAATCACAGGACGGGGGTCTGTCTTTGAGCGCATTGAACCTTGATGTACAATAAAGGAAGTTGCATAATTTCTCAACGAAGAAGAAATAATGTCTATGGCTGATAGCCTGATAAGCAATACGGAGATGTTCTTCCCTGTTTTCTTTGAAGCGGTTTAACTTCCCGAAGTGAGCGAGGCTATGAACGACGCCGTGGTGGAGGGTTCCGGGTATATAATTTATTTCAACTTGAGCTCGTGGGTTCTCCATAGAAATGCGGCCGCCGTGGCTGGTATTTAACTGGGGCATCCCAGCTCGCTAACCAAATGCCATAAGCCATTAGCCAGAGCTTTCTAGACTGTTCAGACGTCGCCCGTTGATGCGCGTTAATCCTGTAAACAAAGAATATGTCTAATTGAAATGCAGACAGACGGTCGGCCTTCCTAACGTTAGGACTGCCCATTTACAACAAGCAGGCGCTGATCATTAGCGGTACCTAAATTACATTCCAATTTTAGAGACCCTACTCCCTCCCCTTACGGCGCGGTTCAGGTGTTCACAGAAAAAAGTATGGCAGATACTGCGCTTTTCCCTTCCTGTGAACCAATTATTATTATTATTATTATTATTATTATTATTATTATTATTATTAT
>JAJIZL010019792.1:570695-598262 GCA_023969395.1 Amblyomma maculatum | reverse complement strand
TTATTATTATTATTATTATTATTATTATTATTATTATTATTATTATTGTTGTTGTTGTTGTTGTTGTATTCCGTAGCATACATTAGATAGCAAGAAGTCAGAGGCGCGCAGTGCAATGCAACCCGGACACTGTGCCTAAGCGCCATCGACTTTGAAAGTTGTGAAATTAACAGGAGCAGGACATCGATAGCCACGATACTTTTGCAAACTTCGTTTTGACAGGATGATGGAACGGCACAGCGCTAGCTGTTCGTGACCCTTTTGCAGTGCGGCTGTCCTTTTTCTCGCGATGCACGCATGATGCGGGGGTCACCGTCAGTGAACTTTACATAATCGTCGGCACAGAAGATGCACTGAGGTTGTTCTTGGCAGCGCAAAGCAGCACTGATGCGACCTTTGTGCCTAGCGCTTTTTTTTTGTTTGTTAGCAGCTGGACGATTTCGCGGCTTACTCCAAAACGAGCACATTTCAGCTGGAGAAATAAAACGAGGGACCTAAAATGATCAACGATATTTTGTGATACGGAAAGGTAACATGCGCGCGTGGTGAATCGTTCGTGGCAATTACTTTTGCTATGAGGGAAATGGGAGCTATCCTTTTCTAAAACGTTACAATAGTAGCAAATTGAAATGGACTAGAAAGCCCCGATTATGAAAAATAAATTTCGGAACTATGTTTTGGTTTCAGGATTTGTTGTATTACAAATTGCGTAATGATTACTAATGTACACTGTGGTGACCAGGGGGGATGGTACTATTTCCGCCGAAAAGTAATTCCGTTAGGAAGCTCATTCATTACTTTTATATGCACTCAGTTGAAAAGTTCATGATGATGATGATGGTGATATTGTGCATGTACAGCCGCTCAAATCTTTAACTGGCGAATCACCGCATTTTCTGCCCTCCTGCACCTTAGGGTGAATAAAACTTACCGGAAGGTCAAGATTAAGCAAGGACTTAGTGCGCATTTGTTTACGCTTGGACTTTTAGCAGGTTAACTCCTCTGCAGCGCTCAGAATCACAGAAAATGTGGCCGTCACGCACGCCAGTTAAATATTTGGGCGGCTCTAAGTTACACATGCTTGTTAAGAGTTGTACTGCCAGTCTGAAAAACTAAAATCAGAAGCATATGGCATTTACGGCATCCGACACAAGATCTATTGAGTCTGGACTAGTGGATTCGGTGGACTAGGTCCATAAGTCGTCCGACACAAGATCTATGAAATCTGGACTAGTGGATTCGGTGGACTAGATCCATGAACTCGCATTGGATGGCTTAGAGTCGGTGGATAAAGAAGAAAATGTGTATGTTGAGCCAAGTGCGGAATACGCCTGAATTGCAAATACCGCTTAAATACGAAATACCACAGCACACAGTAGGGCACGGTCGTTGTTAGCGGCCACGTTCTCGGTATCAGCAGCCGCTAAAGCTCGCATACTTACTCGCATTTTCATACAGGTTACATGTGTAAAATACTGCTAAGAAAGACAGGACCTCACCAGTGTGGTTTTATACAGATTGAATGAGACAGAAGAAGAAGGAAGGATGGGAACTGTATAGAAACTCATTATAAGGTGCCGGAATATGGCTTTTAAAGAAGCGATATTTTTGGAGCCAGCAAAATTTAGAGCCGCTTTCGCATTTCCATAGCAACAAAACGCGGTGCTCCAAAAGTGGTCTCAAAATGTTCGTCGACATTTAGCATGCATTCATTCGGAAGAACGCATTGCGTCGTCTTTCCAAACTTGACCTGTCTCATACAAAGGCAGACACGTCTGCAGCAGCCAATGCAATCAAAGTGCTCAAATAACACCACCGGCTGAATCGTTCGTCGATCAGCGAGCATACGCACCTCCACGCTACGCATTGCATGTTACAAACATATGCGCGCCGCGAAGGTGCACAATGAGTGGTGCACACAAAACACTTGCCTTCGTGACGAAATACGACGAGGACAGAAGCAGGCCTGGCACAAAGCGATCGCAGCGGCACACGTGCCCTAAAGTCGTCGCAGGAAGCTTCTCAGCAGTAATCCATAGCACTGCTTCCACGTACGGCGTAGTACAAGTCAGTGATCGCGAAGCGGCGTCGCAGTGGACCCGCAAGGCAGAGTCGCACCAGGGCGGGACATGAAGGTAGCAACAGAAGAGGGCGGATGCACCGCACGTTTGCTGCGCGTGCTACGAAGAGTCTGTCCGCGGGATCACTGGCGGTTGCCGGGTCGACTCAGCTGTTGCTCGCCTGCCTGCTGCGGCCGCCGCTATGCTGCTTACGTGTGAATCAAAAAACGGGCGGCTGCCGCACGCGCATGCGCCGACTGCCAGCTGTTCAAGCTCCGGCAGCGAGTGAAAGAGAAAACAAAGAAGAAAAAAGAAAAGTGAGAAGCAAAACGGCTGGGCTGCATACCTTCGTGCTTCCCGCCAGGCGTAGGTCTGTGAAGCTCTTTGTCCGGCTTCCTTCTATAACGTCTTCATCCGAACGCGTCGTGGTGCCTCTTTCTCTCTCACCCCACTCCTTCTCCACCTACCCCACCTCTTCAACTTATTAGGTTTATTTCTGTTCCTCAGTACCTGCTTGTTTCTCCTCTTCAGGGGTGCACGCGTGTCCGAGACATTGCCTTCAAAGTGCCCATGCGGTGTGCTATTGCTGTGGAAACCAGAAATGGAAAATGAACATCGCTCATTTTCATGCACGCTCACACTGTGCTCTGTGGCTTTCAGTGCGGTTTTGGTCTGTAGCGTCGCCTTTGCGAAATACACTCTTTCCGTTGCAGTCTCGATAGAAAGGCCTTTTACTGCTTGGAATGCGTCTAGGGAGCCTGTTTACGAAAGGAGCTTCTCGTTGTTGCTGCCGCCGCTTGACGTTGGTTACTGCGTTGAGCTCCATCCATCGGGTGCTCGAACTCGCGAGCAGATTTCGCACATGCCGCATCACCGGTTCTATTCTCTTTATCTTTATTCCTTCGTTCATTTCTTTCTTTCTTTCTTTCTTTCTTTCTTTCTTTCTTTCTTTCTTTCTTTCTTTCTTTCTTTCTTTCTTTCTTTCTTTCTTTCTTTCTTTCTTTCTTTCTTTCTTTCTTTCTTTCTTTCTTTCGCTCATCCCAAGCTTCAGTTCAGTTCAGGCGTTCAGTCGTGTCCGACTCTTCGTGATCCTATGGACCATGTCACGCCACGCTTTCCGGTCTCTCACTATCTTCTTAACATCACATAGCTTCATCTGCAATGCCTCGAGAATGCCATCTAACCATCGCGTTCGCTGCCTACCCCTTCTCCAGCGACCCTCAACCTTTCCCAACATCAAATCTTTCTCCAGCGACTCCTCTCTTCTCATCAGATGACCAAAGTAGCTGAGCTTTAACTTTAGAATTTGACCCTCCAATGAGCAGTCAGGGTTTATGGTTGACAATATCGACTGATTTGATCTTCTGGCAGTCCAAGGAACTCTTAAGAGTCTTCGCCAGCACCACAATTCAAACGCGTCAATTCTTCGGCGGTCAGCCTTTTTCACAGTCCAACTCTCGCATCCATATATCACAACTGGAAAGACCAAAGCACGGGTTATACGGATCTTGGTTGGCAGACTAATGTCTCTGCTCTTTACTAGGCGGTCAAGGCTAACCATTGCTCTCTTTCCCAGAAGCAGGCGTCTCCTAATTTCATGGCTGCAGTCTCCTTCCGAGGTAATCTTGGCGCCCAAGAACAGAAAATCTGTCACAGCTTCCACTTCTTGTCCATTGATGCTCCAGGACTTGATAGGGCAAGACGCCATGATCTTCGTCTTTTTAATGTTCAGTTTAAGCCCAAACTTCTCACTCTCTTCTTGTACGCGCATCAGAAGTCTCTTGAGTTCCACTTCACTTTCTGCCATTAAAGTGGTATCATCCGCATATCTAAGGTTGTTGATACGTTTTCCAGCAATCTTCACTCCAGCTGAAGACTCGTCCAGACCGGCCTTCCTCATGATGCACTCTGCATATAGGTTAAATAGGCAGGGCGACAGTATGCAGCCTTGCCTCACCCCTTTCTCAATCGGAAACCAATCAGTAAAACCATGCATCCCAAGCTTACTTTTTAGCTTTATTTGTGGTCTGCTAGCTGATAGCATCCTTATTAACTGCACCGTGAAAGTTACCTGTGCGGTCATTTTTCTTTCTTACCGTTTCGAATATTAGGCAGCATTAATCACATGAACTATTTTACGATATTTTTCTTCATTCGCCAGCAAACCGTCAAATGTTAAGAGGCAACGCCATAATTTTATTCAAACGAATGGGCTTGTCAGAGTTGCTATTCTTTGGCTCTCGTTTCTTTCTTTTATTATTTCCTGATCACTGTCTCCTGTTCTTATTACAAGGCGCTATTGGCGTTGATATTTATCTTCGATGGCCAGTAATGGCCCCGTAGAGGGGACAGAAATTAGGGTGGCCAAGTAGGAAACCAAATGATCGTAATAATGAGAATTAATTTGCCGGACACGTACTAAAACAGACGAATGCCGGTTTACCGAACCACTCCTACGCCGGCGCAGTGACTGCGCGTGCGTCGGATGGGTCCGGCAAACTGGTATACGTCTACGTCAGCACGTCTCCAGCAAGTTAAATCTCTGTAATAGTGCCCAACCGCTCCACTTCGAGCACATTAAGCTTTCTTTAGAGGGGAGAGTGGAAATGACACAACGGCTGTATAATGTGTTCTGTTTTTTTTTTTTTTTGTTTTTTTTTTGTTTTTTTTTTCGTAGTATGGTGTATTTAATCCGTGCGCATGGTATGTGGCATGCTACATGCTCCGGAGTTGAAATCAAGTCAATGGCGAAGGAGCTGGTAACGTTTCGGCCGCTGCTTCTGTTGTGAGCGCTGTTGTTGTTGTTGTTGTGGCTGTAGGAAGAAGGAAAAGAAAATGCACAGGCCTGCTACTGGCTCTGTAGCTGAGTCACCTCCGCTGCCTCGTGCGGACAGAAGAGAAAATAGACAAGAAAGAAAAAGAAGTGAGAGAAAGACGCGCCGCAACAACAGCCATCGTCCACCACCGAAACGGTGACGGGTGCAATGACGGCCTACAACAGATAAAAATTCGGTGGCAGGCAAGCCATCGCCGCAAGCGGCGGTGACCTACCTGTCTCAGCCCCATCAGGACCAGGATCAGCCAACACCCCCTCCCCCCTCCCTCCGCTGCCTCGTGCGGACAAAAGAGAAAAGAGAGAAGAAAGAAAAAGAAGAGCGAGAGACGCGCGCCGCAACCGTCGTCCACCACCGAAACGGTGGCGGGTGCAATGACGGCCTAGAACAAAGTTCGGTGGCAGTGACCTACCTGTCCCAGCCCCATCAGGGTTCTCATAACTTACCGTTAAAACATATTGGGTGTTATTATCCACGGCTTTGACTGGCTGATACCAGAGATAACGAGGTAATGGCTTCGTCTTAGCCAGATGGGAATGATGAGGAGGAATATTGTTGAAATGGGATCGTAATATTGTTTTAATGTATTGCTACCGCCTTGTTATTTTCATTTTCAGGTAATGGGAGCTCCGGTTGCATGTTCATAAGAATTAATATCCAAGCAAACAGTCTTTCTTTCCTTGCACTGTTCCTCCCTTTCTCCCCCTTCCCCTCTGTTTCTTTTTTTTTTTTTCGTAAGCAACAGTGTATATACGCTACAGCCCCCAGTGCCAAACGCTGGCTTAGCTTGGGAGCTGATTTGAACTTGTTCGGTTCTTTTTCATACGAATCAATTATAAGTAAAATGTCTTTTGCTTTGACATAATAAAGTTATATTTTTCCGGACCAGATTCCCAGCGTGCCAAAGGAGGAAAATCGTAAAGGAACACATCAAATTAACTGCACTTGTTGTGGAAAGATACTTTTCGCTCTCTTTTTTCAAGTTACCAATCAGCGTTAGAGATTTTCAGTTGACGTCATCTCGTCTCTGCGTGCAAAGTTGCTTTCGTGCCTGTGGCATGGGCTTCTGCTTCCCCTTGGGCCTTAGAGGTTGTTCTCAGTGCTGACATTCATGCACTAGTCGCTGTCGGGAGGAATACGCGCGTTCAGGCATCCGTTCGCACGCATGACGTCTGGGCGCGACTGCATGAAATATTGCTGTACAGGCGCGCCGATTGTCTCCTCTGTTTCCATGCCCGCAGCTCGAGCATAAATGTAGCGCCCATTTCTGGAAGTTGAGAACGCTTAAAGTTCAAGTTCTCGGTCTTGTTCCGCTAAACGCAGTCATGTAGTACGGTGGTCCCTATGGCAGGACTTTATTACAGAATGAAGTTGCTTACGTCACCGCCGTTTTATTTCGGCAAATGTTCCCGATATTATGCGCTCACTGACTGCAACTGGGATGATAATAGTTGGCTTGTTTCGCGATATTAGTTGACTGTAAAAGTACATACTTGTCTGGCTTTTCTTTTTTTGGGCAGAGCGTTTTATTCCTTTCGCACAGCTGAATAGTTGTACCTACTGCAGTTGTCTAGCGCAAAAAAGCGTGTACTGGTTAATGAAGTTAAGCTGAATGAAGCTAAGGATGGGTAGATACTGAGGAAAGGAATGGCAATGAATGGACCTACTGTGGACACCTGAACTGCGTTGAAAGCAAAGAGATGAAGTCGATGGTGAAGCAAAGGAGCGGGAAAGCTTAAGGTTTTGTTTTGACGGAAACTACTGAACAGCTAGCGCTAACAAACGGGACGGAAGAGAACACAGACGCTAATAGCACGTTGTGGAGCATCACCCGTTGTCCCTGTTGTCGTGCCGGGCGGCCAGTGGGCGGTGTGGCCACGTACGCTTGTCTTCTGCGCGCTCATTTTTCACCGCGGCACATTACGCACCGGACGGCGCGAACTGAGCGCTACCTCTGTCGCTTGCCCCCGCCCTACTCTCTTCCTCCTTTTTCCACAACAAGCTTCTTTCTGCCTTTCCCTCTTCCGGCCCACTTCTCTCCTCTCTCTCCTTCCAGCAGCATCCCTCTCGTCCAGTGTTCATTCTGGTGTTGTGCCATTCCTCAGTTCTCGACATGACCGTCTCTTCTTTTACGGTAGTCGCCCTTCTGCTTTTTTGCATGGCGCTATCCTCTGGCCCCATAATATTCGGTACTGGTCATCGCCTCCTCTTATTACAGTGGCCGCCCTCCGAGTTCTTCACGCGTGGCTGCCATCTAGCAGTTACGCACGCTCCCTTTTTCGCCATGTATCCAAGCCACAAGCCGGCATTTGCCTCTAAAACCCTCTTTTTCTCTCTCCCTCCTCTAAATGTGGGAAGAGGACTTCCAACGCCCACCAATGCTGTCACCTGGAAGCCGTGGCAGGTGGTTAGACGGTCGGGGGTCATTCGTTCCGCTACCTGTCACGCCTGGGCAGGTTGCCGGTATGATCATGGAAGGTTTATCCCGTGTACCCTGAAGTTTTGCTTTTAAGTGTATGTGGAACGCGATAGCGTCGAGAGTTTTCGGAGAATACCAGCGCTGTCATTTTGCCAAACTGTCCGAGATGACTGTGTTTCTTCTATATGAGCGAGGAGGATTGCGGAGGCCGAGCAAATGCTCGGCATTGCACATTGCGGTTTCCACCCAGGGTGGAAACTGCAATGTGTGACAGTGTGGCCCTCGATCCACCCTTCAGCTGCCTATCGGCTACGTCGACGCTGCTCAAGCGAGGAAATGGAGCTGCGCTCTAAAAATCAGAACAAGAGTATTCGAACTATATTGCTCTTCACATTGAAAGACATATCGCTAATACATGGCACCACCGAATCACAGAGTAATAGCGCGTTTAATTGCTTAATTGCAGTATAATTTATTTTAGTGAAATCTCACCTGTTTGCCGCTAGCTGTCGCTGCTCAACTGCAAGCATTTAGAGTCACTGGAAAAGTTTCTGAATACGCAAAAGTTCCGGCGTGCGCCATTTTCCTTCCGGATCGTCGGGCCCGGTCGCCGTGTGAATGGCGAGTGACCGCCTTCGTAGAACTAGAAGATCTTGTCACGTTTATTCAGAACAGCAACAAAAATGATTGCGCGATCACTAACGTAATTACTGTAGCCAGAAATTTATGGGAAAAGACGATGTGGGGGCGGATCGGCTAAAACTGCAGATCGCCTGCGCTCGCAAATTCCTGGCTGTATGGATCACCTCGTGTTTTACGCGCGCGCGCAGTGCAGTGGGGCTGAAACATTAAAGTGATCGAGTGTGAAACAACATGTCGGCGCGAAGATCGCAGGAAAGTGTGTATATTGTTTTAAGACGTCGAGAATGCCGTACGTCGGCGCCGCTGAGCTAGACACGGAGGACGGGGTGCGGAGCATGTTTGCGCTCTGAAACGATGACTCGCTTTGTTTAAGCGACATAAAGTGAAGCAGCAGGTTCGCCGAGACAGCATAAACAAACCAATATACAATATAGTAATGTCGTTCTAAGTGTAGTTTAGATCGCCGTCGCTCTGCCAAGTACGCCGAGTGGGTTGCCTCGAAGCACATTTGTGTGCGTGAACTTAACACTGGCCAGAAGTTGCCAGTTGCGAACACACAACAAATCGATCTGTTGCGTCAGTTTTTCTAGTCGATGTAAACATTATATACTAATTTGTACCAGTCTGCTAGTTACCGAAACAGCAGTTAACTAGAAATAATTAGTTAATAAGTCAGCACAAAGAAATTTCAGAAACATTGAAATCAACAATAAAAAATCAACAAAGGAATAGGTGCGTGTGCACATCGATCCCTACACGAGCATGCACCCGCACGCATGCACGAGCCGAGTGGGAGTATTTTTTTCGCTACTGAATGTAGATGTCTCTTTTACTAGCTAGATATTTTCCCTTATGTGAGGGTAGGCTTTGTGAACTTTCGCAAGAAAATTGGACCCAGAGTGTGCCTGCGCGCGCATGGTCCAATGCGTAGAATGTGAACACGTCTTTAGATCACGCGCAGCGTGCGCACTTTGAGTATTTCCTGTTCTTGTAAAACGTGAAACGAGTCAACCAACGTATCTCACACAAGAGGGCGTTCTTCGATGGCATGAATTTTCCCCCGGCAGTTTTGTGAACCCGCACCGACCGCCGTTGCAAATCATTTCTTCCTTCAGGAACAGAGAAAACGCCTTGCCTGGGTGTTCGGTCCTGTTGCAGCACCCAAAGGCATAGGAGCCAGGCATTTTGCCTTAGAATTTCTCGCGTGGACACTTCGACGAACAATCGGAAAAAGAGGAACTCCCGCACAAGACACGTATGTCGCGCGTGAGCTTGGAATATGGCGACGCGAAGTCACGTGACCGGCATCAGCCAGTTGGCGGACAGGTATCACACGGAAAAGGAGTGCGATACTCTCAACTTTTCTATTGATTCCATGAGGCACTGTGGGTTGCGGGACCGTACTGTTGACGGAATGGATGCATTCTTATCGATCACGGCAACGAAGGCGCCAGGTTCTGTGCGGTGTAATGACCTGCGCTCCAGTTATCCACTGTTAAGTATCGTAAGCTTCGTTCGGTTTTATCCCGTTCCCTACCTGTCATGCGTCATCGGTCGAATTGGGTGGAGTAGTTCTTTTCTTTTTTCGGAACGTTTTTGTGGCGGGTGGTAGCCCCGCCGTCTTTTTCAACGAGCAGACCAAGGGCGCACGTGGTTGCAACATGGCGAACTGTGTGGCTCGTTTAGGTGTAGTCGGTACATAGGTCGCATGCTGTCCTCTTTCGCCTTGTGTCCACAGAGAATGACTTTACATGCAGTCTTAAGAGATTTATGGAATCGCTGTGTAGAGTTCTTGATTATGGTCGGTAGAAGCTCGCAGAACATTTTCTTCGCCGCCAGCGCAACCAGTTGTTGTCCACATGTCGATATTATCAGTAGTTATGGAGAACCAAAGTTTGGCTGCACTCTGCAGCCTGAGAGCTAAACGAGCCACATCAAGGTTTTAAGGTGTTGGAGAAAGGACCGCGACTTGGCGTACTCCAATGTGGTTCATTATTAACAATCGAAGCGTGGTGCGCCTACACTAATAATTCCATATTTAAAGGTGGATAATGGCGGAAAGCGGTGCCGACTGCATTAGGCTGCGGAAACAAAATAGCCACTGCTTCTTTGGCGAGCTCCAAATGAGTTATATACTGAATGAACCGGAGTGCCCTGTCTTAAAATGTGCATTGCGGGAAGTCAACTTTACGAGCTAGAAAATGCGTATGTTTGACTTTAAGTACCCATAATATATCGCCGATAAAGAAAGTTTATAGACTCGATCTGCCCAGCCCAGCTTTTATGGTGACGGTCTTCAATTTCTCAATATAATGGCCGTCGATATAAATTTATAAGTAAAATTTTTATTAACTAATTTACTTCATTAGCTGTTTCATCACAGAGCTCTGTCGCGTATATGATGTCCTCATTGCTACACCATCCACCTGCACAGACCGCATTGGCGTATCTCTTACGGGGTTCAAAATAACGATCTGAAAATAGTTAAAAAAGAGCGGTATGCTTGCACGTAAAGAAAAATACAGCAATAAATAAATAAAGGGGCTGTTTAATTTTACTAGTCAGGGTGGTGCTCGGCACCGCCTCGATTGAGAATTGCTGCCAATGAGATTTATCTATCAGCCTGGGAGGTTTGGCAGCGCATAGACGTTCCTGCCGCCTGTTCTACTGTCGCCACCTCGGACGTCGCGACTCATGCTGGCTTCTCCGCAATGGTCTGCCACATGATACTCACGAATCTCTACTGTTTCTCAAGAGGACCGGAACAGAAAATCATATGCACGTTTCAGCCGGTTTGAACCAGTCCGTTCAGGGAACTCGGCTATCTCTAATGTTGCTGTGTGGGCCCCTAGGCGCCTTGAGAGGAGCCCTGGCCAAAGAAACGTGGGAGCCTTACTCTGCCTTTCTTCGAACGCATCTCCCCTCTCTTTAAGTGCATATCTGCTGTCATCAACCCCTGCGGACTCGGCCTTTTCGCTCATGACCTTAATCCTATGTTGTCATCTCCTCTCCTTCCCCTCCTTCGGTCCTCGCTCCCGTAATCTTATCTATGTCCCCGTCCACCTCTTTAACCCGGTTAATCACTTTATATGTGTCTCTTCTTTTTATTACGCAACGTCAGATTAAACGCTTACAAAGCTTCTGTAGGAGCAGCTCTTGCTTTAGACGTGGCGGCTTCACTTAGGTTGTAATGTCTTGCTAGCACAGTGCACATTCTGTCTTGATAACAGCTCACCAACCACGGCTGCTGGTCCAGGACACATTATAGTTTCAGTTCGCTCAAATATCTCTACTATAGACTTAACAGATGCAATCTCAGAGGTAAAAAAAAAAAAAAAAAAGAGCATCTCAATCACCGCAGCCTGCTCCTGAGCACGGATTTCTGGATTCCTATCTTTCGGCACTGAAAGTTCCACATCCTCCTCTTGATTTTTTGTTGAATTTAGCGTGAAAATATCAATTTATTTACAAAGTCTGTAATATTAAAATTGAATAAAAACTGAAAGGTGCGCGTTTGCTCTGACATTCTATTTTAATCGTTCACGCATCAAGAGATAGCAACAATCGCCGTACGCTTCGCCGGAATAGGTAACATTACATTGAGTTGCGAACGCATTTCGAACCACATCTGAATTATTCGAAACTCTGAACAGCCGACTTGCATAGCTTCATACAGATCTAAGCCAGAAAGGACAAGACAGGAGCCGTATTCCATAAGCTTCCATTTTCCATTTTATTTGGTCAGACGTAAGCATGATGATGGCGTTAGACGAAAAGACGAAAACAGCTAGTGCCCAGCCAAGGAAATCGCAAGATAGCGGGTCCCGAAAGTCCCGAATGAAATCCTAAGAAATACGGCCCTGAGTCTTCATGAACCTGCGTTCGATAATCCTGGACATGACGATCACACGATCGTCCTCTGCCTTCCTCCGTTAGGGTTTGCGAGGTCCGAGCGCTTTCTCGGAATGCGCGGGGCATGGGCTCTCTCCTCTCACCGTTCAGTTCACAAATATTTTCTGCTTTCCGGGTTCGTTTCTGTCGGCCTCGGCTTTGCTTTAGGCACGAATCATTAACAACATTCCTAAATCGAAGCTTTTTTTTTTCTTTTTTTTTCGAAGAGTTTGCCACAAGGCATAAGTTGAGAAAGGGGGAATGGGATGCAAAAGATAGAAAGTTAAAAGAAAGAGTGAAGTCCAGTTGTGCTTATGTATTCGAGAAGGTTGGCAGTATAGCGATTGTCCATTGTCCATTTCTCACAATCACTATCGCGATTCCACAGCAGGCCCACCTTCATGATTATCCGTTGCCTAATGTGAGTTGTTGATGGACACGTTTACATTCTGGTAGCTTCGTTAGCAAATATGCCGGGAGTATTTCGGCAGCTCCGCACATTTCAGCTAACATATCGTGCTTAGGCATTATGGAAGTTACAATCGATTCCCCATAAAATTTGCCCGCTTCAAACGTGTCTGTATAAGAATACGTGCAGTCCCCTACCTTCACAGCCTCGAGCGTTCTCCAAAGTAGAAAACATCTCCATGTTCGCGGTTATCGTAGACAACAGAACATCACTGTAGTTTGCGCGTCAGCAGGTTTACGTTCTTTATGAAACATTCCGGATGTGCTAATATTCTTTCAGACCACTCCCATAAAGTAACCACATACAAAATAACCGAAAGAAAATGATTATCCTGACACAGCAACTTTATTTTTACTGCGTTATAAGGCCGTGACTACATGGGCTTTCCAAGTTGGCCGACGTCACCTCATGCCATTCTCTGTGCGGTCAGTGCCTAAATTTTCTGCGGTGTCCTCTCAGTCGACGGCGTCAACGTTCTTTCGTAGTGTTCCTTTCTTTCTTTTTTTTTGTCGCCTCAACCTTATCGGCTGGTACCGACAAGAAGAAACTCGATCTAGTCGTTCCGTCGAGGGGGGAGCTGTATGTCAATTGCCTCTTATTCCTGGAGTGCTTTGTTGTACGCCGCTTCATATATCGTCTAGACGGCTTGCGTTACTGTGACCCCCTTGCAGTACTGCGCGAGCGAGGTGCTTCCGCAGTTCAGCAAAGGGTAGCTATACGTTCACTGGCGATGTTTTGCTTGCATTGGCCGTTGCCACTTAGGAAAGACAGTGATGAGACGCCTTATGGAGTGGCTGCAGCCACTGACGCCTGCCTGGCGAGAGGTTCAATGTTACTCTCTTTGGCGCGATATATTCACAGCGGTAGTGTCCCAGCAGAGCTTGTTCGATATATATGGCGTTCCGTAGGATTCCGTTACGAAAAGCTTCCTAGTTCGCGTACTGTCTGAGCAGAGTGTTGAGCGAAGGAATTTAGGCGCAGGTAGTGACTAGTTATAGAGCCGATAAGATCAGAACCCTCAGTAGGCATGAGCCACGGGGGAAGATTTCGTTTGGGCAATATGCCTCCTCCGACCACCAGGCAATGTTGAGACTCCGGAGGAAGAAATGGGCGAAGTAGATTGATTAGTATAAAACAAGAACATTCGCTTCCTACTTTCCTTCAGGAGCCTGTTCACTGTACATAGACAACATTGACCCTATCCACTAGCATTTTATGACCGCACGAACTTTATTGTCATGTGAGGGAGAAAATTTATTTCCCGAGTACTGATGTCGGAGAGCACCGGTCCTCTCCGTCAAGGAGCTGTGATAGTATATATTTTTAGCGTAGATGAGACTTTCTAGCATAGATGTATACGGTGTGGGGATACGACATTCCCCTCGCCCGAACGAATCTGAGCGTGCGGATGCTGCAACAACCGAGGAAGAACATTGGGAACTCCCGATAAATCGCTTGGCCCGCTGGCTATGCCTCCGTGTGTCCTTTACGGCGTCGGGCGTGGTCAGAGCTAGCGGCGTGACTGTCGGCTTTGAGAGCGGAGCCCGAACCCCGTAGAACCCTCACAAAGGATTACCGGACGCTTCTTGTACCTGTACAGTGGCCTGTGCTAGTAAAGGCTCTTTCGTACTTAGAGGGGAACTGGGAGCGCCTAATCGCTTTGCTTTCAGAACCGCTGCTACCGTGAGCTGGTGAGAATGAGCGGCATGGGGGGGCATACGCGCGGAAAGAGCCGCCAACGGTACTTATTGCGCATGCATCTTTGCCGCCGATTCCTCCGGCTTTCGGCGGCAGTACTTGGCAAAGTGCGTTGGTCACGCGCTCCCTGTTTTCCTCTAAGTATGTCACAGCCTGTACGCCTCCTCCGCCTTGCCACAAGCCTCTAGTGTCTTAATAAAAGCGGCACGGAGTCACCAATTGTTGGTTGCGGGAAGCAGTTTTGCTAAATTATGAGCTGCAAGCTTTGAGGATTGTGATTTGAGATGTTTGATACGAATGGTCTAAGTTCAGCAAGACTCCTTCCTGCTTTGTGTATGCATTTGATGAGTGGCTTCCCCAATAAAAAGTGGGGCAGCCCCTGCGCCTATAGTGTTTTTTTTTTTTTCTTTCAAAGTCGAATTGAATACCAAAACTCTAGCTAGAACAGCCTCGAGTACAAATCGAGTAATGCCACAATCACGTTGACAACGAATATAGTGCCTCCACTCTTATTCTTTGCTTGTGGGAATGTTTTTACATAAAATTGACCGTCGCGCTAAACGCGCTAAAGCACCAGCAGATGCGCTGTGGCACGGCGCTATGAGTAATAGTACCAAAGCTATAGCTGTAAAAAGAAACAACACTAATCCATGGTGGGGGAAAGCAACACGATGCATGTAGCCTCTATGGCCGTCATATTAAAAGGGAATAACCGTTTGTCAACGCCATGACGACACCGGATGATCTAGCGACAGTTCTTAGCAGATGAAATAGTTGAGCCATATATTGTACATGGCTTTCGATATTAGACATCAAAGCTAGGCTGGCCTAATCTTTTTGCCACCTGCCGTGTTGGCCTGTGCTGACGCCCGTGTATGGGCATCGTGCATACCGCGACTCCAATGGGCCACCATCTATCGCAGGCAGACAAAATGCGGCAAAATGCCGTCTGGCGTCGTCTAGAATAGTCTTCGATAATAATGCGGCTTACCGTATTCGAACTTTGCGCCAAATATTCAAAAATTATTTGAAATCTGAAAGCATATCTTATTTGTTTTGAAACATTTTTGAATATGTGCAATTGGATTCAATTCGATTCGTTATACTAATGGAATTGGAGGAAATTCGGTTCGCCACTCGGACATTTTAAATTTCGCACAGCCCTAGTATTGTTACTGCGTAGAAATTTGGGATACAAAACTCCGAAATGAGCATTTCAGAGTGGCAATAAACATTTAGGTTATGATCCATAGTCAGGAAAATGGAAGCCACGTGCTGTACCAGCTACCAGCCGAGACATGTAAACACGCGCCCGGAAGCCATGCTGAAGTTGTGCAGAGTCTACATCACCGGGCCTGCGTGCGAGGCCATCAACCTCACAAAGCCTCTGAGTTGAAGTACAGTATTGAAGTAACTGGAAAGATCAATGAGAGCCAAAGAGACGTCGTTACTGTGGCGGACAGTAAGAAGAATGGACAGGTGAGCATGAAGCACTAAATAACGGCCAGGAAAATAGGCTCTGAGCCATATTAATGTGTATTATAATTACTTTAAGGTCATTGATTAGAGTTTGGATCGCCATTTACGCGGTGGGAACGTACAAAATGCCCAAGTGACGAAGAAATGTCTACGTATTTTGTGCATATTCTCTTTCTCGGCTTAGACACTAGTATTCATTTTTACTGCAGAAAGTTCAGCGCGAAAGGAATGAGTCAGTAGGTTTGCCGGTGAGATAATGGTGCCCAAAACATAGAATACGTATGCGACAAATAGCGACGGCTGCTTTTCCCCTGTCCGTAACGTGTTTGCTAATTTAGGTTCTCAGTAGCGCTATTTAGTGTGTTCTCAGCACAGATTATGTTCTATATATCTACATACCTTTGTTAGAAGGAAAAACAACGACCATATTTACAATTCTTTGCCCCCTTTCAGTAAACATACTCTCTGCCCTAACTGGTCATGTGACTACAAATGGCACACTCTCCAGAGGGCCCACCGGTAGACAAGAACTAGTTCACAAAATGTGCTAAACTAGTTTCAGTGCAATCATTAACTCCTACATTCCTTATCGAACCATTGGATAAATTGAATTTGGCCTACAACGAATGATTAACATTCTCTGGTGAAAATTAGCTTAGCCGCATGAAAATGAATCTTTTACGAAACGGCGAATAAAAATAATGAAATGCAGATATCGCTGTCATCGCTCTTTTTCAAAAGCAAACTGTGATCACGTCAATGGCACTTCATTCTTTTTTACATGGAGGTCACTGGCCGGTCTGCACTGATAATCACATGCAGCTAGAGATCAAGAAGTTCTTGCTCCATCTGCTGTGCGAATGACAGCTGCACTCGAGAGCCTTGAATTACGACATACTAGGAGAACTCGATCATATATACAGGCAGGCATCGTGGTAACAGCAAATGTAGCTGTTACGAACAGCTATACAAGGACGTGCACTGAGGGAGCGTTATTTGCGCTAGCCATCAACAACACATTTGCAGAATGGGAGTACATATTTCGAGAATTTGTGCAGTTATAGCAGGGTGTAAAGTTCTTTCCTTCTAAAGCATTATGATTGGTTCTAAAAAACGGACTTTCAGAAAATCAGATACCTCAGATTTTCTCCTACGCGAGGTTAAACATATATTTTGCTCGGAGCGTTCTACGCTACTTGGCAAACATTAATACACAAAGAAAAATCTGGCGTGTAGAGTTTTCGAGAACACTGTCTGCGAGAGAGCTATCTTTAGCGAAAGCCAAGCTCCACTCAATACGGAGGCACAATCAGCGACGGCCAGTGGCCTATCTTTGTGCCGAGCGGACCGCGACACGCTCGCTAGATGCGGTTCCGAGACCACTTTCTCGGTGGTCGCCCCGAAACCATCTTGCAGCGTGCGATACAACAACGCTTCCCTTGTGTTCATTTATGACAATGTTTCAACACTGCAATTTCGCTCCACGGAGTGTAATTTTGCTTCTTAGGACTGACGCCAACTAGAATACAGGCTTCAATTCCTCTTCTTTCTCACGTAATGCTTTGCTAGACCTTTGGTTTTTATATTTAATATTTAAGCTTTCCAAACTGGCCCGCAGTCCGTAAGAAAGATGGACCTGTTACAAGCGAACTCATTGTTCGCTTTACAATACATGTGTCATACACTCAGGAGTAATAACATAACGTGCGGGATATCTTGAGTTACATGCATTATTTTTGGAGTCAGTGCTACAGTGCGCACTTTAACAGTATGCAACAACAAGACGGCAATAATGCCTGTTACAGAACGAGTTACAGGAGCTCAAAATGTCGCTATCATTGCTCCAGTCAATTTCCGAATAATGCTGAAGATACATAGTTGCTTGTATAACAAGCGACCCGAAAACATAGGCGCTTGATGTAACCGCAGAAAAGGTCAAGCGTTCAGCCCCGGTTAAAATGGATGCATGTGCAAGAAAGATGTTTTTTTTTATATATATATATGATTCACCTGCACATCAACTTTGAACAAACAACTATTCACGCTGTGAAATTCAATTCGATCAAAACTGTATACTTTTTTGCGTAAGAAACGAGGGCGACACTGTGAAGTGAATAGATTTAATCTCTATTACGTTGAGGCGTACACATCGCTTTCATGTTTCTTTTCGTAAAATTAGGACAATGCATATAAGTTATCTTGTATTCCCCAATTTTTTTGTGTATTCTTGAAATTCGATGTCATTCGCTTCTGAACAGCAACATAGAGAACCCGAACAACGCAGGAGCACTCATTTTGATTAATGTATTGCGATTTCTTTCTCTCCTGATTTTTGTTTCACAAGTTGGTTCAGCCGAATGGAGGAATTAGGCTTTAATGTAAACAGAAGACCAATGGAGTTTCGCTTCGAATGGGCTTACCATTTACATCATGTGAATATGGTGTGGGGAGATGTGGAAGTTGATTATTAATTATTCATCAGAGGGAAGAATCTAAAATGAACTTGACATTTATTTATTTCAAAATACCTATAAGAAAAGCTCCGAGTTCAATTTTTGAGGACACATGATTGTTCCAATAAAGCCAGCCTGGGCTTTCCGACACATGCCAAGTGTAAATATGTGTGTGTAGGGTAACAATCCAATGTCTTCATGGGGCGAGTACTGAAGATAACAATCCAACCAGGCCTACTATTCATTCCCGTGTCACACCTTCTCCGACAGGTGTGGTTCACCGGAAACAGTCGGTGTCTGTATAGCGTGCTGTGGCGCAGGTTCATTTGAGATAGCGCGATCGATCATAAGTGCGACTGAGACACACTCAGCTAACCGAGTAGTAATCAAGTCAAGTAGGCGCTGAATGGGAAAATCACTTGATCTTATTTCTTACTGTCCTTCAAGATGAGCAACTTAGAGGCACGTATGGCTGGGTACAAACGAGTATGTTTACTGTGACTTGCACGAAAGTGTGTATCTCCGTGTTGACAGCTCAAACACGAAGAGCACACTCAAAGTCCAGAGTATCAGTAACACGCCAGACGGCATCTTTGGCCTTGTGCGCCGTTCGCAGGGGATTTCGGTGGCTGCCAACACTGGCACTCTTATCGGGAGCAAAGAATGCGTGACAAGGGTTTATTTATTTGATCTGTTTGTTTTAATTTCCCGCAGTGGCAAGCAAGCAGACAAAATGGGATCAAGGGAGCAGATACCAGGGTCAAGTTCAAATATCAGGAAAGGCCAAGGATGTAGTGAATTCTTTCAAACTCTGAATGGAAGATTTCATGGCACACTAGATCTTTATATTAAGCATAGGGTTATATATTTTAGTGTTCTTCAACAATTTGGCATTACAGGCCAATCGGTGCCACATACTAGAAATGACTGACCCCAGCTGTTACGCTGTCCTGGCCGGAAGATGGGAGCGAACGCAGAAAAATGTATGCGTTTCTGATTCTGTCGTATTTTGATTTTCAGGTCCAGGAATTGCGTATTCTCCTCTAAAATTCCTTCGAATTGTGTCAAAATAATATCTATAGATGGATGAAGCAAAGCAAGAACAAAAAGAATGGTCATGGATTGTGCTGAAGAACCGAGAGAAACATGCGACGGTTCCTAAATATGCTGAAAGCTGGATATTAAAGAACTTTCCATGTTTCTCTGTTTCCACCAAGAACTATTAACGTTAAGATGTACTATATAAATAACATTTTCGGGAGGAGTTAGTTTACTATATAGCGTGTCGTTGACTCCAGAGGCACTACGGTCGGTAGATATATGTTCTTGTAGGAACAATGAAACAAAATCAAAATGTCTAAGAATCTTTTCGCTGAAAACTTAATGCATCAACGTTTCTCTCTTCAGTAACAACGGAAAGAAAAATAAATGCAAAAAGCCACTAGGAAGGATTCATGCGTCACGCTACCATTCAACAAATTCAGTGAAAAGTCAACGCCCCAGAAAAACATAAAAAAACAAGAAAACGAAATCATCCGTGAAAAATATTCTCACTAAAGCGTGTCCGCGGCCGAAGACAGCAGTCGAGCTGCATGCGCCTGCTTATCTCTCTGCAAAGTTTGTTTATTTGTACATCAGCACCCTGCACTTATCTATGGGTAGTTAAACAGTACAACAATATCTTGATTTGTGCTCGTAAATAAAGGCTGTTTGCTGGGCGACTGAAGAGACGAGTGCACTTCGGCCCCTGGGCTGCCAAACGCAGACTCACCTGAGCGGCTAAGTTGGGAGGCTTTCTTACACCCGCAAGGGTGACACATCTTCCGAAAATTTCGCCATTTCGCTTTTCTTATTTATTCACTGTCTTTGCCATTGTTTAAGGGCAACAAGAAGCAACCAGCGAGTCCATGAACCAGATGCAGTGCGATGTCTCAACGAGTTACGTATAGAACACTTAAGAAATTTCTTCCTCCCCTTGAACGAACAAATCGCTGCATCGTATCTTCAATACCACCTGGACCGTACGACTACAGACGACAATGTCTTGAGGGTTCCATCTCTCTTGTGGCTCAGGCCAATCATGCGCCTCTTGGTCCTGAAGGTTGGTCAGCGCCTGCTATGTCGTAAAATGTTGACGCCGTTGCCCCAATGAATTCCCTCAAGAGATGTAAAAATAAAGCGCTTATTGTTTAAAGGTGCGTAGAACCGGGCTCTAGATGGAAAGGAGCCGCCGAAAGTGCCTTCGTCCACTGTAGCTCCCCCAATGGTGCGCTCGTCGTCACAGTCTTCATCTTTCTCATCACGTGATCCCGAATGTTTTTATTTTTCCTGTTATCATGTGTGCCTCACGTGCACTGCCAGTAGTACTCGTGGCTCCTAAGGAGCACATATTTGATCAACTTAGAGCAGTACAGGTAAACATATTCAAGAAGGGAACAACCAAGACTACAGTCTCATTCCATTGCATCGTGTGTTGCGGGTGGCAGATCTTCAACGCTTGCTTAATGTCACCGCTTGTGTTTTTCTTGAAACGTTCTAAAGGCGGCCATACTAGGCTTGGACACAAAAGCATGGAGAGCTTTTTGGGTTTGGCGCTTACGTGTGCGCGCTTTCATGGCATGACGGAGCAAAATAAGTCATTCCAAATTTTCCGTGCAGAGTCATAAAAAAGTATAACCATGTGCATTACGTAATGGTTGGCGACAGACCGCGTTTGAGGGAGTCGCTTCAAGAGAACTTCACTGAAACTCAGTTCAAACTACCGCTGGGATATGGTCACGGCTAACGCAGGACGGGGCCAGTTTAGTTGAGGGTACTGTGGGACACCATTGTGCCACAGTTGGAGCCTTATCGATGTTGATGATGATTACGAATATCCTTATCTCTTCTTCGAACCTCACTCCCTGCGACCTCCTGCTGTGCTTCTCTTTGCTCGGAATGCACTGCCAAAATGTCACAGGTTATCTGCTACCAATAGTACACATCCTGCCGAAGCCGATTTCCTCCTCTTCAACTTATGTGGGATCTCTAATTATGTGTTCTCTAATTGGTGCTGCATGCTTCATGCCTTCTACTGTTATCCTATTAGTGTGAAAGTACTGCTTCACAAGATGATATATTCAAGCTGCAGTTTGTACGCTCCTTGCTGTTGATATAACCTTGCCAACCTAGCACAGCAATAGTGAAACGAAAGGAAAAAAGTCTGTCGGAGCGGAGCGCATTCGCACCTCGCAATTTCTTGTGAGGAGCCAGTACGGAACCTCGTAGCTGTCGCCGCATCCAATCACACTGTGCGGTTGTTGCTGTGCCCTCAGATAATGGCACATACTCTCAAGACACTGCACTTTTGCTAGGCTAGGCTGACAAGGTCCCTTAAAGGGCAAAGAGCGTACAAACCTGAGCTTGGAGCTTCACTGCCACTCTCTCGCGCGGTGGCGCATTGCATTTCGTCCTCTTCATCATCTTTGTCCTCGCGCAAGGGGTCCAAACGCACCCCTATTGCATTGCCCTCTTAAGGTGCGTTAAAGATGACAACACGGTTTGGTTAGTGACCTGGCCCACCCTCAAAATTGGGGTGCCAAACCGCAAATATGAATACGATCATTTCTAAAATTGAAAACCGGGAGTTGAGTACACCCACGTTCAAACCCAGCTAGCTTGCCCCGCCCCCAAAATAGAATTGGCCCATGTTCAAAAGTTTTTAGACCCACCCCAAAAATTAGGCCGGAATTGGGGGTGAACAGTTGTGAACAGTGGAGGAGCCAAACCGTCTGCAATTTTTCATCTTTCCCATAGCCCACTGTACTCTCTTTAATTACATCTTAAGCCATTAGTATTCCGATTTTAAATTTGCATGTGTCCGTTTCCGATGACTTGCTGCACTATAACGGACATAGCAGCAGATTCGATCCGTTACACAAGTAAACAGACCGTACCTAGGACGTAACCTGCACCATCCCCGACTATACCCGATAATCCCGTATGCCTTGTTGAAGACAGCGTTTAAAATTCACGGCTTGACCAGCACTTGCACACAAAGATGAGCAGATTGATGTTCTTGTTGATACGGCGACTTGTTTTGTTTCCCCTAGCCTGCAGGCTTTCGTCCGGTTCCATCCGGACTAAACAAGTCTCCGAGCGTTACAAGCAACCCCGGAGAAGCTGGGGATCTCTGTCACCCTCTGCACGCATATCTTTGTCAAGATCAGCTGCCACAAGAAGCGACTTTCCCTCGCCGCTGCCTAACTGTCGTGCTTATATGTATACATACACTGCGAGTACGCGTGACGAAATCACTACCCCGAACACGAGCGTCGCTCAAATGTCGCAAACTCCGCGCGCTATCGGCGCGTCCCCTGGCCGCCAAAGGCGACACGTGCGCCGGGCGTAGAGCAGCGGTTGTTTGTGGACAAACACTGCGGAGGAGGAGGGACACGCTGCCAAGGTCTCATGCCTTGCTGCCCAGGATCGCGAATCTTTTTTTCTGCGTGCTGCTTATTACTCTGACAGCGCAGCCTGTGTTACATCACGATGCCAAACGTTTCAAAGCAGTCTCTTCTTCCGAATGAATGCCTCTCCCTTGGTATTATAGAAGTATATCGTTACAGTATGGAAGCAGCTGGCACAGGGTCAAGTTAATTGCAGGGGATAGTTGTTCCTGTGGTTTCTTCCTTTCATCCCCGTTTGTTCGCGCTGTTTTTTGGTTAATTGGAGAGATATGGGAGATGTCTTTGTCTTGCAGAGGGTGGAGTCATGCTGCTGCTGCTGCTGATGATCAACGGTATGAAAAATAAAATCCATGAGCTACAAGCATGGGCAGGTGGGCGTTTTTGATGACGCGTCCCATGTGGTCATGTTATCTGCGTAATTCGGGATTATTTGAGGCTCCAACTGGGCATTCTTCCTTTTACTGAAAGCTTATAAGCGATCACTGTCGCCCTTCTGTTCCCCTTGAGGAAGAGGAATCTGGGAGCACTTTTACAACTATTTCAGATCATGCGCATTATTCTGATAAAATAAGTAGGCAAACGTAGCCACGTGACGACATGCTTTCAAGTTTGAATTTGTTGAGCGGACAAAAGAACTTAAGCTGAGTAAACAAGCAGGAGTACACAATGCGCACAGTGGCTTTAAGAAAACGACTGAACACATTTTTTTCAGACATTCTTTCGTTATCATATTTGAAAGTCTTGCCGAGAACGTAAGTCCGCTGAAATCTCTGGTGTTGAAAAGATGACTAATTTCGATCCTTATCCCCGACGTGGCTCTTAACGTGAATAGTCTATCTCGCCCATTAAAATAATTTAATTTTAGCGATGCCGCGAAATGGCCCACTGTGTAGTGCGCGCAATCTGGGCCGCTTCTAGACTAGTAACTCTAACTAGTATGTTTTGATTCCGGTTTCTTTGCCAGTCGTATGCGCAAGTATATTTAAACGTCCCCGAAACCTGTCAACGCGGAACAATCATGGCGTCCAAGTTGACGGCCTCATATAGAAGCCATCGTGTTCAGCAATGGCGGTGTTCTCGGGACTTTGCTTGCGCGAGCGACGTTCTCTCAGTAACAGAGTTCACCCTTTCATTTTATTTTAGTTTGACATAAATTACAGCTCTACCAGCCCTGACCAGTGCCCGTCCATTGTTTTAAAGCGAGAGCTGTAAGTCCGTTAAGCGGAATATTCAGCGCTGGATTCGGCGTTCGGCGTCCTCTCGAGGGAGTTCTGCTCGGTCGATAGGGTTCTCATGTCACAGTCATACGACATCGCGCGGGAATTTCAAACACCCCATGACGTTCACGTGAACGTGACGCGTGGAATGGAAGTGATAAAAACGGGGTTTGTACTGCGAATTAAATGTAGCTACGCGTCTCAAATAATTTAACGTCATCGATAAATTTATTTCGCTTATGAAAATTTTAGCAGCTCTAGGTATCACTTGGTACTAGAACTCACGACTCTTCGGTGCGGAGCCAGACAAGGTACCTTCTATAGGCCAAGGTCACACAAGGCCCTCATGTACGGCTTGGCAGCAAGCTGGGCTTACATGTGCATTATGTAGCCTTCCACGTAAAGGGGTGTCTTAAGACTGTATGCTAATGAGTGTCTTTTCAATAAAAAGCACCACAGGACGATATATCCCACCATACATGCATTTAAGGCGTGGCTTAAGATTCTCCCAAAGTTTTGTTTTGTTGCAGAGACGATGCGTTGTTCTGCTAGCATATCTGAAGAGATGCCTTGAATTTTTTAAACGATTCCGTGCCGCCAGTGATGTAGTGGATGAAATTTTCACCACGAGGGCTGAGATCGACCTTGGTACGGCTCCGTTTAACCGGCCAAGGCGCCTCACGCTAGCTATTGACCTTTCTTTTCTTATTGATCACAAAGAAATAAAGTCTGTCAAAGCCATAGTCTCTGACAGACTATGGCATAAAACATATATTATAATTGTTTTATTATGCTGTTTTCTGTCATAATATCAAAATAATGTTTTTAATTCTGTGGGTGAGTAAATGTCTTACGCTTATCACCCTTACATTACCAACTTTCCCGCGCCAAGCAAAATAGTTAAGAGAACGAGAGAACAAACACAAAGTTTTAATTTGAGGCAGCTGTGCGCGTTTGTCTGCATCTGTGTTTATAGTGCATTAAGAACGCGTCTGCTAAAATTAATTCACTCATGGTACCATCACTATTTGAGTGCCATCGCGAGAATAAATGTTATGACGAAAAAGAAAAGCATCTTGACTGTAGACACTGACTGGGGCATAATGTGGAGACTGCAGCGAATATCAGCACAGAATACCTAGAAGGGAAATGCGGACGACATATACATTACATATTTCGAATACCTTCGATGCGGATGATTCAAGACAAATTATACAAAAATCAATAATTTCAACTGCGCACACACCCGTGCTTCCGGCTAGAACTCTGAGTAACATACGACACTGGCGTCTCCGGGAAGAAACACAGCTTGTTGACCTGGGTCCGCATGCCGAGTTTGCGTTGTTTTCAGAAGTGTCGTTTTCTCCCTGACCTGGAGTAGTCATCCGATTGGTAGAAGCACCGGAACCGGACGTCAGTCCGGTTTCCGGTTCCGGAATTTCCACCAGTTAGATGAGGGGGGAAACATAGAAGGCGACGCTTCTGGAAACGACACAAACTAGGAATATGGACCCTGGGCTGAAGGGCTGGCGGTGACGTCTCGGACAGCATGGTTTTTCATCTGGACACGTCACTCGGCGCACCCACGCAATTATCAGCGTTTGGGGCACGCCATGTAGCAATCAGGTCCTTTTTTAACCCACAGGTAAAGTGGTCGTCATTAGAGATCATCTATTTATTTGTCACTCGTCTTGCCAATTGTGGTCTCACATATAGTAGCATGGCTGCCTACCTCTTTTATGAGAAGTACAAAGTCATGAAGCTAACGCCTCTGACATGTTAGAACGTTAGAAAGTCGACCTGAACTGAGAAAGCCTAAACTGATAAGCATGGATTGAGAGAATTCATTGTTACGGCATTAAAGCTTAATTAATATGGGAGCACTACAGTTCGACTAGAGAGATTATGATTGATCGTTAAGCAACAGCGCAGTTGTGCTTCAGCGCTCGTCCTTCCCTTGCCTTCGAGTCTCTAGCGCTGTATTTGTTTGTCTGAGAGATTTAACAGTCACAGCAAGAAAAAAAAAAAAAAGCTGCTTGAGCGTGTTGTTCCTTAAGCTTCAGAGACTATGAGGCCTCACGATCATGTCGCCAATGAGAGATATCCAGTGAGGTTCTTAACGCTGTGCATATTACGCACCTTGGTGCTGTTCTTTACTTATGGGATGAGAAACCTGAGAAGTTCGATTTACCGTCAAAATGGCGGGTAATCAAAAAGTTACCGGCATCGACGCTGTGAAACATTTGAAACCACCAATTGTGAAAAATTGTGGAGTCTCGGACTTTGTTCTTTGCTTTCCTTGCATGAGCTGGTAGGATATATTAGAGCATTTACAGAAACGCAAACTTTAGTTGCTCTGAATTATAATGTTCCCAATTAGAAAAAAGCATTGTATGAGAAAATTATGCCTTTCTGCTCAGTTTACTTTGTCGGAAGCCTGCACGAATATGACATGCCCCGATGCTGCAGCTCGACATTTCATCATAAGGCTAATTGGTTTCACTTCAAGGTCAAACTTCACAAATATATGTTCAATAAGCGCCCCCTTTTCTCTTCTGACTCTTGCATGGAGGTAAGAACAGTAGTTTTTTTTCCTCCGTGGACTCTTGTATCGTCAATGTTTTGGTAGCTTTCAGACTTCGAAGTAGGTTAAGGATCGAACATGTTTAGCTTTCTTCTCTCTATAGAAACATCTGGATATGATATGGGGATCAATGCGTGGAAGAATGATTAAAAAGCAAAGACCGGGGGAATGTTGGAAAACAGACTCCAATGACTGATCCCTTCGCGGAACAACTATTATAAATGGAGATGCATTTCCACTGAAAATAGTGTTTTGTAGAAATAACGTTGGTGGCGTTGACATGATGTTAAAATATTCATTTTGATGAAGAAAACGTCCCGAGGAGATGAAAACCTCGAACAATGAAATTATCCAAATAGAGATCGAAATGAATGCAGATATAAACCGTCAGGGAAAGATTAAATCTATACATCGCATTCGCTCGATTCAACGGCTCAAAGTTTGTCAATGAGACAAAGAACGCTAGATAGCCGAAACGAGTTCGAAACTTTCGACTGAGGCATCTCTCATATCTAGGTTGCAACTTCCCGCCATTAAACATCTCATTATCGTCATCAGCCGCAGCCCAAGTACTTCCGCTAACGGTTAACAAAGGTGTCTCTCCTTGCTTCCGGAAATTCCTATACGGCATCATCTATGGCCTCCCTACGCTTGCAACATTCCCAATATCATCTCCCCCCTTGAAGCTTAAGAAACTGTGCCACGCTTAATTTCTATGGATCGACTCCGTTACCCTTAAATGTCGCTGGCATATTTTCTCTGCGCTCTGAGCCCGCATGACACTTATAAGTCAACATTCCCGAGCATTTGGTAGGTTCAGACGCCGCGTCATGAAGCCCTCGCATTGTCGTCTGCAAGGTGCCGCTGACCGCGTGTTGCGAAGTTAGTGCGAAATCTATTACTTTACTAAAAAAAAAAAAATGTCCTAGATAGCTGCTGAGACGGCGTCGTTTGTTGCGTTGTTTTCGCGGACGCTTTCGTTTCGGGCCGAAATACCCCAAGTCCGTGCTTTCCCATGAGGCCGAGCGGCCAGCCCCATATATCCCCGCTGGGAACCAGCGCAAACTGGAGCAGGGAAGAGTCGAGGCGCCGCGATGCCTCCCGCCGGGCAATATCGCCCCTTCTCACTTGACGCTTCCGCGGACGGATCCTGCTGGTGGACGAGATAACGGCGCTAGGGGGCGGGGCATTCGGTGTTCGCCGCCTGTCGCGCTGACTTCGAAAGCCTTGGGAATCGTCTTCCAATATGATGCTACACGCAGCAGAGTAGGTGACGACATATAGGAGAGGCGCGCACGCACGCACGCACGCACGCACGCGCACGCGCGCACACACACACACACACACACACACACACACACACACACACACAC
>JAJIZL010019792.1:536374-561113 GCA_023969395.1 Amblyomma maculatum | reverse complement strand
ATGGCCCAGACAACCACGCACAAGTATTCCCCAAAAATGAGATCACGCCGACACTATACAGGAAACCTCGCCGCACAGGAAAGCTGATTGTTCACGTGTACAGCGCTGAGTGGATTGAAGTTTCCGAGATGCTTTGTGCGGCCACTGTCATAGAATGTCATAGGAGTGCAGCGGTGGCGTAGCGGTAGAACATCCGCCTCGCGTGCAAGAGGACCGGAGTTCAAATCCCGGGGCCACCGGAAGAAAAAAAAAATCCGCGTGTTGATGGAATTGCATAAACAGGTTTGGGGTGCGACCTGATGCCGGTGAACACCTCCGGGAACGCTTTCCCTCACCAGAACAGGAGTTGGCCACCCTGGTACAGTAATTGGCCTCAACCTCCTATGATAAGCTCCATAAAAACCCGGCCCTCAGTCACCAGCGGCTGCGGAACAACTGACCACGGCGGCGGTCAGACCTGTGACGCAGCAGGGGGTGCTAAGAAAGCCTGGCTCCGCTGGACAGGCCGCCATTGGAAACTGACCCTGGCAACGTTTAATGCTAGAACCCTAGCTAGTGAAGCTAGCTTAGCAGTGCTGTCAGATGAACTAGAGGGCATGAAATGGGACGTCATAGGGCGTAGTGAGGTTAGGAGGCCAAATGAGGCATATATATATATATACTGAAGGATGGGCATGTACTGTGTTATCGAGGCTTACCAGAGAGGCGACAACTAAGAGTAGTCAATAAGTATATAGCGGGTAATACAGATGGATTCTATAGTATTAATGAGAGGGTTGCAGGCGTCGTAATTAGGCTTAACAAGCGGTATAAACTGAAGGTTGTACAGGCCTATGCACCTATATGTAGTTATGATGACCAGGCAGTTGAAAGCTTCTATGAAGATGTAGAATCGGCAATGCGAAAAGTAAAGACGCAGTATACTGTACTAATGGGCGATTTCAATGCCAAGGTAGGGAAAAAACAGGCAGGAGACAAGGCAGTAGGTGACTATGGCATTGGTTCTAGGAATAGCAGGGGGGAGTTACTAGTTGAGTTTGCAGAGCGCAATAACTTACGAATCATGAATACCTTCTTCAGCAAATTGAAGAACCGGAAATGGACATGGAAAAGTCCTAACGGAGAGACTAAAAATGAAATCGACTTCATAATGTGTTCAACCCCCGCCATTATGCAAGATATAGAGGTAATCGGGAAAGTGCGATGCAGTGACCACAGGATGGTGAGGTCCCGAATTAGCCTAAATCTGAAGAAGGAACGCAACAGATTAGTAAGAAAGAAACCCATCAACGAATTACAGGTGAGGGGGAGGGCATAAGAGTTCAGGATCTCGCTACAGAATAGGTTTTCAGCTCTAACTGAGGATAGCGACATTACCCTAGAGGCAAGGAACAATAATTTCAGAGATATCATTACTGAGTGCGCGGTAGAAGTAGGCGGTAGGATAGTTAGAGAGGATACCGGCAAGCTGTCTAAGGAGACGAAAGATTTGATTAAGAAACGCCAGAGTATGAAAGCTTCCAATCCAACAGACCAGATCCAATTGGCCGAGATATCAAAGCTAATCAATAAGCGCAAGGTGGCCGATATAAGGAAGTATACCATGGAGAAAATTGAGCATGCTGTAAAGAACGGGGGAAGCCTTAAAGTGGTAAAGAAGAAATTGGGCACAGGCAAAAACCAGATGTATGCGATAAGGGACAAGGCGGGCAACGTCATCACTAATATGGAAAAGATAGTCAAAGCAGCCGAGGAGTTTTATACAGATCTCTACAGTAGCCAAAGTAGTCAGGACCGTAATGAGATTGGCGGTAGGGAAAAACAGTCAGACGTTCCACCAGTGACGAAGGACGAGGTCAAGAAAGCACTAGAAACTATGAAAAGGGCGAAATCAGCTGGAGAGGATCAGATAACTACAGATTTGCTGAAGGACGAGGGGGGTATCGTGCTAGAAAAACTCTGTATACGCAGTGCCCGGTGTCATCGACGGTACCGGAGCCATGGAAGAATGCAAACATTATCCTCATTCACAAGAAAGGGGACTCTAAGGACCTTAAAAATTACAGACCAATCAGCTTACTGTCTGTTACGTATAAGGTATTTACTAAGGTAATCGCTAATAGAATCAGGACAACCTTAGACTGCAATCAAGCAAAGGATCAAGCATGGTTTCGGAAACGGTACTCTACTATTGTTCATATGCATACCATCAATCAGGTGATAGAAAAATGCTCGGAATATAACCAGCCCTTATACATAGCATTCATTGATTACGAAAAAGCATTTGACTCAGTTGAAACCTCGGCGGTGATGCAGGCATTGCGAAATCAGGGGGTAGACGAGCCGTAAGTGAAAGTGCTGGAAGATATATATAGTGGCAGCACAGCAACCATAGTTCTGCATAAAAAAAGTAACAAAATTCTCATAAAGAAAGGTGTTAGACAAGGAGACACAGTCTCCCCAGTACTATTCACAGCTTGTTTAGAGGAAGTATTCAGATACTTGGAATGGGAGCAGTTAGGGATAAAGGTAGATGGAGAATACCTCAGTAATCTGCGATTTGCTGATGACATTGCCTTGCTAAGCAACTCGGGGGATGAACTGCAAATAATGATTGATGACCTGGAATGGAAAAGTAGAAAGGTAGGCTTGAAAATCAATATGCAGAAGACTAAGGTAATGTTCAACAGCCTCGGGAAGGAACAGCAGTTTACATTAGGTAGCGAAATAGTGGAAGTAGTAGGCGCATATGTCTACTTAGGACAGGTAGTAATCGCAGATCCGGACCACGAAAAGGAAATAACAAGAAGAATACGATTGGGATGGAGCGCATTTGGCAAGCATTCGCAGATTATGACTAGCAGCTTACCGGTATCGCTCAAGAGGAAAGTATACAACAGTTGCATCTTGCCTGTACTCACCTATGGGGCTGAAACGTGGAGGCTAACCAAGAGAGTTCTGCTTAAGTTGAGGACAACCCAAAGGGCTATGGAACGAAAAATGGTAGGGGTAACATTAAGAGATAGAAAGCGTGCAGAGTGGGTCAGAGAAATAACTCAAGTTGCCGACATTCTAGTAGAAATTAAGAAGAAGAAATGGACATGGGCAGGACATGTAGTGCGAAGAGAGGATAACCGATGGTCGCTGAGGGTAACAAACTGGATTCCAAGGGAAGGAAAGCGTAGCAGGGGGCGGCAGAAAGTTAGGTGGGCGGATGAGATTAAGAAGTTCGCAGGGGTCAAGTGGATGCAGCTAGCACAAAACCGGGTTAAGTGGAGAAATATGGGAGAGGCCTTAGCCCTGCAGTGGGTATAATCAGGCTGATGATGATGATGATGATGATGATGTCATAGAATGTGACAGTGTATTACTGCATGCGCCACTAACTGTAAATGATTTCCTGAAACCGAGGAAAGTATAAGGGATTTCTGATGTGTGTGATGTTAATATTAACGATAAATTAGTAGTGTAATTATTTTGTTTTGCAATGCCAATAAATTTCACCGTGTGAGAGAACTTTTAGACACTTGACTGAATTTACAATAATCAGCGACTAATTTTCAGTAAAGTTAAAGTGCAAGCTACGAATTACTCGCTGCGAAGACATCGTTATAAACTGCGCATGGACACTGTCATGTTCTTTGAAGCAATTTTACAGGCTGAAAATGTCTTTATCACTAATTATTTAGCAGTGACTAAATGTTATGCGAAGTAAATTATTATGGTTGCTTCCAAAACAGATGCCGGATATAAAACTATCCCGAAAGAAATGGAGGTCATCTTATCATGCGACTATAAAGTGTATTTATTCCCGAACTAAACACTGATATTTAAGCCCGCATGAAGCTGTTTTACTCCCCTTGTCAGAAACGACGAGTTTGCTCGGAAGACAGCACTTGGACGAAATGGGATTATAATAGGCTACCAGCAAAGTACATTAATCTAGGTGTATTATGTAATATTTAGGGTAACAATTAAGTGCAGGAAATATGTTTCTCAAACATTCGAGGATTTCTCTAAAGCAAAATGTGCTCACTAAAACTTTTACGGATGCACAGAAGCCTTTAACAACAAAATAAAAAAAGAAAAGAAATGCATATTGGCCCAGGTTTAACGCATGAACGCGGCATCGGCTATGACGGATGATTGCAAAGGCTGGTTTTGGTGTCGTTTTTTTTTTTTTTTTGCTTTCATTATTAACACCAAATTTACCACGTGAGATTGTTTATTGCGCAGTCAAATCCCCCAGCAGAGGAGCGCCTTTCGAAACGGTTGTGATTGAATCCCCCGTTCTCGAAACCAGCAGTCGAGCGCCTTTACCATTGAGACACCGCGACAGAGGTTTAAAAGCAAAAAAAAAAAAAAAAAAAAAAAGTACTCACACAACTCTATCGTGAATACAGAAGGCATAGTAGGCATAGAGTGGTCTGTTCAAACTGCATTCTGCTATATGAAGCAGTCTGCGGTGGCATATGTTTCGGTAGCTGCGGTATTCCAACAGAAATGGGAATATGCGATTTCTGAGCCTTTGCATTACCTTTTATTGACGGCAACGACTTGTTTTGCTTTGACACTGCGGTAACGACAGTACCACTTCGTTTGAGACATTGCATGTCAAAGGATCTCAAGCGCCGAAGACCGCGATGGATGATGTCCTTATCCAAGCATGACATGCTCGATACGGACAAGTATATATATTTTTTAATGAAGCGTGGGGTTATAGACTGCTCATATTTATTTTGCAAGAGGCATATAGGTAAGCAAAAGCTGACAGGAACTGCGAAACAAACAAAAACAATCCTGTACACGCCGCATGAGCGCGCGTAAATCACTGCGGGCTGGCACGCGACGCGAAAACGCATCCACACTGAGTAGGTTTCGCCGCTGAGCCGCAAGGTGGCGACTGTGTTCGATCTCGAGGCCAATTACGCTGTAGTATAGAACCAAATGTGAGCGGTACACAAAATAATTCCTTCCTTAAGTCATGATTAACGAGTTAGTGTCGTTGTGAGGTGGAAAATCTGAAGTTTTGTGCTTTTTTGTAAAAAAAAGTAGACAGAACACAGTAAGGGAAAACACAGCAAGCCAAGGTATAAATGAAAAATGCTGGGGCCATTTAGGCTGCACTTTTAAGGCTATGACTCTATACAGTTACTCTTCTGCGGGCCTCCTTTCAGATCTTCGAGGTACGATCGATCGCGTACATGGTCTTTGCTACTGACACAATCGCTAATCCCTTGATCGGTGCTTCTGCTATCTCGCACATAATCATTGGTGAACAGTCGTCAGCTACGGCATTATGTGAAATACCATTCGACTGACTTGCTTGAGCGGCCTTGGGGTAGCGTGTATGACTTCGTGATCCAAGGGTTCCTGTGGGTTAGATTCCCCATGTCAACCTCCCCACTGGTAGCAACTGCACAGGTTGGCAAAAGGGGCCAACACGGCCTTGTCACGCGATCTCATGACTTCACAAAAACCGCCGACCAATCGGTGCCAGGCCATGTCACCTGCTAGTTGCCACCTACGAGAGGCACGCTCGTAATCACCCACCTGCTTGCATTATTTCCGCGTCAATGCTTTTCTTTTGTTTTTCATGCATGGCTTTTAACTTACCCGTATGACTACCAATTGCTGATACACTATCTTTGTGCATCTCTTTCAGAGATTTCAGTTGGCAGAGGACTAACCCCGACGCTGCAAGTTTTCCTTTGAATGCTTTAACGATGCCGGATTAAAAAAAAAAAAAAAAAATCGTCACGCGTTACATCAGAAATCTCCGTGTCGATAATAAGGAGAGGACGTCCAGTAAAATGCGTTGCGGGGCTAGTTGGTTTATGCTCGTAAACTTATGTAAAGCGCAACAGAGACACAATCAGACAAGAGAGACAGGACAGGAAAAAAAAAAAGCGCCCTGTCCTGTCTCTCTTGTCTGATTGTGGTGTCTCTGTTGCGCTTTACATAAGTTTACGAGAATGAGGAGAGCATTAATCACCCCACATTGCTTATGGGCCCGCTTAATGTGTATATAATGCCATAATGACATTGCGTTGTAGTTTTCGACACTGACGCTTCGTTTCGCCTGTGCCATTCACGTATCACACCTACGCGATATAAAGACGCCTGTCAAGAAATTTGGGAAGACCTGCCTTGGATGCTCTTCCTTTTTTCTGAGTATTCAACTCCGACTTTGAAAAACGATAGACCGCTGTTCGACATTGTAAATCGCAAGGTGTCGCATATCTAAGCGAGACAAGGACTATGAAACGCACTATAGTTGAGTGTTACGGATTAACTTAGGCCAGCTTGGGTTGCTTACAGCACCGACCATCATCAGCATCAGCAACCGAGCGCCAAAACCACGGAGTCACAGTGGCTGGTCGTTCAACATTCGTTGCAAGACACGTTTGTTTTCGTTTCCATCTCTCGATCTCTACTGAGAATAAAAGGTGACAATAACAAGGAGAGGAATGAAGAAAAACATAGCCTGTGAAGGTAGCCTCAGGTCATCGTCGCAAATTCTCAGAGTCCGGGATCCTGCATGAGACGATGTGTTTGCAAGCAGCGCCTTAGATAAGACATTTGTCACTGTTTTGCTTTTTTTCTCTCGTACTCCTTCGTTATGTAATTCATTCCTTGCCTGATATCTTTATTACTCTGACAACTAGGTCACAGGAACTAATTGCCACACGGCGCGAGGTTATCACCTGACGGGGCAAGTTTGGCTCTCTCCCCCCTCTGCAGCCTTCCCTAGTGTGTAATGCAGAGTTATACTGGTCCATAAGACTCCATAGGCACCTTATTAGCTGTGGACGTCTGACTGGCGTATTTATACCTATCGCAATAAAACCCGGGACTTAAGGATCTAAAGCCAAAACTACTGAACCACTACGCCGGGATAGGGGCCAGTCCCTATTGGCACCCTGCGATAGCGATAACTAAATGAGCCTTTGCATTCGTTAATAGGGAGGGAGATAATAAGCTCTGGTATGATAAGGTCGTCTTCCGAATACCTCTTGCGTACAGCGCGCGTCACCAAGCTTGTTGCCATTGTTTCCTCGTGAATGCTTTTTCTTTATTTGTTACAGACTGCATGACGAGACGGCTGGCGTGTCATCGTAGATTTACGAGCGGAAACACGACGGAGGCAAAGGACGTCTAAGGACGCCGACCTGGCGGGAAAAACACCGCCGGCAATAATTACGCGCAGACCGGGAGCGCCATATCAGACACATCTCTCTAATCATATACTAATAGCGGAACTCTGATTTGAAGCTGTTCCCAGTAGCCATTTCGCAGAGTTTGCAGAAGGAGGCGCCAGCTGGGGGCGACAGCTGGAAACTGTATTTGTCGGCACTGACCTCAGAAACGCTGAAATGCGCTGATTTCTAGCTTTAGGACTGTTTCAACACGATAACATTAAACGGCCCGTTCTGCAAAAGATCCGGCGTTGTTGACATGGGTCACGGACATGGCGCTGACAGGTGGTAGTTGGCAGATTACTTGATCTAGTAAATATTAGTTAGAGACGTGCTACGTCACGAGATCATATGACATGGCAGGAGCTGTAAGCTCGGGCTTCTTTTTTCAGCCGTTGGGTGAGATGGAAATAGAGCCTCCCAGGGCCCTTGGACGATGAGTGAGACACGCTAATCTCAGTCACTTCCGCACGTCTCTGCTAAAGTGGGGATTAATAAATATCTGTTTCGGTTGATATCACACAGAACCGGCTAGCGTACGACTGGTAACGAGTATGTGGGGATCATAAATGTACAAATTAAGGGATTATTGATAAGTAGGAAAGTGCATTTACGCGAATAAACATCCACAAGGAGAGTTCATTGTAGGTGGTACAGCGCGAAGACACGAAAGACGAAGAGAAACACAACAGACGCCTTCTTCGTGTCTTCGTTCTGTACCACCCACAATGAACTATTACCGACTCGTCCAACTTTCCATCCTTCTTCCGCAAGGAGAGGCACTAAGAAGACCCGTCAACATTTTTATCCCAACTTTGATAATTTTGGAATTTATCTTCAGGGAGGAGGCTTGTTTTGAGGTGGTCGAAAACGAAATGGAGTTTGTTTTCTACATCACGCTGTGATATTTGTTTTTGGTCACGCTAATTTCAACAACGACTAAAAATTGGAGAGATGATTCATGCGGCGAGAGCATCGCGCATCTACTGTAACCATGGACCATATTAGCAAATCGGCAAAAAAAAAAAAAAGCTTCGTTTGTAGACCACGTTGCATGTCATGCTTGTTTTTGATTACACTAATTTCAACAGCATCTAAAACTGGGGAGATTGATTCATGCTGTGAAAACAATGTGCATCCGAAGTATACAATGAACAATATTAGAAAGGGGCATCCTGTGGGCTCTTAAAATGATTAGGCCGGCATTCCCACAGACACCCCGCTGAATCACCCGCGGACAGGAACGCACCTCGTAGATGGTCCTGATTACTTTTAATTGAGCGTATCCTCTGAAACACTTCGGCCTCCGCCGAAGGAGGCAGGGACTCCGTGACGTACGCAGGCAACAGAAAGAGGTGGTGAAACAGCAGGCCACAAAGCTCAGGGAGAGCTTACAAAAATAAAGGTGAACATTTAGCTTTTTTATTACGGCACAGTGAGAAAGCATGTACTGCGACCCTAGCCATTTGCTTTAGTTCACTCAGTGTTAGAGCTCAGAAACAGGAACTTAGTTCTAATTACCGGGATTCAGAGGTTTAAAAGGGAGCACTGGAAGTCACTGCGCCGAATTTCAAAGGAGAGATAAATCCCCTTACTCCACCTTAATTCTCATCTGCCACGGTGGCTGAGTGGTTGTGTTGTTCTTATGCTCATTACTAGGTCGCGGGTTCGATAAGGCGAAGTCCGTAAACCACCGCTGAGATTTTTACACAGGCTAATAGATCTCATATGGTTTATGCAGGGGGTTTCATTAAACTTCGTCTCGAATACCGAAATGCTGGTTTGGCAAGAAAATGGCCGTAAACCTGTAACCCTTTATTATTTCGTTCCTGAAAGGAAAATTCAAATATGCTGACATCACGATGCACAGCAATGGAACAATGAAGGGAAAACCCTGGTTGTGATCGATTTCTCAAATCTACTATTTTTACCTTTAAAGGAAATGTCATAGAAGACTTATCACTAATTGCGCCAAATTCCGCGCCTTCCGTGACTAAACAGCACCGCCCACAATCGAACGTCTCGACGAGTGGGTTTCCATCCTTCGATAGTACATTACCCACCTTACTGAGGATACCCTAGAAGAAACAAACCAAACACCACACAAACCGATCAACATAAACACCTCCTGCACCTGGGTCAGGCCCGAAATTCAATCCAAATACGTTAGAAGTCGCGGAGGCAAAACCGCGCCCTGAAACTGAAAATTGCGCAGCTGGACTAACGCACTGAGCGGTACACCCCGAAACTAGCTAACTAACAATGGGGACAGCTATGTGATAACATGCAAGGCAGGTGGTCTTGCCGCACTTGGAACTTATAATGTGGTATCTTCTAATCCCAGCCAACTGCAAAGCTGTCTAATTAGGAAGCATGAGACGGTAATGCACAATTATCCGGGAGCAAGTGGAAACCGCCTCCGAGACCTACAAACACTATACCTCACCTCCCATCCCCCGACCACACTTCAGACGTTTGCGACATCTGCAAATCTTGAACATGATGCCAACATCACGGATGCCGAAGTAAGGCTAGCTTCGCGTAAACTCCGGCCCCGGAGCGGACAGTGTCAGCAACAAATCTCTCCTAAACTTAGGCGATATATCCATCACAGAACTTACAGCATTCATGAGTGAATGTTGGGTGGTAGGCCGAATCCCCGCAGCATATAGCATGCGATGGTAACATTCATACCATAGTCGGGCAAACGGCTAGCCCTTGAAGACCTCAGGCCCATCTATTTAACGTCATGCATAATAAAACTAATGGAGCACGTTATTTTCAACCGCCTCCATGCATATGTCGAGGTGCACTACCTCCTACCGCCCACAATGCTGGGCTTCCGTCCTCCACTGACAGCATAAGATACCATGCTGCAACTTTCCCATAACATAATACAATCCCCCCTTTACCTCTAGTACCAAGGAATCCCAGGCCTAGACGTCGCCAAGGCGTCTGATAATGTAGCACATGCAGCTATACTTACCAATTTGCACTTAATAAACCCTGGTCCTTGGACCTTATACTATATATATACGTCAGGGATTTTCTTACAGGACGAGCAGCCGAACTAAATTTTGGAACCGTCAACTCTGACACTATATCATTTGGCAGCCGCAGCATACTACAGGGTTTCATGCCATCTCCTTCCTCTTTATCTTGACCCTCTTATTACTTTCGGACAAACTCAATCGTATACCAAATTTATCACATATGTCAAAGACATAAAGCTATGGGTCTCATCCGAATATGAGGCTGAAATAAAAGAAATTCTATAACTAGCCGTTGACAGTGCTACTAAATGCGTAGAGAAGGCGGGTCTATCCTGCTCCCCAGCAAAATCGAAAGTTCTCCTCATGCGTGGAAAACCAGGCATCGCGGCGCACCTAAATCCAGGTGGACGCTAAGGTATAATTTATACATGAAGTGTCTGCTTAACGGGTTTTTGAAATGTTCTTCCAGAAAAACGGCCAAAGTACAGATTCCCGAAATAGCCTTAAAATCACCTCAGAAAGTGGGCCTCACACGTCGAATCGCCAACCGATACCCAGGTACGTACATGAAGGAAACCAATCTCGTCCACCTTTTCAAGGCTTTTACATTGTCCTACCTCAAACTTAGAGCAGCAGAAACACAGCATGTTGACTGCCTGATCAGATGGGCGTTCGAGTCCGCACTTGGCCCCTCATAGATATACCCACGGACCGCTTCAGTGCCCTGGGAGTCCACAACACTCTTAGCGAGCTAATGGAAGCCAACCTCAACTCTCAATACGAACGGATAGCCCGCACACAGACAGGACGCTTTATCATTGACACCCTCTCATTTGGTTACCCCGAATCAAGGCAAGACAAAATATCACTACTTATAAGCCTGCGAACTCATTTGAAAATTCTACCTTTCCCGAAGATTATGCACCCTGAATATTATAAATACAGGCGATACAGAGCCAAAGTGCTACACAAGCACTACCACTCCAAACAACATGCGGTCTATGCTGATGCAGCCGAAAACGCGGACCGCCATGCCTTTAAGGTTATGCATGCCCGTTAAATATCAGGGTCAACAGCTCACGACCGGCTAGGTTGTTACCAACGGCCCGAAGGAAGCGGAGGAGACGGCGATCGCCCTCGCAATACGCTGAACCTCAGCCCTACATTATTAGCGACTCAAAAATCATCAGCGAACTACAAATATTCTCTATTGCACTGAAATTGCTGCTTGCCTCTGCAATGACAAACCGTCCCATACAGTTAATCTGGACACCAGCATTTCGCTCTTCCGGGGAATTAGGCTGCCCAAAATTTCACCCGAGGACTCGTCCGCTAGGCGACATAACAATCCCTCATGAGGTCGGCGAGGGACCGTATGGTTACCTATCAAAGAATCACCCTTCTGTGAAGCCCGTAGCTTATACCCCTAGGGACACAAGTCTATCACAAAAGCTCAGGAGGTCCTGTACGTAGCGGAGATTACAGACGCATTCCTTTCCAAACCCGGTTACCTACGATCATGCATACACTGCATTATATACCACTGTAAGTTGTTTCAACAAAGAGTGCATCTAGACCGCATCTGTCGACCAATCTAGAGCAGTGGCAGGACCACTACTATCAGCTCGAACCCGTTAATCCAGCTCCGGGTCATCGACCGTGCAACCCAGATCGCCAGAGCTCAAGGACTCCTGGCCACCTAGCGCCGAAGCCCATGTTCATTTCTTCGTCCTTGAAAAATAAAACTTTTTCCTCCTCCTCAGTTTGACACTAGGACGCGTCTTCAAGACTACAGTGAAGACATTTAGTTCAACAAACAAAATTAACAAAGCGCTTAACTCCCTTGGCGCCGAATGAGCACCTAAAGAAAGGCAGTCCCGACAAACTCTACTAAACAGCATGGCATCCTCAGAAGGCGGGGTCGCTTATCAAGGAAAGGCGATAAGCGACTGTTTTCCCGCAAAGCTCCACGTGCCAGCGCGCGCGTGTTCTCCGGATCGCGAGGCCGCATGCAAACTAGTCGTGGCGCTGCCCACGTCAAAGGCAGCCTTGTTTTACAGCAAATATCTCAAGGGGACCTAGCTGCGTATTGCCATATTGTGATCGCAAAAGTTTGCTGGCAGTTATTGTTACGCATAACGCAAGTGTCGACATAGGTGCCTCCTGCACTTAATTTGCAGCAGTTCAGACAACATACGTTACCACTAAGCCTTGAAAACTATTGCAAGGTGTTACATATGGAACTACGGTAGCGGAGATTACAGACGCATTCCTTTGCAAACCCGGTTACCTACGATCATGCATACACTGCATTATATACCACTGTAAGTTGTTTCAACAAAGAGTGCATCTAGACCGCATCTGTCGACCAATCTAGAGCAGTGGCAGGACCACTACTCTCAGCTCGAACCCGTTAATCCAGTGACTGAGGTCACCTCGCTGCACTTCAATCCCACCTTCCCATCCTGTACTTTGTTACAACTGCAATGATTCAGTTCTTACTTTTCTATCCCGTTCTGTCCTTCATGCAACGTTGCACTAATCCAATCTGTCTCATTTTAATAGGGCAATGATGCCCATTGCATGGCCCGCTTCATGCAGTCCATGCAACCGTGAAGAGCATGGTTGCTCTGTACCGTTGGCAATAGAAAAGGATCTATAGCAAGGAAAACGATGACCACAAGAAATAGTACCCCAACATGAAAAGTGTTGAATGACCGGTTACATCCTTGCTCGCTCGTGGTTTCCTTGCTAAACATGGTTTCTCTGAGTATTTCTTTTTTCGAGCGCTGCATGGTTTAGTGAGCCAAACTGCACTACTGCACGCAGGACATCTGGTTGCTCTCAATAGCGGCTTCTACGTACTCCTCACGCAATACAATTGATGGAAGCTACACGCATAGCAACACTTTGATAGGACGGCAGTCATTGGTCTAGGCAATTATGATACCTAATATATTCTCAGCTAGTTTCATTTAGGCCTGTATAGTTGTTACTGCTACTACCGCTGATAATATTTTGAGTAGAATGTTGGTCCAGTTCTTCAATATTGTCAGCTAGTATTGTCAGGTGGCGTATGAATGAAGGAGGAAGGACGAGGAAGTGTTGCTCGCGCCGTTCCCTCTGGGATTCCCCCCCCCCCCCCCCTCCCCCTGTATTATAGTTCCGTGCCTTCGCACCGGTTCCTCGAGTCACCTAGTACGTGACAATATGCATGGTAGACAAATAGCGCGCCAAAATGTCAAGAAAGAGAGGATTAACTTGCAAATGTTTACAGGCAGGTCAGTCAGATTCGAGCCTGGCGCTCACTGAGTGTCGAAGAAACTCGGGCGAGAAGTGACAGTATTGGATGTAAATGTCGGTGTGCGTTTTTGGCCATGGACATGCTAATTCTTGGCTGCATACCATGGCTTATCACTGACCGCTTCCAAAGCGCGCAAGCCCGTACTCCTCTTGCTGATTTTTGTCTTCGCTCCTTGTGTCGTTCTTGCGCTTTCCTCCTTTCCTTCCATCACTTGCACAGCTCTATTTCTCAGCATGAGGCCTCAAACGGTAACGCTTCGCTGGTCTAGTGAAAGAAATGCTATCAATGCCAGAACCTGCTCTATGACTACGACGGCAATGTACCATTGATCATCAAGCGGCAGGAGAAAAGGCCATTCGGGACCGGAACATTTCTCCCGCGCAGCGTGAGGGGACGAGTAAAAAAGAGTGCAAGCAAGTGCGCGGATATTCAAGTTGATAGGAGATTCGTTCCGCTTATATAGATCAAATTAAACCTACTGTGCCACCAACTTTCCAAAATTTCTTTATTCGGGGGCTGTTTCCGTGCTTTTCGCAACACTTCCTGGCTGTTTGGACCAAGTTCATTAATTGCATTAATCTGGTTTGTCTGGCCCTGCGTTATGGCTTTTTCCAGTTGAGACTGTGCAATTTTAAACTCATATTCGCTGTGCTGTCCTGTGCTGCCTCTTCACTCAGGATTATTTTCAACTCAGTGTTAACTCCTGAAGGACCTAGTTGTAACTAATGTGATGCATTTCACAGCGCCGTCCTTCTCTAAATAGTTTCTCTCAGCGTCTTGTGTCAGATACTGCGTACTTTGATCTTTGTATCCAGTTAGCTTATATTGCTTCACATTATTGGTCAGTTTCTGTTGTATCGCGAACTTCAATCTCTCAAGGATCAGTGAAACACTTTCATTTATCCTGGTGATGATGGTATTGATGATCGAACGAAGAGAACGAAAACGAACAAAGGAAAGTGATGGAAAGGCAGGGGGTACGCTGACTGGATGATGATAATTATGCTGTTGTTGTAATGATGGCCAGCTCCTTTACAGCGGGTGGACACAAAATACGCCATGCCCAGGAAACCCCGTAATCAGCGCCATCCTTTGACTGTCAGTAGAATAACTGATAGGGTATGAGATAATGCGTAAGCCCGTCCGAGAAATTTCGCTCCAAAATACAGTAATTCTCTTGACTGGCATTTCTGCCTCATTGCAAATTTGACCTATAAAAATTTGAGGGACACTTATAACTCCACTTTTAATAATAGTACGACGCGACAGTGTTAATGACTGCCGTTCGCCGGCTTTTCTTGCGGATCCTCTTTAGCGTCCATTTATTTTACTACTTGCTTAGTCAAGGTTACTTTATGTGCTCGTCTGTTATTCTACACAGACTGATTAGCACACAGTCTTAAGGTACCACATAATGTGAACAACTATCCGACATAGATATAAATCCCCGTGCTCTAACCAAGCACTACGATCGTGCCTGCGTGGCCTGCTGGCAGCTTAACTCAGAATCAAAGGGCCCTGAAAGGCTTTTACAGCGCTTAATCAAAACCAACAAACGCGTTAATTCAAGACAGAAAGGACCAATCAATTACACTGCGTTTCTTGTCAAGTTAAGCAATCCCTCTTTGTTGACTTTTCAATTGAACGTAGTCGTTCATGTCAAATCGACAAAGCGTTGGTCCATAGATACGCGCCATGAAGACCTACGCACGAGCTGTCATGGAAAACTTTGCAACCCTTGCGTGCAAAGCTGGGATAAATTTCACAACGCGTCCCACAATATTACTACTTGTTTTCGCGGCTGCTTTAAGACGAAAGCTTTATACTTGTCCCGTGATTGACGTAGACAGGAAGCGGTGTCAACAATAGAACGTCATTTCGTATCTATATTGTGGCGCAACCGCTCTTAGTGCAGCGTTCAGGGTAGGGCCATACCATTTTAACTTGATATCGTTAAAGCTGCCCTGCCGCGGTGACGTCCAAAGATGCGTGATCGAATCCCGGCCGCGGCCACTTTGCGATGGAGGCGAAAAGCAAGGCGTCCGTGTGCTGTGCGATGCCAGTGCACGTTAAAGACCCCAGGCGGTCAAACTTTACGGAGCCCTCCACTACAGCGTCTCTCATAGCCTGAGTCGCTTTGGGCCATTAAACTCCAAAAACCAAACCAAACCAAGCGAAGCCGTTGAACGTCCCTTTACTAAAGAAAATCAGGCGTCGGCGTTGTGGGCGAAACCTCACGGCCATGTCGCTGGCATGTAATAGCTGGCACCTTGCTCTGGCATGGTCGGGCACTGATTCTTTGATCGACTGTGCGACTTAACGGGACCATGGAATATCAGAAGCTTTGAAGGAGCTTCCAAGAGGGGTTGCTCATTTGAGGTAGTGAGGTGGAATAAGTATCAGCCTTCCAGTGCTCTTGGATGCTTAGTCAGGCACGCTACACATGAGCAGGAACCCAGGCACGTTCATACGGCCTGGTTAGAATGGGGCTCTATGCGACGGATGGTAGCATACGCTTACCGCGCCATACACTTATAGGCGGAGCTCAAGCGTCCCCGATAATTTTCTTTGTTTCCATTTAGCATCAGTCTGCTGGTCAAACTGCAGGCTAGTTTGTTATAAAGATTGTAATCGTCGGCATATGTACCTATAATTGTATGTCCACCGAGAAATGAGACGGATACGGGGTCTTTCCTTTCCCCACAAACCAAACCAACTAAAGGCGCCAAGGTAACCATGCCAAACCATGTCATACAGTGCTTTCATAGGTCTTAGTCGATTTAAGTGGTGTTAAATCGCAGGTAATGTTGTGTGTGTGTGTGTGTGTGTGTGTGTGTGGGGGGGGGGGGGAGACAAGGAAAGAGAGAGTAAACGTTATTGCTCTCGTGAAAGTTGTTGGGCTGGAGTTGTCAGCCTGTGAAGGGTCGTTAGTTCAATATACCTGTAGTCCGAGCTATCAGCTGGGCTCGAGTGACCAAAGCGACTCACGCTATGAGGGACGCCGTAGTGGATGGACCCGAAAAATTCTACCTCCTGGGGTTCTTTAACGTGCACTAACATCGCACCATACACTGCCGCCTTGCTTTGCACCTTCATCGAATAGCGGCCGTCGTGGCCAAGATTTGAGCGTCAAACCACTGAGCTACCGCGGCGGTGCCAAGCTCGCGAGCTGGATAGAGACAGCTCACATTTGTGAAACTATGCTCAAGACTCGCATCTACAGTTCATACTCAGGAAATGAAGGCGTATATTAAATGGGAGATGGAAATAGAGAAAATTTATTCAAGGTCCGACGTTGACGGAAAGTCCTAGAGGCCTATTTTATGCAAAAGCATTTTCGCTAGACGATATGAAGGCTTTCAAAGCATAGAGCACAGGTGTTCGCACGCTTCTTCCTCACGAAAAGCAATAATTACAAGCCTGAGTTTGAGAGCTTTTCCAATTATAATTTTTCATCCCTGTGTTAGCACACTTCGGGCTTCGTCGTCTTTTTGTTTGTACAAGGTTCAAGGTCCGTGGTTGAAACGACGTCGGCGCCAACAGATTCTGCAAGAGGGGCAAAAAGTTAGGAGTTGTTCCTCGTTTTCCACTTTCCTTTCCAAGCGCACGTGCCGCTGGCTTTTGCCACAAAATAAGGGCGCACACGTTGGCTGTACGTGGATCTCGGCTGGCCTTGTTTGTGCGCCAGACGTCGGCCGTGGTTTTCCGAAGGTTTCGTCATGGGCCATGCCGCCACTCACCGCTCACCGTCCCTGCCAGCATGCCGCTGCTAACGATAAGCCTCCACACCGTGACGTCACACGTTTCGATAAGGCGCCGGACGCAATCGCTCTATCTCCACGCGCCGTGTTCATTCATTCGCAGCGCAGGGATGTGGAGGCAGAAAGATCTTCCTCGTACATAGCTCACCCTGCAGTCAAGGTCACTGTCGTCAGACAGAAGTTAGTTGGCTACGACAGCTCATCTATGTCAGCGCTGGTGTCCACTAGTTAAAACAAGATATAGATAGGTTTCTGTCTGAAGAGCCTACGACGACCGGCTTGGTTGGCGAACCCGTTACATGCATGCCTCGGACACGTGCTGGTCCTGTTGACAGAGCCAGCTTGCTAGTCTTTTCATGTCGCTTACGTCGTTCAGGCCGCGGAGGAGAAAACACAGATCGCTTCTGCCCCCTGGAGGTTGCTGTCACAACTCCATCCCGATTGCATGTTTTTGAACGTGGAAAGCTTTTAGCGGCCGTTGTCGAGGAGGAGGAGAAAACATTTAATTACGATGATATGATTTGGGAAGGGAGATGCGTATTACTGTGGAGCTGAGTGGCATACCCTATTCCGGGACGCCATTGGCCGCCGCCGCTACCCGAGCTCTCTGGACCAGGACACGTCATGTCGCGAGCGGGACATATCGACGAATCGAAGAAGGAGGACACAGAAGGACCAAAGGCGAACTTAAAGCGCTAAACGAACTTGTGTAGATCACCCATGGGGCCTACAATGCTCTACATGCTTCGTTGCCACTGAAGCAACGCTTGTGTCTGGTTTCTTTGATCGAGAAAAACTGAAAGGCATAAAACTAACTCACTCTGTGGACACCTCAAAGACGCCATGACACACGGACGTGTAAATCGGTTTCTAGGAAAGGAAAGACGCAGTGATTGACACAATTCTCCATGGACTCCTGAATCAACCCGTAACGGGAATGAGGATGATGGGATCGAAAGAAGAGAGAAAGAGGCTCCGTAGCCGAGAGCTACAGGATAAGTAACACCAACTGGCCCAGTGGACAAGACGCTCGACTACTGAACAAGAGTACCCGCCCGCTGCGGTGATGAAGTGGTTAAGGCAATGGTGATGGTGATGACGGCGGTCCTTTTTTTTAAAGCCTTAAACAAAATCACGCACAAAAAAATGTATCCTCACTACATGCAGTTCCACGCCACCACTTCGGTCATTCTGGTATGCTCACAGCTCCCATGTTCTCCATGACGCGGTCTGCTCGAATTTCCCCTTGTCGCAGGCGTCGCTTGGTGTTCTCGCCCGATTCTTGCGCCCAAGGTTGCGGGATCGAATCCCGGAAGCGGCGGCAGCTTTTCCATGGAGGTGAAACGCAAGGTGCCCGTGTGCTGCGCGATGCCAGTGCAAGTTAAAGAACCCGAGCTAGGCTAAATTTCCGGATCCCTCCACTGCGGCGTCTCTCATAGCTTGAGTAGCTTTGGGACGTTAAACCTCATAAATCAAACTTTACCGGAATACCCGGGTTCGAACCCGATGCGAAACAGGAAGGCACCCATGCGCTGTGCGATTTTAGTGCAAGTTAAAGATGCCCAGTTGGTCGAGATTGCTCGGGAGCCGTCCGCTACAGACTCCTCTTTCTCTCTTACCACTTTGACTAATACCTTCTCATTTGCCGGCGGAGAACGTGTGACAGATAGTGCGCTTCTTTAAAGTGCACTCACATCGTACAGCGCAGCACACGGATGCCTATGCGTTTCTCCTCTATAGAAACGCGGCCGCCGAAGCAGAAATGAAACGCTCTCGAGCAGTCACCGGCGGTCGGGTTTGAAACCTGGTACTCCAGTGCAGTAGTCGGACATCTTAGCCACTGCGCCATCGCGGTGGTGCAAAACGTTGGTTTGTTTGGTTTTCTTTGTGAAAGGAAAGTCGCAGTATCTTTCTCACCTATCGCTGGGCAAACCCGATTAACGACATATTAAACACCACCACCACCACCACCACCACCACCACCACCATCATCATCATCATGAGCCGGACTATTTCCACTGCAGGGTGAAGGCCTCTCCCATTTTTCTCCAAATTAACCCGGTCGTTTGCTAGCTGCATCCAGTTGACCCCTGCGAATTTCTTAATCTCATTCACCGACCTAATTTTCTGCCAACTGATCTACATCGACGGATTAATTTTCTGCCGCCTCCTGCTATGCTTACCTTCCCTTGGAATCTAATTGGTTGCTCTTAGAGACCATCGGTTATCCTCTCTTTGCGCTGCATGTCCTGCCCATGCCCATTTCTTCATAATTTCCACTAGAATGTCAGTTACTTGAGTTATTTCTCTTACGTGCACTCTGCGGGCTTCCTATCTCCTATAACGTTACACCTACCATTTTTCGTTCCATAGCCCTCTGCGTTATCCTCATCCTCAACTTAGGTAGAACCCTTTTCATTAATCTCCATGTTTCAGTCCCATAGACGAGTACCGGCAGCATGCAACTGTTATACATTTTCCTCTTGATCGATACAGGTAGCTGCTAGCCATAATGTTTTAGTACCTTCTAAATGCGCTCCTTCTTAACCTTATTCTCCTAGTTATTTCCCAATTCGTGGTCCGGATATGCGGTCACATACCTGTCCTAAGTAGACATATTCGCCTACCACTTCCAGCTCTTCGCTGTCTATTTTAAATTGCTGTTCCCTTCCCCGGCTGTTCAACATTACCTTAGTCTTCCGCATATTAATAGTTAAGCCTAAATTTCTACTTCTCCTGTCTAGATCGTTAATCATTAGTTGAAATTGATCCCTTGAGTTACTTAACAGGGCAATATCATCAGCGAATCGCAGATCACTGAGATATTCTCCATCGACCATGAGGCCTAACTGCTCCCATTCCAAGTCTGATCGTGACACCTTGCCTAACACCTTTCTTAATAGGAATTTTATCGCTTTCTTTCTGCAGAACTACGGTTGCTGTGCAGCCAGTACAGATATGTTCCAGTACTTTCACATATGGCTCACCTACACCCTAATTTCGCAATGCCTGCATGACTTCTGACATATTATTGGAGGTACATGTGTAGCCGGTTCGAGTCCCTATCGAAAAATGGGCTGCAACTCGACTAGCAAATACTAAATAGGCAAGAATAGAGTGGAATGGTTTAGTCAAAATTTTGATACGAAATCATGCGACACTTTTGGTATAACATTCTGCTCATATTTTCTGCTCCCGCCAGTAAGTGAAGAAAATAATACTTTCGTCTATTAAGTAGAGATGTATTGCGGAGGGCAAAACTAAAGATGGTGACTGCTTACCCAATTCAGCTGGACTCTCTCTACACTCCGTTTCACAACTGTTTTGCAGCACTACGTAAGGTTAGGGTGACGTGGCCAATAAGAATGTTTTGGTTTAGGTTTTATGAGGTTTAACTTCCCAAAGCGACTCAGGCGGTGAGAAACGCCGTAGGGGAGAGCTCCGGAGATTTCGACCACCTGGGGTTCTTTAACGTGCACTGACATCGCACAGCACACGGGGGCCCCGCTTTTATGCCTCCATCGAAAAGCGGCCGCCGCGGCCGGGATTCGATCCCGCATCCTTGGACACACTGGTCGAGCGCTCTAACCATTGCACCACCACGGCAGGCCCATATTAAGTATCTTAGAATAAAAGGTAGCGCAAAATGACGGGGACGGAGGAAGGAACACAAACACGAACGCTTCCCTTCCTCCGTCCTCGTCCTTTTGCGCTACCTTTTGTTCTAAGAAATGTATCACCAACTAGCCCAGCAACAGGTTTTATTGACCCATTTAGTATAAAGCCCCTCAAAAAGTTTATTGAGGGGCTTTAATTAAGTATGGTGCCTACTACAAGACTGCGTCCATACCAAAGTTTCACAGTAGTTGACAGGCGCGTAGGATCAATGCTTCCTGAACAATAAGTGGGTGCCATCCTGATCAGCCCGGGTTACCTTTACCTTTCATGGTGCTGCACCGTCTAATTGGTCTATTTGGTGCATTGGTCTCTAATTGGCTAAAGTGCTGCACCCTTTAAGCGGTGGAACAGCTTGCCAAACACTGTATAGATTGTGCGTCTAGCAGTGCACAAGAAACAGGAGCAGCTACGCGTCGCAGCTGAGGCCAAAAAAAAAACTCAGGCCATGTTAAGTGAACTAAAAGAACACCCTCACCAGCAGTCAAAATCATCCGTTGCAGTCTGCGCGTACAAAAGTGGAACCTGCTAGCGCCCGCCCTCCAACTAGCGCTGCCCGTGGTGCACGCTTTTGAGGAACAAGAGACGATGTATCGATCCACGCAGCGCGTACTGACCTAGATATGAAGCGGCGCGTTGCGCAAGAGACGAGGCCGTTATAGGCGCCTTGTTGTCGGCGTCGGTGGTTCAGTGGTAGAATACTCGCCTGCCACGCGGGTGGCCCGGGTTCGATTCCCGGCCGACGCATCGCTTTTTTTTATTATTATTATTATTACTAGCAATTCCTGCAGCACAGTTTAATACCGTGGACCTATGATATGCGAATGTTTAGGGTATGTGGAGGTCGGTTGATAGGCGAAGGCTCGGTGTAATGCATATTTACCAGTGGCGACTACGAGGCTCCTGATGGTCAGCAGACCACGACTATTTCGTGGAAATATTACTCTGCTTCTAAACCCGGCGAAAGGTGAAACAAGCGACACAGTAGAAGAAAGCACAGCTTCTGCTCCTCAGCTTAATTCAACTGCTGTTAATAACAGTCATTGCATTAATGAGCAGTCCGAGCTTACTTTTGACTACATTTCGCCTAGAATACTGTGCGGCCATTCAGAATGTTGGCTGCATGGCGTAAATTAATGTAGAACCCTCAACTGCACCGTCCATCACATCACATGTGAAGTTTCAAGATTTTGAAGTGAACAATTCGAAGCTCGAACTGTTGGGCACAGTATGGTTCTTTTTAGGATACTGAGTGACACCAGATGGTATAAGGTCCGGTATCAAAGTCAGTTTAACCAGCAATTTCTTTGCGCAGTAAAAAAAAGACCGTAGATACTGCGCTTATCTTCTTCGTTATTCTTATTTTTACCTTTCTTTATTTTCTTTATCCTTTCTGTTTGCCTTTGTAGGTCTGCTCAGGCCGCGGCTAAGATCTCCCAAGCTATGCAAACTGTTCCACTACGTCATGTCTCGCAAGTTGCGCACTTAAATTTTTTTAATCACGCGTTCATAACTATGCTCGTGGGGACTATCTGCGGAGCCCGCAGATAATTCAGTGCAGGACAAAGGCCTCTCCAGCATGCATCCAATTACCCCTCTCCTAAGCCGGTTTTGGCAGCCTTACCCACGCAAGCTATATAAACTAACCCGCATTTTTATTTCCAATCAAAATATCTCTCTGTCAATGCGGTTGTTGGGTGACAGAAGAGCGCAAAAATAAAAAAAGGCAAAATCGCGAGATAGCAAATCGTTTCGTTTACTTTCCGTTCGAGTCTGTAAGAAGGAACTACCACAGGACCCGTTTGGAGCCATCATAGCCAACAGTGCTATAGGAACAAACTGCATCCTCTGGTAAAGAAGGCCTTGATCCGGCCGCCATCATCCCAATAAAAGCCGAAAGCACCCGTTAAATACTTACCTAAATGATAAAATGTGGAAAAACAAAGCTAAACAAAACAAAAATTACACAAGTGCAAAATTTTGCCTCTGCATGCACATCTGTGCTTAACCAAGCTAAACCACTACCTACTCCATTATCGACTCTATTGCTATTCGACCTTTTGCTATTACCTATAGATTACCTGAGACTGATGTCTGCACTCCTCATTTCGTTCCATCTATACAGACCCTATAGAGACTATCCATAGATTAAAGTCTATAACAGCCTTTATTTTATTTGGTGTGTAGAAAATGTTTGGACAATCTATGGACAGTGTTAAATTTCTTTAGACTCTTTATAAAGAAAAGTGTAAGTCATGACTACACGTACAAAGATAGCTTTATATCCCTTATGGACACACGTCTACAGACAGCTTAATGATAGTCTAAAAAGTTTTTGTCAGGGAAGACGCCTTAAAACCAAAAAATGCACAACAGCCGTTCACTTCATCCATACTGGGTCCTTAGGCCACATATGTATGCGATGCTCACAGAGGGACTACCGCCATATAATGTGGCTTTTCCCGGCTAGTACAAATCCGCACGATGATAGAAAGTCATATATTGAGGACCGGGAAGCTGCCCTGCTCAGATAGAATCTTGAGGACCAACGAGCCCTCGGGCAAGGTCCTCGCTGGCGTTCCGAAATTCTCCTCGCACCCCCGACGATCAGGGTAAGAAGGAGTGTGGTTAGAAAAGAAATAAAAAACAGTAAAAAGGCAGGGATGGAGGCAGGGGTGGGGGTGGCGCGCGCCTAGGGAAAGGAGAGACGTACTGCGGTTAAAACGTCGCCCCCCCCCCCCCCGTTCCCCCCCCCCCCCTTCTCTCCTTTCACAATGTCAAACCAGAGGCCCATCCTGAAGAGGGGCGAAAACTGATCCTGCAGCTCGGTGGGGAGCGAGAGGGGGGGAGGCCCCCCTCTTCTCTAGGCCTGGCGACCACGGTAGCCATTGCGATTCCGTATGACGGACACCACACAGCAATCCACTCCTGGATTAAAACAATGAATTTTTCTTCATTTTCCTCCTCCTCCTCCTCCTGTTTTTAATCTCCTATCCTGACCTATCTTCTAAGCACGATCTTCCAGATTACCCACTGTTTTACTATCAATACCTTACGCAGTCAGATAAACGATGTAGGAAGAAAAATTGGGACGCCTAAGCTTCGCCTTTAAGAGTAGGTGCGATATAGTGAACGCATGCATTGCGTCACCTCTGATGCTTGCAACATCGGCATCCCGCCTTCGCTATAACCGCATATGCCTCATAACGAGCGTTTCCCGCCTTTTCGGCATTCGTCTTACTAAGTCTCCTTGGTAGTCGAGCACCACCGCGGTACAAGACCTTCCTTAAACGAGGCCTCCGCGCTATTACATGCATCTGATACAATGCCAGACGACATTGCCGCGGTAGTACCTGCTACAGGTTCCATCACCCGTGTTCAAACTCGGCGACACAAACACGAGATTATTAAGGCCTTTAACAGTTCATGAGTGGCGGCCGCAGAAAGTGGACACAGAAACTGTGCGCGAGATGTGTGCGCGAGATTTTTTTATATATATATATATTTTAATGAAGGGTGTTTATTAACTTCTCAAAGGAGAGAGGACGCAAGGTGCTTTGTTGCAGCTTGAGAGCCACCCTGCGCCCTCTGCCGGGGTGTAGAGCACAGCAGCTGATCACAGCAGCAGTGGAAGAGAGCACTCACAAGCATAAAAGAAATACAGCCACAAAGTATCTATACCTACCATTTGCAGGAAGCTACGCCTGTAGTATCACGGGATATATTATTTGGCAAAAAAAACTACTCCACGTTTCTATGTACAGAAATTTCGCTTGCACAGTCAACCAAATACAGTGCAGGTAAAAT
>JAJIZL010019792.1:510399-520593 GCA_023969395.1 Amblyomma maculatum | reverse complement strand
GTTGGACATTTTGGTCCGGCGAAATTTGACTGCAAAATGGTTCACGTTTAACCCTCTTTCCTAGCAGTTTCGAACCCTGTAATTTTTTAATGTAAGCGTGGTGTTCGAAGAAGCAATTTCATCAATTCTTGCAATACGCCTCGGGATCACAGAATTATAGACAAACACCTAGGAGTGACCGGTTGGGACCTCGTAACATCCACAGCGTTCCTCTGAAAATTTCTGAAGGTACATTTGTTTACTCGGCGTTGGCCGAGTTTGGTGATTATTTGGTGTGTTGCTGTCTTTCTTCTTCTGTTTGTTTTGTTGGGGATTTAGTCATCACGACAGATCGTTTCATGAGTAGCTTTTATGCAAAATTCGTGCCCCGTTAATATGGACGACCCGAATTATGAACAGTTTTCTGGGGACGAACTTTTTCAATGTATTTATGCCTCGTTAATGTAAAAACTCGCTGTTTGAACAATGGACAGGGGAAGAATGCATAGAGCCCACTTGGGCCCAGGTATTTTTGTCTCGTTAATATGGACATCGTTTGAAAAAAGCAGCGGAGTCCGAACGCAAGTTAAAGAAGGGCGCGCAGGCCGGGAACCTATGCGACAGCCGATACGGTCGGATGCCTGAACTAGTCCTGTGGAGTTGGAAAGAACCAAAGCGGGCGTGTGGTCATTTTAAGAAGGGGAGGGACGCAAGAGCGGAAAGGAGCGTACACAGAAAACCGAGGGTCAGCTAAGTAAGAAAGACCCTGAATGGAGGGAACCGGGAGATTTCTGGGTGCAGCGGCAGCGCCGCAACGAGAGGCCGCAGTCGGGAAAACAGCAACATGTGGTCGCAATAAATTCTGCTGAACGTGAACAGAGAGGCCGGTAAAAGCGTAGGAAAGAAATAATAGGAAGAAAGACAAGCGCCAAAAAGTGGGGGTGGCAACTGAAGTTTTTCTTTCCCAAAACACAAAGTGTGTTCCATGAAGCCGTTAACGCTTTTCGGTCAGAGTTAAAACACACTCACGAAGTAGAGCGACAAAAGAAAGGCGGCGAGCACGCAACCAGGACCGGGCGTCCCGTCCTGGACGCCCTTCCTTCTCATGCTCCTGGTTTTCGTCACTGTTGGGGTGCCGAACTGCCACATTTCGCGCCCCGGGCGGTCCGCATGTCGGCTTCGCCTTAAGTCAACGATGCGGCCTTGACAAGGTCTGAGCTCTTCGTAGTCGGTTCGCCGTCGTTCTAAACTGTACTTCAGCTTGCAGTGTTTGTTTCATAGGAACACATACAAACGGCACAGGAAAGGGCTGTTCGATAGCCCTCAGCAGCCTGCCAACTTGACTCCCTCGCTTCCTCACATAAACAGTACAAGGCAGAAAAAAAGAGAATCAGAAGAACGGAAAGGCGGGGAGGTTAACTAGGCAAAAAGAGTGCAAAGAATCAGGAGCCTGTAACCCTCAACTTTAGTCTGACTTTTGGCATGGCGGGAGTTAAACGCAAAAAAAAAAAAAAAAAGACGGAACTGAACGTAGGCGCAAAGCGGGACATCTGTGAATACAAGCGGCAAAAGCCATCTCAATTAATCCAAGCCGTGAGGGACTGGACCCAAGTTCAACTAGGCTTCAGCCTCGCCAGGTCGACGGTAGCATCGATACTACAGGGCTCTGATAAATGGCTCAACGTCGGCATCGCTCATCGCAGCGTCAGCTACAGTCCGACAGCGCCCAGCACAGTTCGAAGAAATGGAGTCAGCCTTGTTAATGTGGTTCGGAAATGTGTGCGCGAATGGTGCTGTCGTGAGCGACGAAAGGCTTCAATAGAAGGCTCGCTGCCTCGGTAACATTATGGGTGCGCACCCTTCCTTCTCCTCCGTCTTGATAGGTTTTACCTGTGATGACTTACGGAATTTTTGTTCAGTAAAACAGGGATGTTTACCGAGATAAATTATTCTACGCTATGTATAGGCATTACTAACTTCAGCTACTCATGAGGATAGCTGACAAGATTTAAGAACAGACATGACATTTTGGGTCGACGGATTCATGGAGAAGGGGGTAACATCGACTGTTTTTAATTAAAAATTTAATTTATTAAGCTGTCATTAATTATACTGTTTTTCTAAAAAAAAATACTTTTCATTTTTATCATGACTCGTTATTATGGATGACTCGCGTTATGGACAGTTTTGGTCGGGAACCAAAGTGTCCATACTAACGAGGCACGACTGTATTCCTATTTTTTCCCCAATTTGATGTGTACGGTCGCAAGACAATGTACAGTGTATTAAAAAACAATGCTTGGCAATCATCAATTTGTTTTTTTCGAATTAAGAAAAAGAGCATATCGTTATTGTTGCCATCGTCACTAGGGTCAACAGCATTTGTCTTTTCAGTATATAGTAAGAACTGGCTTGTTTTATTTCTAATACGGATTTTATTCATGTTGGTCGGATGGGATAAACTCTTTGTATTGCATCATGGACCTATGCGTAGTAATGTGGTACCCATGTAGGCCTTAGAATAAAACGGACCAAAAAATGGTAGGCGAAGAGGGGGAGAGGATTGCTACTTTAGTGCAGGATTGGACATGGAGTCTCCTGAGTTTTTCTTTTATCCGGGATATTAATTGTTGTATAAAATTAAGAGTAAAATACAGCCTTCATACGACAAAATTCTGGCTTGCCTATATATGCTAGGATTACCGAGGATTGTATATTTGCGTTAAGTTACGGTTTAATTTGATGATTCTTTTTTTTTTTGAGGTCGAGTGCCCGACCTCAACCTCACATTTTGAGTTTGAGGTGAGGTTGAGTGAGGTCGCCAATGGTCACCTGAAAAGTGAGGTGAGGTCGTCTGGGGGACCTCAACCTCAATTTATGAGGTTGAGGTTGAGTGAGGTCGCCAAATATTTTTTGAGTTTGAGGTGAGGTCGAAGTTTTTGAGGTCAAATGCCCACCTTTGCTAATCAGATAAGCTACCTGAGTTGGCAGCCCCTACCAGCTAGCCTACACCATGTGGTCTCGTAACGTCACTTAACTCGCCAACTATAATCAGTTTCCGGCCATTTCACTTGGCAGACTACGCCTCTGGTAGCATACTCGTTATATGACGAGGCTGGGCGACTTCGATGTCGCCAGACATTTTTTTCGACATGGGGTACAAACGCTCAAGGGATAAAAAAAAAAAACCGAAGACTAAGGAGCACAACACCTTAACGCACGGCTCTAACGGGGCACTAGAACGGGGATCATAATGAATAAGTGGTCTTTTCGACACCAGCGACGCTCCCGACTTCACAAGAAGACGCAAAAAAAAAAAAAAAAAAGACAAGTAGCGAAGTATTATGTTTAAATGGCTTATCACCGGTCTTGTTGTTCTGCATATAAGGAGAAGTGGCCTTATCCCAACATACATGTTGCATTAATATGTTCTCTATTCTCTCCAAGCTTCCTGTTAGGCTCCTTATCACCTGTGCACTTCCGACATGAATATGCACGTTCGTTGACCTTTACTATTGTTTGGCGCCTTATTATCGGCGTCCTCTAGAATGTCGGTCGCGGACGTAGCTATCAACGCAATGTAGATACAACCATCGCTGCTCCTATCGCGGCCTCTGAAGGACTGCGCAGGGTGTCTGTAGTGCGCCGTGAAGCCTACAGTCAAAACTTGGAAATCTCATTGTGAAAGCAACGCATGCCTTGCCAAATGAACGCACTATTTGAATGCAAGAGATGTAAAATTTGTCGTTGATCGTTATCGGAGAACAAATTATATTTCCTGCTTTGACGACAAGGAACTCAATGCTGCGGGAGTCTTTACTGGACGGTTTAATGAAAAGACCAGTGCAGCGGTCTGAGAGCGCTGGAAGAACCAGTGCCTCGGTCAAAACGGAGTAATGTCAGCCGAGAAATAAAGAAAAAAACTACAGTCGTCTCATATTGCGCAAGGTGCCCCCTCCCCATTGTGGCCAGGTCAGCGGGTACTAAGATGTCATTTCAGCTCCCTTTTAGCTCCAGCCAACCTGTCATATGACATTGATCACAACTCTTATCGTTCACAAAAAGGACAACTTTGGCCTCCACAAAACATGCAAAAATCAGATGAATTGAGCAGTGTCGACGACAGAATGCGTGAGCACCGAACAAGCCCCCCTCCCCGTATTTCAGTGCGATGTCAAGTCATGGCCACATAAATACCGGTAAAGTGCTCGACATCACAGCGATCTTCTAGTTAAATGAACCTCAGGGTGGGTGGCGACTGATTAAAGACAGGAACAGCAGACGCAGTGCCCCAAGCATGTGGTCTTGCAAGATTTATGATATGTATTACAGTTTTCGTTCCCTCCGTGCTTGAGTGCCTCATTTCTTCAGTATCTTAATTTTTTAGATCAAATAAATTTCCTTCGTCCTTGTATAAAAAAATTGCTTCGGTGGAACAACCGGAATTAAAGATTTCCCTTTCTCGAACAAGAACAAGCAGCGCTGTCTTTTCCGTCGGTAACAATGCATGCGTAGTGTGGTTACTTCACAGCTTTCTCTAAGCAGCACTTAAAATGTTACAGGCCAGCTTGCTCCCTGCGCGCTGCTGTGTTTATTAAGTCAATTTTAAGGTGGTTTTATACGTCTCCATAGCAGGATTTTTGAAAGTGCGCCGCCGATCAATGTGCTCACGCAGAAGATAACGATAAATCCCGGTGGAACGACCGCATTGAAGCGCAATGCTGGCATCTTATTACTTGAATGTTTAGGAAACTGACTGCGTGCAAATGTATACTATATCATATTTAAAGCACAGGAAGCTGTTTCAAATTTCACTTAACATCTGTCGACGCGTGCTCAGAGCACATGCACGCCTTTGTCTGCGCAGTGAGTATTTGATGTGGAATAGAGTATAATAGACACCGTATGGGCTCTTTATTTCCGTTTAAAACGAAAACATCGTTGAGTGCTTGCGTTTCATCACAGCACGAAACAGGCCGCTAAAAGCACTAGCGTGCTTCGGGTAGTCAAGCACAGTCGACAGAGCAGAACCGTCGCATTGCAAATGAACTGGTCGCTGTCACGCCGGAATTGAATCTGTAACAGGTTCTGTGAGGGTGCTGGTTGTATAAAACAGTATTCACTAGTGGTGCGCTGCTTGTCCCATGGTGCTGTTGGTATTCGTTTCTTTCTATAGTTTACAGCTCCATTCACCGAAGTCGCCGGTAAAGTTTGACCCTTGAAAGAGCACGTGATCGGGAGCAAGCCGACTGCGTGTTGCACTTGTTGGAGTGATATCGTGATGCTTGTGCAACGAAGTGATGAGATAACGGGCGGTTGGGAAAAGCGCAAGGTGGAACACAGCCAGCAGGCGAGATACCACCATCATACCTCAATCAAAACCGGTGTTTCCGGCTGACGAAAGAGATGACGCCGGGTGCAACCATGCTGTCTGCTGGGGTGAACCACAAGTCTCTCCATGTGCGTTGATTACTTTGAATTTCCGCAGATTTTATAATATAATGGTCCTTTTTTGTTGTGTTCACTAATAAAATTACAACGATAAGAATGTTGTCACCAGTTTATGTTAGAGGCAGGCATCTTCGACGGTGAAGAAGTATGCCGCCAACAAGGGTAGATGAGAGGAGGGAAGAGGCTCTAGCAGCTTTGTATTCTCGAAATCAGATGCGCGCTTCCATGGAAAAAAAAAAAAAAAAAAGATCTACATAACGGTTAGAATTTTTTCTGGCTCTATACTGAGCGGCGCGACCTTGAATATCTGTCATGCAAATACTACTACATATGACTTGTGCTGTTTTCAGACCGTATATAACAGCTTAAAGTGGCCCAATTACAAAGCGTTAGGCTTGAGAGACCAGCGTCTCTTATTCCGATAGATGTGAGCCTCCTTTAGGGAGCTTTAATTTTTTATCGCTTTTTATCCCTTTGCTGCGCTGCGCAAATAAAATAGCGCCTGTGGTACTGCATGCCCTCGTATTTTCATCTTTTGTTTCCAAATATGACAGAAAATTAAGAGTTATTACAAATGGTCAGCTATAAACTGTACATGTAATTGGTAGTCCTCGGTTTCTTGAATTTGGCCTGGTTAGCCTCACCTGGCAGTCGAGCATAACTAACGTTTCTGTTTATATGCGTGCGGAAGTTATGTCTACAGAGGCGCCTGCTGAATAAGTCAGATAGCTGGGCAAACCATTCCTCCTTTCTGCTTCGGGCTGAATCTCTGAGCTAAAGGCAGTATGGCCTTTGAAATGTGCTTCAGGAAGGAGTTGCGCAGTTTCCGTCACTCCTTAGCTAAATTATTTTCGGTGATTCATCTTCTGATGACTATTTACCGCCCTGCTTTATCATCTTACAACCTCCGTTACATTATTTCTGTTAACGCGATAGGGTTAAATGTCTTGAGTCGTTCGGCGAAAAATGTGAATTCGGCTCTGCTTTGAGAAAATTCTTACTCGATGAGAGGGGCTGGACAAAGAACTAAACAATTTCGCTTAAACAAAACATTGGCTGGCTTATAGTGTTGGCACCGAACCTCTGTCTTTGTCTTCCGAGTTGGACACGCCACATGTACGCCATTAAAGAACGCTGGTGTGTAGCTCTCTTATAGTGAACGTATCCAGTGCTTTGAAGCGACGATGTTAAATGCCCTACTCGGCAGAAAATGTCGATTTGCCGCCGTGTAGAGAAATTCTGATCGATTGAGAAGGGTATGACTTAATAAAGCACCAAGGAGCAGTGTCGGATGAGACTCATAAGGTAGACCTGTATTGTTTCAAGGGTAAACCAATATTTAAAATGAGGAAGGTATCCCCTCCCCTCCCTCCTCCTCTATCTTAAAAAGAGTTGGCTTCTTCTGAAAGATTAGTAATCTGTCGGTGCTAATAAATCATCTACTCTATCATCATCATTATCATCATCATCATCAGCTTGACTATACCTACTGCAGGGCGACGGCCTCTGCCATATTCCTCCAATTAACCCGGTTCTGTGCTAGCTGCATCCATTTGACCCCTGCGAACTTCTTAACCTCATTCGCCCACCTAACTTTCTGCCGCCCCCTGCTACGCTAAATTTCTTCCCTTGGAATTCAGTTTGTTACCCTAAGCGACCATCGGTTATCCTCTTTTCGCACTACATGTCCTGCCCATGCTCATTTCTTCTTCTTAATTTCTACTAGAATGTCAGTAACTTGAGTTATTTCTCTGACTCATTCTGCACGCTTCCTATCTCTTAATGTGAGCCCACCGCGGGGACGGGAACGTCAACCCACCCCGCGCCTACGACCTCTTCTTTAATAAAGTTTACCTCCTCCTCCTCTGTCATTAAGAGTGGCAGATGGTTTGCTGATGCAGTTTTGGCCATGATTGATATGAATACCGTACCATTTTTCGTTCCATAGTCCTCTGGGTTGTCCTCAACATAAGTAGAACCCTCCTGGTTAGCCTCCACGTTTCAGCTCATCTACTCTATAGCTGTTATCAAATATTAAATCATCTTATCATCTCTCTGGTGACCTCGTTCACTGGAATATGGCGTACGTGACATTCTGTAAGGTTGTAAGCGCGTCTATTGTCTTCCTGTATTTCGCAGAGTGACAGCAGATATCGTTGGGAGTTGCGACGTCGCATTTTTTCCCGACGTTTCTTCAGCAAGCACTGAGTCGTAGCCTGCATGAAGTGCTTCCCTTGCAAAAATGCTGGCACTACTTCTGTACAGATGATGTTGGGAGTGATAACCTGGCGAATAACGTGTCTTCATGAGGATCAGGTCCATTGTGGGCGTCACGGGTTCTCAAAGGGTGAGGCCTATTTCAAGCAGCCAAAACACGTGCGTGGCGCTTCTCGGTTCAAAATACCAACAGCTCCAGCACGTGCGTTTGTTGGCAAACAGTCGGAAGCAGAGCACGCGCCCTGTGCGGTCGAATTCGTTTCTGACGGTTGCGCGGGCGGGGTAGCAAAGTGCGATTTCACTTGTGGGATTCTTTGGATCTCACATTCAGTTTAGAAATATCTCGTGCGTGTTTCGTCTCGTCAGGCATAGAAGCACGCTTCGTTTCCGTTTCGCACCTCCCTCCCTCCCCTTTCAGCAGCAGCTCAAAACCAACACATGAGCATCGTTCGCCTCGCTGGCTGATGAACTGTGGCACGGGTTACTGAACTACGGCTCTTCGAGGGCCCAAGTGTGGCTCGCGACTCTTGGCACTTTTTGTGTCCTCCAAAGTATAACTGAGCGGCTCTGAACTGTTATCACGTCATTTGAGCACAAGCGCAAGCCGCTTGCTTCATGAATGGGGCAGCACTATGCAGTGCCACAATTATAAGCAGTCGCTTAGCGATTGGCATTCGCTTTGTATATACCGGTCTCGTCACCTCTGAACTATGACATCTTTAAAATGCCCTGGGATGCAATCCCAACAGCGCCAAGGGAATTTATCTATGTGGAGGCGAAACGCAAAATGGCCTGTGCGTTGAGATGTTACTGCAGGTTAGCGAAAAGCGAGCGGTGATGCTGGCAATAAATAAATGAAATAATCGAAAGTAAAACCGATCAATAAACAGCAAAAGAGAAAAAATAAATACACCACCATTGCCTCTTTAAGAGTCCCGTCGGGGTGGTGCAGTGGTAAGACGCCCGACTACTGTGCCGGAGTTCCCGGGTTCGAAACCGACCACAGCGGCTGCGTTGCGATGGAGGCGAAACGAAGTGGCGTCCGTGTGCTGTGCGATGTCGTTGTTGTGGCTGTAGGAAGAAGGAAAAGAAAATACACAAGCCTACTACTGGCTCTGCAGCTGAGCCACCTACGCTGCCTCGTGCAGACACATGAGATTATTTATTTATTTATAGGAAGGGAAAGGCGCGGTAATTGTCTCACTTGTTCTCTGTGGACGCCTCAACCGCGCCGTAATGGAAGGGAGGAAGATGGGAGTGAAAGTGGAAAGAGAGAAGGGGGAGCCGTAGTGGAGGGCTACGGAGTAATTTCGACCACCTGGGGATCTTTAACGTGCGCTGACATCGCACAGCACACGCTGACATCGCACAGCACACAGACACAAGAGAAAATAGAGAAGGAAGAAAAGGAAGAGGGAGAGAAAGACGCGCGCCGCAACAACAGCCGTCGTCCACCACCAAAGCGGTGGCGGGTGCAATGACGGCCTACAACAGATAAACATTCGGTGGCAGGCTAGCCCCCGCCGCAAGCGGCGGTGACCTACCTGCCCCAGCCCCATCTCAGCGGACATTAAAGATCCCCAGATGGTCGAAATTACTCCGCAGCCCTCCACTACGGCTCCCCTTTCTCTCTTTTCACTATCACTCCCACCCTCATCCCTTACCTTACGGCGCGGTTCAGGTGCCACTTTCACTCCAACCTTCCTCCCTTCCCTTACGGCGCGGCTGAGGTGTCCACAGAAAACAAGTGAGACAGTTACCGCGTCTTTCCCTTCCTATCAATCAATCAATCAATCTACAGAGCAAGCGTGACAGATACTGCGCCTTTCCCTTTCTGTGAACCAATTATTATTATAAAAGCCTGCACTGTTAGTAAGTCACTAATTTGGGCCACATGATGTCATGATTTGTAAGAGAGCTTAATGCGAGATAAACAATGACGTGGAAGCAGACGCAGGACGAGGGCTAACGTGCAAATGAAAGAACTGGCAGCGAAAAGACGTGCTCGAGGAATGAAACGCGCATGTCCCTGCAGGCACCCACTAATTTAAGGGGGAGACTGGAAGTCAAAGTAAACTGAACTAAGGTAATGAACTCAGTCGAACAGATCTTCGATATCAGTGTCTCATGACGAATCACCTGTTGCTGTTCTTAAGAGCATTCACTTGTCTGACAGACAGTATGTCCTTTCAGAAGGGATGAAGTCTTAAAGTGGAGACTGTCTTAGAATTACTTACATTTTACCTGAACTCTACTTTTATTGGCTTTAAGCAGATGGATGGATGGAAAAACTTTATTTTCGTCAGAGAGCATGTGTGGATGATTCCGTATTACATGGCTATCAACCCATGGCTGACGGCGACCTGGGTGGCCCACTCCACGGCCCTGGTCTGGACGACCGGGTCTGAGCTGGCCAACACGGCCTCCCACTGCTCGAGGGAAGGATCACGCATAATATCCGCTGGTGGCGGTGCTATGCTACAGCTCCATAATATGTGGCCATAGGTTGCCAATTCCTGACACCATTTGCACTCCGGCTGAATGTCC
>JAJIZL010019792.1:485531-505399 GCA_023969395.1 Amblyomma maculatum | reverse complement strand
TCGTTGCATGTACACACACACACACACACACACACACACACACACACACACACACACACAAACTGAGGGTGAAATTATCGAATTTTATGTTTTTCTTCTTTTGCATTCACATTAATTTGTTGCTCTCATGTGTCTATTAATTTTGGATTTTTCACACCATGCCACTTTCCATTGAAATTATCGAATACCCTAAGGGCAGTATAAATAAGTAAAGAAATGTAGTCACTGGATTAGCACTGAATTGCAATCCTCGCGGAAGCTGCAGTGAAATATTTTGCGCATTTTTTGTAACTGTTTTTTAGCACCCTCTGTGCGGTTGGTTGTGCAGTAAAGGAAGGTATTCGCACATGTGTGGTGCCTTCTGAAAGTATGTTTTGGTGAACACTGACTACACATTGAAAGATGGTCATTGGGAAAGCGTATCACACGTAGGAATTGCGTCCAAGAGCTTACTGGGAATCCATCTCGACAACTCAAGAGGCTTTCCAAAATTCCAGGCTCCAGAATCCAAGATATCGTGTCTGTAGACATGGTAGGCCATCTGTCAGCATGCCGCAAACTGCTTACATCGCAAGTGCGTGGCCTCCGAGATCTTATAACTCTCCGTATATTGAAGTCTTGGAGGACATGTTTAGTAGGCCTCGCTGACGGCAGGTGGGGCAGTTACTCAACAGCAGCAGAGCCGATTATGTTTTGACCGTTTTGAATCGAGAATGTAGGACGGATTTCTCTTGTACAGTGTGCAGTGTTCATCATGGCGCATATATGGGCGCATTAACTAATTAGCGCTTAAATATGCTAATCTAGGTAGCTTTAACGGTCAGATATGGTAAACATGGTAAACATGGTAAATATGGTACATATGGAGAGAGATGAAGATGGGAATGAAGAAACAGAAGTCAACCGCATCCGTTTAAGTAAGAAGGCTGCTTTCTTTGAAATTTTGGCGAAGAGAAGGAGGAGATAAGAAAGGGGTAAGCGCAGTAGCTGCATGCCACCGCTTGGACTGAAACGCCAGAGTAAAGCAGCTAGCACCCATCGACAACTCTGATGGAACGAAAAAACACCCGTGCCCTTTAATCTGGATAAGTGAGTAGTAAGGGCACCGACACCCTTCATCCTGGCACCTTGGTGCCTCGAGACGTATTTAGAATTCTTGAAATTCCGGGACATCACCCTGCATCTAAACAGACCATCTGTGTCCTCAGTAAATATACGGGTCAGCAAAGGGTCGTTCAGTGGCCCAAGAGGGTCATTGGCAAACTCCTGAAGGGCACAAAAGGCTGTAACCCACACAGCATGCGTGCCAGCCATCTGTAAACGGCGACCTTCGAACAGGAGTGTAAGGAGTAGAAGCATTGAAGCTTCTGTAACTAAATTATTGAGGCCCAGAGTCTCAAGATGGAGTTTAGATTGAAGCCCTAGTATAACCTGGCAGGCTTTGCGCTACTCAGTCCGACAACGGAATTAGAATCAGAATTTTTTTTTTTTCAAGAATTTTCAAGGTGGTCGCAAAAAGTAGTCTACAAAAGGGGGTCCCATAAACTACAACTATGCGGTACAATCTCTCAACTGTACACTAGCTGTGTATGAGCTATGAACACATAAGGCAAGCTGCAGCCACTGTGCATTTATACTGAAGTGTGTGCCGATTGCTAAGTAACTCTGAACACTGCATGCGACCTGGGAGAGTACCTGCTACCTATCACGTTTATTCTCCGCTGTAGAAGAATGAAGGGAGATGAAGAGAAAGTCCGGGACATTCACCGGTAAACATAGCAACAAGCCCGGGAGGAGAAACACATAACAACAGGCGGCCGGTTTGTAACAGCCATGCTCTATGAACGGTTGACAAACTGTCCCTGTGATGAGCTAGCCCCGTTTACAACATTTTTATTTGCTTAAAACTGCATTCAGTCGCTCTATTGGCTTCTTTTGGTGTATGGAACGTCGCAGACTCTCCAGCATTTATGGTGGCTGCAATGATGCCTTTTGTAGTTGTAGCTCGGCCTTTCGTTGTGGCAGTCGAGATGTAGCTGATGTTAACCTGCGAGTACTGACGATTGTGACGTAGTCCTCCAAGCTACCGAACCCAACGTTTTATTCGAGCGTCTGGCAGTGGTGGAGTCGGCCGATCTGCACTCAGCCATCCCAGAAGCGGCTAGGGGTCCGTATCAAGGATGAACTCTTGGCTCAGAGATGTTTACAACATATATCATACACTTTCCGTGAACAGCCTTATAAGAAGGATTTATGGTTTCTTGTGCGCCAGCAAGGCGTTAAGCTGTTTGACACTCATACAGTAGGGTATAATTAACACGCATCATCTGTTAACTCTTCGCCTGTCTGGGAGAGTCGTATCGTGCGCTCAATCATTAAAGTTTTAGCTTGCTAATGCCTACCTTACCATCGTTAGCGCGGTCAACTCCACAGTTAAGCAAGGACTTACCATAATGCCTATACACTCTGCCTGGTACCATAGATGCATATGCTTCGTCTGTGCCAACGAGCAGCCTAACATCATGAATGGGGTGAGACTTTGTTTTGCAAAAATGTCCATTTGTATATTTTGGGATCTTCCGTAGAGCAGGTTTTTAGCGGTGAAAAAATATTTTACACTCAAGCTGTCGTATTTCAAAGATGCTTTTTCGATCATTATTGTTATTATTATTATATGACGATGCTGAGCAGAAGGTGGTATTATTCAGAGGCCTATTTTACAGTTTTCTTGTCTTGCAAACAAAGCAATGTTTGAGATTTTGCTGCGGCTAAAATAGGATATTTTACCTCTTCGAAATTATATTCGGCCAACTTGTCAGTGACTTCAAGAATACTTCCTTCGTTCTTTCCGTGGTGGCGTGGAGACTCCAAAGGACCTAAGTGCATTTTCTCAAAGGAGCCGTTTTTCTCAAAGGAGCTGCTTTCATCGAATGTGTGAGCGAGCGAAATTTAATTTCACACAGGTGTGAGTCGATGCATTTTACATGAACAGACTGAAATAAATGGCTTAAGCATGTTTATATTTTTTTTTTACAAAAAAAAAAAAACAACAAAAAAAAACATGCGTAGTTGACAATCTTATTGCACGAGGAGGAAAATATATATTTTTTAAGTGAGTAATCTTTGCCATTGTGTATTTTGTGCAAACCCACTCGGGCAAAACTTCAGGAACCTGGATAAAACAGAACAAGTTGATAAGTGTAAAAACAAAAACAAATGCAGAAATAGTAGGCAAGCGTCTTGTACATTTTTGGGTTCTAATGCAACCTACATTCGTTTAGAAGATTGCGAGCGAATTTCATAATCATAGCATTTAATCCACATCTCAAATCCAATTACAATATCATAAAACAACACTTGTTGTGTGCTCCATTATTGCTTTACTTCGGCTTGTACAGGCCCACCACTACGTAAAAAAAAGAAGAAAAACAGTACTATACTATACTATACTATACTATACTATACTATACTATACTATACTATACTATACTATACTATACTATACTATACTATACTATACTATACTATTAAATGCTTTCCCTGGAGCATCGGCAATCCAGTCTCCCGCATACATATATCAAAATGAGCCGCATTATACTTGCGCCATACGGAGCTGCACGTGTAACGCTGGATAGCGCAGCCACTCGGCGCCATACTGCACACTTTCCCCGTGGGCAGAAAATAAGTCTGGAGTGGTCTGGAGGCAGCAGCCGCCGCACAGGGAAACCGTGCGCGCTGCAGCGTCTTCACTTTCAAGGTCGGACGTGACGCGGATGCTAGGCGGCTCGCGCTTCTCATGTGGGCGCGATGCCTGTACCAGGAGCGAAAACAGATGGGGAATTGCGCAGGAAATTTCTGAGAAAAAAAGCGCAGATGGGATGGCTTTGGCTGTTGTAACGTCTGTCGCCAAACACGGCGCTTGTTTTGCTCTTTTGAATGATGCGCTGGGAGTTGAGAAGACTGACTATACATAGCGTCTTCAAAATTGATTTAATCAAACAATAAACTGCACCGTTCATGTGAGTGTACTGTAATGAAAGCACTTGCAACGTAATGGTTATCACTATTTTCGTCTTTTTTTTTTTTTTTTTTTTTTTTTAGCTTTAAGCAAACGGAGTCCCACTCCTTCAGCCAGAAAATGATGCTCATTGTATTGTTCTTCGAGAACAGATCTGTTGTTATTTGCTGATTCTTGTCGGCAGTTGCAAGCAAGTAGTTTTTAGATGTTTGTGAGGCGCGCGTTAAAAATTGGGTCCCCTTAGTGGTAGTGCTCGCAAATATATGCTTCTTAAACGCACGCTTGCTTAAAATAAATTATTATGCTTAATACGAGCCACCCCTCTTTTTTGTACTGCAATTTCCATTCAGCCTCTTGATTGCATTTCGTCGCACCCTCTCCCATTTATTATAAGTTCTCTCGGTTTAAATGTGATTGACGCTCGTCTCTTATTTCTGCGCCTATACCGACACCAGGATGCGTTGAAAACGAAACAAAGCAGTGGTGATGCTTCTCGTATGCTTGTAGATGTAGTACGGCCAATAACTGGGACGTTTACACAGTTAAAAGTATTGTAAATGGCTTGGTCGCATTGGTTTAGACTGTTAGCTGTCCCCTCACTACCTCAACAGTCCTATCAGCACTCTACCCGTCTTTCTCTCCTATTTTTTTATTTTTTTTTTTTTTTCTGTTGTGAAAGCACTGATGAAATTACTAAGGATGTAGGCCTTGGTGAAGGACACAGTGCTGTTAAAGTCGCTGCACTTATTTCGAGATGTAGTGAACGTCACTGAAAAATAAAAAGGTGATTTTACATTGAGCAAGGTCATCTGCACCAAAACATCAGTAGGCAAGCTTCAGTAGGAAAGGGAAGTAGCGGGATTTAAGGCGTAAACCGCAATATCAGGCGAAGCGATTTGCGCAACATAAAGAAAACGGCAGAAAAAGACACAAGTGTACAAAATAGAATGCGGAGTATGCGAAGTCCAACAGTATTTATGACGAATGAAGGTTAGGAGGCTGGAGAGAACATTGTGGTATAACTAGCGACATGCCATTCTGATCAATAAATTTATCCCGCATGGAAGTATTCGTCACGGGAGTAGCGGCGAACAGCGCACAGAAGCATCCGCCTCTCGCTGGTTTTCCTTGAAGTAATGCACACAGCCATACACGACGAAGAATAAGAGGCAGAGCCATTCACGGCGCTGACTGAGCGTACGGGGAACGCGGCAAGAGGAGCTGCCACAGATTGTTGGCTTCTGCCGGTGCAGCATCTGCTAGAGCGGGCGAAACTCTGCCCCAGGTGTGAGAGACGAACCTCGCGGGAGGGAGAGCTCCCAACAGGCGCTGCGTTCCGCAATCACCTCCTTCCTCTCGAACCGAAGTGCTCGGGTTGGGAAGGAGAGAACGATCACTCGCTCTCGCAACCCACAGGCGAACCGGTTTCTGATTTCTTTGTGGCGGCATTCCTGAGCAGCTACAAGATGGACGTCGGCGGTGTACAGGAAGCCAGGTCGACGCCGTCGTAACGCTCCTTTCCATTGGCCCCAGCCAGCACCGAGGTCTCGTCCTGGCCAATGGCGGACCGCGTTACGCAGGTCGAGCAACTCTCGACAGGGGAAGAGGGGGGATTCCTCGCTTGCCCCGCTGCGCGCTCCCCCGCCGCGAGCGGTACCACGCAGCGGTCACGAAGGCGCCTCAGCGAGCAACGCTGTCGCTCGACGAGGAAGCCCAGAAGGGTCGTCGTCGGTCGTCGCCGGTCCACAGTGTCGGCGAGTGCATGGTGTGATCTCTTCCATACGTCGGATCTTCTCGCAGGATTACCGCACACAACGGCGAGTTCCGACGCGGAAGGCTGGAGTAAGAGCACGTCGTCGATCAGTGTCCTCCATGGATTATCGAGGCGCACTTGTGAGTGCGTGTCCGCCGTCGTGACGCTTGTGCCGAAAGGCCTTTCAGCGGTGACCACACGCCGAAGGCGTTTCCGGAACGATGTCCAACAGCTCAACGACACCGATCTGCCGCTGCCGAGTGCTCTATCTGGGCTCAGCCGTCCCGCACATCACTAAGGACGGTCTTCAGGGCATCCAGGAGCCTCTGCGCGAGCTCTATCCTGAGCAGGGCCCGCTGTCTGCTCGAGGCATTGACTCCTGGCTCAGCGTGTGGAGCAACGGTCTCCTCTTAGAGAACGTGGATGAGTCCCTGCGGCAGCATGTGCGGTTTTTTCCTATCGAGACACTGCACTATTGCGCCGCCGTACGCTACGTCGTGGTGCCGGGATCAAGCGGCACAGAACGCGTGGAGAAGTTTCTGCCACTGGACAGCCCCTTCGCGAGGCATGCGGGGCCGCAACAGCCGCCGCTATTTGCTTGCATCCTGAGGAGGACGACGGGAATCAAGGTACTGGAATGTCACGCATTCATATGTAAGAAGGAGGCGGCGGCTAACGCTCTCGTACGTTGTTGCTTCCACGCGTACGCCGACTGCACGTACGCCAAGCAATTGGAAGAAAACCCATACGCACTGGATGGGCCCCCGCGGCGAGCTCAGTCAGTGGTCGGTCTGGACACGGTACAAAAAGTTGAGGCGTGGCGCCACCAGCAGTCGGAGCCCTCCACCAGCAACGGAGTGTCACATGCAAACGGTGGCTCCATCCTTCTTGACGACGATACTGAAGACGACGAAGGAAACTACAAGGTCTGGACCGGACCGGCACCAAGGGAGCTCGTGTACATGGATACTAGTGGAACGCTGCGCAGTGTTCAGTCGACAGCAGCTACGCAATCCAGGTCTCGACCTCGGCAGCTGACCATCCCTTCTCGGCCACCGCCTCCTCCGCTGCCGCCACTTCCGCCTCCCAGCTCTAGTAAGGCGAACGGCCACAAGGAACAGCCCAAGTCTAAGAAAAAGTCAAAGTCCAAGTCCTCTAATTCGTCTCCTCAGCAGCCGCCGCTGCCCATGCCACCTCCTCACCTGAACGGCTACAGCGTCATATCAGGTTACAGCGGCAACCATCCACCGCCACCCATGATGATCCACTCTGAGCGAATGCGCAGGCCTCCCGAGCGGCCCATGCTGTACAGTGCCGAGGAGCCGTCCTACGTCCCCGCGGTGCGAGCACTGAGCCCAACTGCCTCCTACCAGCCAGGCATGTTCCCACACGAGCAGTACTTCATGCAGAACTACAGCACGGCTCCCCGACCTCACGGGGGAAAGCACAGGGGTGGCGAGCACCCACCGCCCTCTAAGCCCGGCAAGGAGCACAGGCGCAGCAATGGCCACCACGAAGAGGGTGCTGCAGTGGACGGCGACTCTCCTTTTAACACGGGTATCTACCGCAGAAAGGGCCACCTTAACGAGCGGGCTTTCTCCTACTCTATTCGACAGGAGCATCGTTCGAGGTCCAACAGCCTCGCCAACCTCCATTTTCTTAATGGCGGTCCTGAAGGCGACGGCGATCCCGGACCTTCCGGTATGGACAAGAAGGACAGGGAACTCGCGCAGCTTGTCGGCGACCTCAACTTGAGGGACAACGGTGGCTACGCTGGTCCGTCCCACAGGCCCGTCACTCCGGACACAAACTTTACGCGAAAGAAGGCCTCGTCCAAGAACTACGCCTGGTGAAACGACGAAGCGGGAGGTGATGGTGTTGCAGTGCTAATGGCCAAGACCAAGCAGCACCTGCCTGCGTTCTTCTACTTTTGAAGGACAATCCGGTGCAGTCACCTTTTGATCGACACGAATCCTGCTGTGCTCCAGTACTACCGGAATAGATGCCGTGCCAAGCGATCGCTCGGTACTTGTGTGCGAAGTGCCACTGTGTCCTCGAGCGTGTGTTTTTGTTGGTTTGTTGTGTTATTGCGTGGCGTAAATGACAAAGTGGCAACGACACCTTGTACACGCACAGCTCTTGCCTGGATTCGGATATACATCTTCCCCGTACCCCATGCTACTTCTGGTGCCCGAAGGATTACTATTCACAGCCGTGCTCCAACCTGCGGAACTGCACTCTGAGGTCACTGATATGCTACCCTGCTGTTGTTGCAGGAGTCGGGATTATACGCGTGTGCTGTGTTTTAACCACAACATTCAGCGTGGCCCGAGCTATACTACGCCTTTTTTTTTTTTTTTTACTTAGGTACGTGTGCGAAAGAAATGCGGGTTTGCTTCAAGATAGCTTGCATATTGAATACTGAGGAACACTTCGTGGAACCTTGTTATGTTGTAACAGTAAGATGTCTGAGTGCAAGCATAGCTGGCAAACTGACCAAGTTTCTAATCGTGTGTGGCTGCTCTGTGGTGCATGAAAAATAACCTTGTAAGATATAAAAAAAAATTACTTATGCACTAGACTGGGCACATTTTATGACACGTCATGCATTGAGGCAGTGAAGTGATTCAGGGAAGCTTAGGCATGTCTGTTTGCCTGGAACTCATTTCTTGCAAAAGGAGGCGCTTATTGTCCTTCAGTTATTGAAACTTCGAACAACGAACTCTGAGGCAGCATGTTTAAGGGCACTGATTACCTGCGATCTTATCAACGAGGCAGTTCTTATAGCATCTTCGTCTCCACTCTCTCCAAAGCAAACGGAATATGAACAGTAGAAAGAGGTCAAAGAAAGCTCATAAAACCGTCATTGTACTAAAGATGTTGTTGAGTACGGCGGCTATGTTCCACACTTTTTTCACCGATCTTAAGTTAGAGTTGAAAACAGCACTAGAAGATTGCGTAATTAGCTGAAAAGTGCTGTCACTTTGTATGATTTATCTTCAATAATGATTCGGCTTTCCCTTTCATTCTTGAAACAGGTTTCAAGAGGGCACTGCATGCGGTATCTATGATTACGTTTGGGCCAGGCCTTACCCTCTCATGCCCGAAAGCCTACCATAGAAATTCTCTTAGATATCTATCATTGACGAGTCAGACAGATGTGCACCTATGAACAAGCTTTGACAGAATTATCCGATGCACTTTGTGTAGATTGCAGAGCCAATAATTCTTGGATCCGTAATTCCGAACCAGTGTAAGGTCTTTACCCTTCTCCGATGGCATCGCAGTGCATCTTTAAGAGTACAAGATTAATTATCCCGAATTCTTGACCTTTGGTTGAAAACTTGACTAGAAAAGCTTTTTGTTTATGCCTGTTTAGAGTTAGTATTGCTTGACGGAGCACGCCTCAAGTAAAATAGCTTTGGTCTCTTATATTCTGATGGCGTAAGCCGGGGAGCATGGTGCTCAGTCGTGTTTCCAGAAATGCAACTCCTGTTCTTATTTCTTAAAGCTTGGGTAGAAATAGTCAGTGAGCAAATAAGATTCGTGCTTGAACAGCTACTTGAGACACATAGCATCTTTTTTTCGCTGTGGCCTTCCTCAAGAGTTGATTTAATTCAAGCAGATGCTGAGCAGCAGTCTCTTATGTTACTGCGATGATAGTTTTCTTCCAATGCAGCTGGTGTCGGAATGCAGCTTCGGGAGGCATCACGTCGCATCGCCCACTCTGTGTTTCAGTGAAGGAAATAGCGCGCCATTTCATTGATTGCCGCGAGCAGTTTTTGTGAAATTAGTACCAAACATCCTGGGTGCGAAGTGTAGTTAAATGAACAACATGCGAAATATCGCGGCTTCTTCTCGTTTACTGCAAGCTATGAACGAACGGCATGCAGCATGCGCCAAATAACAGCCAGTGAGCAGTTTTTCCTGGCCATCATTGCAAGAACTCATTTCGGCCTTAGGTATTCTTCACGCAACCGGCCTTTCAGCCAAGCTAAAAATTCATCTCAAATCACTGTCAAGACAAGATGCCTCCGCCGCATGCTTTTTACTTTACTTATGAGAGAACGATTGTCGAACGTTAACATACTTCCCCCGAGCAACTGCGATGCAACAATGGACTGCCAAGACTTTTCGCGGTCGACGCCAAAAACTGTGTTTGCGATTATTCTTTAAGCTTGACTGTAGTAGCTTAAGATATACGACAGAAATCTTTACACGAAGTTCACGCCAAAAACTCGAGGTCGTTGTCTATTTTATTGGTTTAGTAGACTGCCTTTCCAGCTTGAAGAGGTGCAGTCTCTATCGCGAGGTAAAGGGAAACCGCAGCGGTCTTGGGTATCGATGAGCTTAAAGGGGTCGAAAGTTAAAGACACCTAGTTAATCATGGGAAATGTTCTGGCGCTAGCATTTTAAACAATGGTTTAGTCGAAGATTAAAACTGCGACGGATTTCACGCTTCTCCTAAGAGCATAGCGCGGGTGATGGTCTTATTATGACGTCATTATAGTAACGATAAACTTCCCGCATAGAAACGCTTGCTTTGAAGGAATAAGAACAAATCTAAAAGCAAAGTTTTGAAGCGTTGTTTGGCGGTATCCGATGGCGAAGCGCAGGCTGCGGACGAAGGCAGTAAAATTAAGAAATACTACCGTCCGTGACGTATCCACCAAACTTGTGCGTACAGCTGCCCAAATCTATAACTGGTGTGCGTGAAGGCCGCATTTTCCGTGATTCTGAGCGCTACAGAGGAGTGAACCTGCTAAACGTTGAAATATTGACCTTCCGGCAAGTTTTATCCGCCCTAAGGCACAGCAGCCCAGAAAATGCGGCTGACACGCATTTCAGTTAAAGATTTGGGCGGCTGTACGTCTTTGATAGTGCGAGTTGCACTTAAGTAGTTACAGCTCTTATGGCTGCCTGTGTAAGCTGAACGAATAACGCAAGCGTTGGTCATTCAACGAGAAACATGGCTTCCGATATTGGGCGCGAGTTCAGAATAGTTCGGTTGTATTAGTAGCAAGCATTATGGTGACGTAAGCGTACACGTTATAGTCTTTTATGGCGATGCAGCCAAGTCCCTAAATCGAAGGCACGGCTTTACTACGAACAACGAAACAGCTCAGCAATGGAATAACGGAATACTACATTGTCGGAGGTTGCATATATCTATTTGGTCGCACGTCTGGGTATCACCTTTTCCTGGACAAGTCAGAAAAAGCTTCCTGAACATATTCATAACGTTAATCATCAGTTCCATGTCCTAATTGCTGAAGAGCTTGCTGTCATAGTCTCTTTTTAATAGCACTTTTTTTTCATTACGCACCTGGCTCTACGCCAGAAAAGCAACAGACAATTACTGAGAGGAGTTGTGCACACCCGTTAGGAGCACCAGGGGCTATGCGCTACGACGATCATAGGGATTATTTTGTAATTTCAGTTCTTAAAAAAGAGCCAAGGTATTGGTGCTTTTTGCCTTGTCATTAGGAGAAAAAACTAGCATTGAAAATGAGATTGTTGTAATAAACACGCTCTTAAATTGCCGGTATAGGTGCGCGGTAATTTCACGCAAACTGCTTTCAGAAGGACGTTCAGTCGTCGTATTAGGTACAGATTGGTGTTGGAAACTATCATGTCAGGCTCTGGTTCCGAGGTTACTCAACGCTCTCACTTTTTGCTGAAAGGCTACAGGTGGTCGTAATGAAAGAAGAACGTACAAAGGTCTCTTTTAAAACCTGCACCTTCCAGGGACGTTTTCCGCCTTCTTCTTGAAGTGTGTTTCATTTTCTTAGTGGCCATCTTGGCGGAGACATTTTCTGCTGCCAATGGAGGTCGAAATCAAGGTCATTAGGTGAGGCACATCTAATTATGGGATAAAATTTTTGCACAGATGTTAAACGGGTTGATGCGATTGCGAACCGACTAACTTGCGAACCGACAAAACATGCCATGGTTTACCTCGAGAAAAATTTATGCTGCACGTTTTTTTCTGCTGCTTCCTTCTTTCAGTAGATAGTACTAATGATTGCCTGGTTTGCTGCGTTGAGCTACTACTGATTTACGCAGTTCAGTAGTGGTCGGTTCTAAATTGCCAAGCATTTCGAAAAAGGAAAAGAAAGCTTGCACCTGAGGTGCCGCGGACGTGTCTTGTGCAGTCTAGTCTAGACCTCTTGCTGTTCTGTTCTTTCTGGAGTCACTACAGATGTAATTTTACCTTCAAAGTATCGAAATGCACTAGTTCTACACAGCACACAATAGTTTCCTGTGAACAATATTAGTTATTGACAGGTCCCCTTTTCTGTTGTATCTCATACAATCTTTTTGCACAGGGATCACCATTTTTTCTCACTGAAATAATTTTTGCATTTTTCGTGAACACCCATGGACAAAGAAAAATTTCTTCTGCCTTCAATTTGTGACGTGTCTTGGAGTTTTTGAGTCAATGAACTTGAAAGACGAAGTTTGTAACGAGGAAGGGTATGAATGACTAAAGTTTAGTTACATACGTGTTGTTCAAGGTGTTCAGGAGTGACGCTAAAGAAAAGTGCGCAGCGCATTCAACATTGTCCTCAAGAGAGCGTGTTAAAAAGAACTTAAATCAATGCTGAGCGCGCGCGAAGAGCGGCCCTTCTGTCTGCTCTCGTTGTTGTGTTGGTCGTGCATCCACTTGTACAGCTCGAGCGAGGCGTCTCCGGCGAGATGATGTCCTGCTCTGTTGTTATGCCGAAATAAAACGGACAGTTCCTGGTCAAAATGAAATGAAGTGGTGAAATTTCCTAATTTATCATTATTTCTATTTCTTCGCTGCCCAATGTGCACCTTGTTTTAGAAAAAAGGCCCTCCCAATTAATTGACGTTGCTGTGGAAGATGATACTGTGCACTATAGAGTCTTGCTGGTAAGTCCCTGTTGTATTATGCAGGACAAGAGTGGACAGGCACTCTTGTAAGAACACTACGTTTTCTACACGTGTTTTCAGAGATTTTTGTGTATATGTGGCCGCTGCTGATGTTATGGAAACGCGGTGCACCTATAATATAAAGTCAAACAAGCTGACCGTAGTTCAATCCAGACAAACATCTGCAGAGTGTCACATTTGGGACGCACCGCAGACATGATGGCGCACCTGGCACTAGCTGCACTTTCCACCTTATATAGTAGCGCCGAGATGTGACCTGTTATAAAGTTGAATGGAACAGTCACGTGGCTATGTTCGTACGGGGAGCAGTCTCAGCTTTCTGGCGTAGAGAGTAGCACCGAAACCGCATCTTTAGCATACTATCCTGCGAATGAAATTAGTGTTTCAAGGCGTGAATGTAAGAGCCACCCAAGAAATATAAGTGCGATAAATTTTTTCTGCATCTGCGCTGGATCTCAGATACCACGGATTTTGCATCCTATGGAGCTATGCCTTCAGAAACGGGTGGTGACTTGTGAAGAGGCCAGCATATAATGCCAGTGTGTCGACTCAGCAGATTAATCCTGACCGTGATGGACGCTCCATGTACACATATGTCGGCGTTGTTTTTTCTTTAGCGATGAGACATTGAGGGAGGTTCAGCCTATAGCGGATACAAGGAATCCAATACAGAAAGCCTGCTAAGTAAGTTCACTGGAATGTGTGCGGCCAGAAGAGTCGTGCAGCTGCAACTGCGCATGTGCAAAAAGCAGACTTATACGTCTACGTTATACGTTTCCGCTGTGCTGAAACTCTGTACTTATCCATTATTGGTTACGAACTATCGATTTCAAAGCAACAGCATTTGTACGAAGTTGCCAAAGAGAGGCATTTTGAAATATATACAGACAACTGTAGTAACCTCACCATGTGTCATCATGCTGTGTAACACGCCGATATCAAAGTTTCCGTCTTGTCGAAAAATTTCCTGCAAAGTAAAAGGGAGCGGTAGTTTCTAGCAAAAGCTAATTCTGCTGGCATTAAGGAATAGCAGTGTCGGAGGTGTGTTTTCTGCCTATGGGTGAACTGTTAAGGTCAAACAAAAACTTATACCATTGGTTGGATGCGAAAAATGCGCTCCCTTTTATACAGTATTCACTCCCATTTCAGTATCCTGTATTAGACGCTATGGATTCCGCTGTCTTTCTTGAGTGTTGGATACGTGGAACGTAGACAGAAGCCCTAACCTTGATATCTCCAGCCGTTGTGGAAAAATATCAACATATGGTGTCGGTAGGGTAGTTTATGACGATTCTCCTCGATTGAGTAGGTTATTGTAAGTGCTCGGTATCCTGGGGACGGCGTCGTGCACTTTACGATTCCTCTGCTCACTGCATGCTTCGCAACATCAAAGCTTAAAATACATGCTTCGTCTGCGTGAGTAAAAGTTACGCACAGGGAGTTACGGACACTATGTTCAACTAAACCCATGCCTTCCCTGGGTAAACACCCCACACTTTGGAGTGTGCATAATAAGGTATTCATTTTTCTTTGCAAAGATGAGAACGCCTTCGGCAGGTATAATATCGATATCAAACGCGAAACATTACTTTTACATGATTTGTCATTTGAGCATTGCGTTTTGGTCTCCCCGGCAGCTCGTTCAGAACGCGCAGTATCGATTCAAGCTTTGTGCAAATCTTGGCAAATGTCGGACTTCTGAATTTACACTCAGCCCACTATAAAATACTGTGGCTGGAGTTCGTCAGTCGACTCTGATTGCGTTCACAACTTTAAGCACGCAAACAGCAGGTATACATACGCCCCGTATTATTACAACATATTTATTTGTTTCTTGTGCTTTTGCCAATAAGGTCTTGTAACGCATGTATGATTTCCCTACGAAGTTCGGCGCCGTAACCAATGCACCGACCTTCTTCATGCTCGCATGCATCCTTCCTTAATATCAATTATCACTTACCTGAACTGAGACAAAATGCCAGGTTCATACCCTACCGACTTTGGGACAGGGCTGCGGTTTCGGAACATCGTTCATACATATTAGGTAGTTTTAGAATAGGGAGGCCCTATCGATTAGGGGAATATGGTAATAGCAGAAGCGATTGCGCATGATCAGAGTAATTGCCACCCCCTCCGCCCATTCATCGCAGCATTACGTGCATGCGCGTTGTCGCTCCGCTACCACCCTATCCTTCTAACCGGTTGGGTCCACTTGTTCTAAAACTCTGTTGTGACATTTGGAGGCGAGTACACGTACTGTACTCTCGGCTGGAGCCCAGCTGCTGGCATCGTCTCACGTCGGTGGGTCATTTATATCAAGTTTTTTTCATTTTTTTCTCTTTCCTATGCAGCTAGTGGCACAGCTTGGGGCCCCGGATTCAAGCAAAGCGTTGGGACGAAGGGTACTTATGCAGGGCCCTAGGGAGCGTTAGATTAGCGTCTTGCATATGCTGTAGAGTACAGAGTGTATGTCGGGCGTTTTTTTTTTTTTTCTCTTTTATTTCGCTAAAGGTACATCTTAGAAGACAAGTATGCGTGGGACACCAGCCCGACCTGCGTCCTTTCTCAAACAAGGGGCCACGGCTCTCTCACGGGTTCACACACACACATGCTGAGCCGGCCTGCGCCACTGTTTGCGTGCGGTGCGCTGGCAGCTGCAATACGAGGAAAGAAGAGAAGAGAACATGCACACAAGACGAGCAAGGGCACTGGGACATATATCGGCGTATGCTGTATCTGTAATACGCAGAAATCTAAAGCGGTATGTTCAGTAGTCTCGTAATGGAACGGCATTTTACGATTAGAAGTGAGGCGCTCGATATGGTAAAGGATACACCTACTTAGGGCAGGCACTGACCTCAGGCCCGAACCATGAGATTGAAATAACTGAAAGAATAAGAATGCGGTGGAAGGCGCTTGACAGCTTTCAAGTCATGGATGGCAGTTTACCGGACCTTTCAAGAGAAAAGCATATATACGCAGTGCCTTATTAGAACTTGCCTATATATGGCGCAGAAACGGGGAGGCTAACGAAAAGGGTTCAACTTAAACTGAAGAACAGGCAGCGAGCTATGAAAATAAAAATGGTGGGTGGAGCATTAGGAAGCAAGGAGAGAACACGGTGAGTCAGGGAACACTATTTATTATTTAAATGTCGTTACAGTAGAGCAATTGCTGGCAGAACCCGAAGGATACTCTTGCCGGCAGTCAGCAACAACCTCAACCTTAATCTCAGGGAACAAAATTCTTCCTCTCCTCTTTTCCCACATGTAGCCACCACCACTAGACAACAATCGTCCACGGTTCGTGCAATGCGGGCGCCGGACGGCAGCGGCCGATCCTTGTGGCCGCTTGTCGCTACAGGGAATGAAATAGAGAGAGAGAGTGAGAGACGAATGAAGAAAGAGAGGGAGCGTATGAGAGCGGAGATGTTTCGTGACGGGTGGCGTAACCAGTGTACGCCAACTCTGGTAGTGTGGATGTCATCGACGCGCGGGCTTCTCACCGGCCACTGTCTGGCCCAGGACATGCAACGTGCACTACGGCCTGTATGTACGTGCTTACGTACGTACTCAGAGCGCAGATGCGGGAGCGAGCAGCGCCGGTCAGCGGTGATGGGAGCATCCACCAAAAGCTGCCGCCGCCGCCGCCGGCAGACGTGCAATTCTCCACGCTTCCGGTCGGGCCGACGGCGATGACCTCCTGCGCCCACCGTAGGCCTCTGTGCTTCTTTCTTCCTTGCTCTCTCGCTTCTTTTCGTTCTTTTCCTGCTTGTCGTCGTTGCATTAGGATTTTTTTTTTCTTCTCTCTCTGATGATTCCCCTGCCTGCGCATTGTTTTGCTCCTGTTTTTATTTTCAGTGGATTACGTTCTTTTTTGCCGGTGCTTCCGGTGTTGTCTGCTGGCCAGTCAAGCCTGCACGGGCCTGTCTGTCCCCTTTTAAGCGCGCTGCCGGCAAAAACTTTGCTAATTTTTTCTGTTTCCCAACCGTGGGACGCCGTGCTCTCCGGAGGTGTATGTGAGAATCCGCTTACATCCAAAGGGTTTTTGAAGTGTATGGCTTCTGTCAAACGAAGAGAGTGCTGACTACTAGGTAAGTCCGGCTTTAAAGAAAAAAAAAAAAAGAAAGAAAACGCGACTAACAGGCACTGTTCCATTTGCCTCCCCATCCCCTCCGTTCACGCTGCGCTGCCTGTGACAAAAGTACCCATGGGCTCGGCCGGTAAACTAGACTTGAGCAAGCTCCTCTACATGGCAGCCGTCACTGCAGTAAGCTATCGTGCAGGATGGAGCATGGTACACTTACTGTCCGTCTTCGCCACTTTTTCCTGTGATTGATTTTTGGAATAGGACCGTCCCTCCTTGGAAGATTCGCAACGCAACAGTAAAGGGGACTTGTATATTGTCCGCCCTTGTGTTGTGCTTATAGGGCAAGTAGTTCTGCCCTATGTGTGTGTGTGTGTGTGCGCGCGCCACAAATGGCGGTACGTTTTGAAATTGGCCAGCACCTACGTTGACCTTACTTGTCTTTGACCTTCGAAGGCAAAGGAGGGAGGCGCATGATTGAAGACTTCTTGAGAGGCGTTTCACGATTCGGAAAGCCTTGGACTGACTTGCACAGCCCGTTGGTTGATCGCAAGGAGTGATGCTCCGGCTGGTACCCGCTTTCCTGATCTTTATGGTCACGTGACTTTTCAACTATTTTGCTCTAATTTTACAGGGTGCGGTAATTAATTTCCAGTATCTATATCAACGCTTTATTATATTCAAACCTTATGTAGAGGGGAACACGGGTACCATTGCGATTGCCGATGGCTGATAATCTGCAGGCATAACAACTGCCCTTCTTGTATGATAACATTGCCTCAAGATTGCATGTGCACAGTAATCTGTTGTAGATTCCGCGAGCACTGCGAAGCCGCCTTCCCAGGAACTGCATAACGTATCCACTCATATCAGTAGTATTCTCGCTTCCTACTCAGCTCAATTTTATCACTCCTAGCCTTCCCTTCGTCACGTCCACTGCACCCTCCGAACCAGCACCAAAACAGCACGCACAAATCGACTGTGGCAAGTGTCAGCCAAGCACACACACAGACAAAAAAGGACTTGCCGAATAGCCTGATACTTCGAGCAGTCCACACTGTCTACTTACAAACTTTACGCCGAAGCTACATCATCAAAATTCCAAGGTATTTTCAGATTTTGCTCGAGAGCGTTTGCAAAGTTTAGCATTAAAAAGAGGCCTCATTTCGAAATATGCCTATATGGTTACACTATATAGTCCGTTCAGCGTGGACGTGGAGCCAGAAAAGGAACTCTGGAATAATAAAAGGGCAGTATAAAATGCTACAAATTACCAGAAGAATAAAGGGTAACCATAGGAAACACTCTACAAGAAACGCTCGAAAAACGCAGTATCTGTTGTGCATGCTTTCGAGACAACCGGTTCGATTTATTTCAAACTAGGCCGATTAAACGCTGACTTTGATGTGACAATAGCCGGAGAGAACAGAATCGACACGGAGCTTCCACGCTATTCCATGTTGCTTTTTTTTTTTGTTTGTTTGTTCTCTTGTGACTCTCGCTGGGATCAGCAAGAAGGGAAAAAGGCGACGCTCTCAACGCCCAGTCGTGAGTGAATCGGGAGCGCCATGAATACGTCGGACATAAACAGACCTGACCGACTATAGGCAATGAACTCGTTAAGTAATTTCGAATATCCCGCCTCGGGCAAAGCCTTTCGGAACACATATCTGAGGTATAACATGAGCATGCTCCAAGAACAACCATTCCTAGCATAACGAAGTTGTTTCCTTAAGGGGCAGACACGCTTCCTGTTAGACAGCTTGCAGTGTTACCCACTAATCATCAACGGGCATTGTTTGCAAATTTGCCTCAGCCGACGAATGTGATTTCGTGCTGGGTATGGAAAGCAGGAAACACATTGTTTTCCCGCTGCACCAGGCGTGCGAAAGGACAGACAGCCGTAGTAATAACAAATATAGAGCTCTACAGTTTGTGTGGAGGAAAGAATAAGAATGAGGACTTCATTCCTGTACCATTTCGTGCGCTTTAACCAGGCTCCTTTTATTACTTTTTTCTTTTCTGCGTACCTCCTTCGGAAACTTCAAGAGGGCGCCCTGTGCGCCTCAACAATTTTTCTCACGCGGTTTTTAGGGCTGTTGGCCACACTGGGCAGAATTGGCCAGTTGTTTTTTTCTCCTTACCTTAATTTAATCTCCGACCGTGTGCTCTGCACGTTGAGAGGAAATAAATTGGCGGAAATAATTTGCAGCCAAGTTGGAAGACAGGAAGATGCACGAAGCCATTCACCATAGTGGGTGACGACGTTAGTGCGCAGTCGTTCCGTGCGTTCTTCCGAGGTACAAAGTAGATTACCTAAATTAGCTATTTAAGGCGTCGATCAAGAATAAATGCGCGTAATGCGTAATCAAGCCACCTTTAATTAAGTTGTTTGAAATAATAAGTAAGGATACGTAGGTGTAATTACGTCTTTAACTGTTACGCGGTGTCAACTTGACAGCTTCAAATATATACGATGAATTTGTAAACTCAGCTTAATATTGCGCCTTACAAGTGATTTTGGGTGATCTTTAGTACGAGGCAGTGGCTGTTTGGTTTATTGAATGTAGGCACATTAGGAAACGCAGTTCAGGAACGTTATTCTCAGTATTTCGTTTGGGTTCAGCAACAAAATTTGTTGCAATATTTTTCAAGCTTTCACTTGGAGAATTAGTCTGGTTGTCAAATATTCTTTCTTTAGATTGAGGTGCACCTGGGACGCTAAGCACGCATATCTTTTAGTAGTATAATTGTGAGCTGATGAACTTAGATGCGCGCTGCTTCATCTAAGGGTATTACTATTACACATAGGCTTGATGAAGAGGCTGCGCCACAATGAACTCACGGGTTCATTCGCTCATTGCTCAGAAATCTCATTACTCAGAAACATAATTTGGAGGAGTGGCAGGCCATTTTGTACAGCGAGGACCCTGGCCAACAACGAGGACTAGTTTGCAGGGCCCACGCTGCGGCGCAGACCACTGGGCTGCCGGAATAGGCGGACCACCCACAACTCCGAGAATTCCCATGCACGCAATGAAGTTTAAATCAATCAATCAATCAATCAATCAATCAATCAATCAATCAATCAAT
>JAJIZL010019792.1:443296-475818 GCA_023969395.1 Amblyomma maculatum | reverse complement strand
GAGGTCCTATTGTACCTATGCTGTGGTGCAACCGATAACGGATTCACATCCACGTAGCATAGGATTGCGCTCGTTCTGTACTACGTGTCCTTCTTTTGTGTTGTGTTTTTTAGCGCAATTCTGCCATGGCCGCTGTCACATTGTACTGTTTAGCACAGTTGCGAAAAATACAGCCAGGCGGATTTCTCGCTCGAAGCAATCAAGGATCATATAATTTCACGAAGGTAAAGACGTGCTGATACAAGACAATTTCTTACCGTTTCGATTTTTGAGACCTGTCCAGTAACTATTCACTTCATTAATTCGGCTATTTTTTCTTGCGTCGCGAAACCTGATAGCGGTTTTTTTTTCTTTAGAGTGAGGAGACAAGGGTAGGGAAATGAGGGGCTCGTTATGACGTACGTAGTGAGGAAGCCAGTGGCCGTCGAAATCAAGGAAAGCGTAAGTGAAATGTTAGGAAAAAACAAACACAGAAGCATCCCTTTATGCTTTTCTTGGTTTCGGTGACTGTTGGCTTCCTTAATGCGAGCTTTTACTGCGTTCGCCTTTGTCAAGACTAATTAATAAGCTAAGGAGGGGGGCTTGTTCTCGAAAAAAAAAAATTAAATGTTTTTTTTTTTTGTGATATTTCCTTTCGCCCATCTCGCCTTTTGTCTCTTACCTGCTGCTGAGAACCAACGTACCCAAACTTATTTTTTCACTTACTTTCGTCATAATAAAGCTGACATCAGCCCTCGATCCTAATCAGGGTGCGCTTCCGCGTTCCTTGACTATGCTAGACAGATGCTACTTTCTCTTCCTTCGCGATGCATGCGCTGATCTCTGCGTGTCGTGGCGTCTGTGTCCCCGGTGCCGTCGTTGACCGTCCCCCAAACAAAAACGCAACAAGAGGAGAGAGAACTGTAATGGAAGGTCAGTAGCGCGTAACGAGGAAGCGCGTACCGCGTACTGCCGGGCTCCGTAAGGTCGCTCGCGTGAGGCACGACAGTCTTTAATCAGCCTTGCCGTGCTGCCAGTAGACGGGAGCATCACTGCAACGGGCTTCGTGCTTTGTTTCTTACCCCCCTGCTAACCCCTCTCCTCCCTTTCTCTATACCTTGGCTTGTCCTATTTGGTCCTGCGGCACTTTCCACACGTTGCTGTTGATAGCTTCCTTCTTAATCAAGTCCTGAGTCCGTTAAGCGCTTGAAGACAACTTGGGTTTTGGTTCGCAGGAGCAGGTAGACCTTGGGAGCTTCACACGGAAGTTTCGACACTCTGTCATCAAGCGTGTGGCGTGTGCTTGGTCGCTTTTTTGTGAAGCCGTGTGTATTGGTATCATAGTTTTGGTTACTCCACAAGAAGGCGTCGGCAGTGACCTTTCTAATAGCTGCGCTGTGTGCCACAAGATCATGAGAAGGCAAGGTACCAACCTGGCCGCTATTCCATGTGATGGATGAGGCACTCACTAATTCTATGGAAGCCAGGAGGGCTTCCAGAAAACTTTCGCGTCTTCCACACTGATATAACCCGCTTTAGGAGCGTGCCTGAATGCGCCATTAGTCAGAGGCCCTTCGTGACCTCAGTCAGGGTCAGGGACAGGTTTATGAAGAGTGAAGGCGCAACCTAGCTCGAACTGGAAAAGTGCCGCACGCGTTTGATAGAAAACGCTCGGCCAGGAGAAATTCTTTCTTTTCTAGCAACTGCGGTCTTAGCACATCTCCACCCGAGACCCGGAAGCAAATAAAGTCCTGTAAGCTTCTAAGAGCTCACGTGGATCGATATTAATTTGGAACATAGCTCGATGTATATCCGCGTGTAGCAATCTTCTTATCAAAACTGACAATATTTATTAATAACAAAAAATAAGACGACATTTAAGCATTGCCTTTCCTCGGTCCTGGTTCGCAGAGCACCGGAAGGTTGGTTCTTACTCCGCCTTCCCACCTTAAAATGTGCAACCGAGTTGGCAGCTACTCCCAACTTTCTCATATCGTGTGGTCCAGTTAGCAAAACCCATCAACGAATGAGTGCCCGGCATTGCCAGCTGCCTCCTTACAGTGTCATTCCCGTGATTTTTCGCTCACACCACCGACGCCGACACCGGGATTCATGTAACGAGTCTCTACCGATATCACGTTAAGCTATGGACTCCCACATCGTTTGCATTCTCCTTGGGCGGCTGAGTGACAGCCGAGATCGCACCTCATTTAAGCTTCCTCCGAATTGTAGAGCTCCAGGCCAAAAACGCATGACTTTTGCTGGTAGGCCTGAGAGCGCTTTGCCTTCGACTCATTTGGAAGCGATCCTCCTAAGCGTGATTTCCTTAGACCAGCCTGTGAATACAGGAGCATCAGCCTAAAATACTACGCCGATGACGCCAACGCTCTAAATCCTAAATTCCTAAACAGTTTCCTTCATACAGTTCTGTCGCTTACCCAGAAGGACGCGACAAGCTCCCGATGTGGTTTTCTATAGTTCATTGAAAACGTGCAAAAAAGACAGCCCTTACACTCAGTTCATAGAGATGAAAGACTTCTAGCTGGAATCGTTGGCTCGGCCGTGAAGTTGCACGGGGCCAAGAAGGTACCAGAGAAAATAGGGCCAACTCAAGCTCTTCTTCGTGGCCCTTTTTGGGGTACCTTTCTCGTGTTCAATCGTAGCACCTTTTCCACTTGGTGATTCCCGTTTTATGCGTTTTAATTTCATTTACCTGAAGTTTATTAAAAGCTGTCCTTCTTCGCACAAGAGACATGATTCCGTAGAATTTGCAGTGCTACCACATTTCCAGCTTTGTGCTCAGTGAAGCGATGTCAAGTCTGTCTGGGTGTGCGAGGAACGCAGCGCCAGGCAGGTAAACAAGTGCCCATCCCCTAAATATGTCTCGCTTACTCTGTCAGCATTTTCCTCCGATGCTCTCGTTTCACCGGCTAGTACGTCGGCGTGCTGTTCTCGACTCGCAGCAATACACGAAATCATGTACAAAGAGTTCTCTGCGATCGAAATTTTGCGACGCCCTCGCTAACAGCATATGCGTGTCAACTCGATCGGCACGCACTAAAACGCTGTCTTGTTGGGGCTGGACCTGCGAAGAGGGGGATCAGGAAACTCCTCCTCAAGCTTTCCAGGTCGTGTTGTAAACCATGGCGAGTTGAAGGTGGACCTTGGTTAAACTCGCGGTGTGCTGAAGTTGCTTTAGTGATAGGTTTGCAAGCCGTCGGGCTGTGGGCCATGCCGATCGGCGCACCTAGAGGTTGCTTTAGACATTTTCTTTTTCCTAAAAGGCCCCTCGTGTCGCCCCCACCCAAATTTTCCGGCCGTTCCAAAACTTTGGGGCAAATGCTGCTTGCAGACGGCCGCCGGGCTGTGAAGTAAAACCGTGCCGGCAGGAATGACCTTGGAGGGAGGCGCACGTTCGGCGTCGGGGTCACACCCAGACGCGGTGGTTCTGGCTCTTTTGGAGAAGACGCCCTGGGACGGTCGGAGAGTGTAGCATGGGGAAGGCTACAAGTTTTTGTGGTCGGCTCCCACCGATGGCTAGCTGAACGCAGACGCTGTGTGCAATATTACAGTGAGCAACGCTGGTGGCTGCTGCGTTCGGTTCTCTTTATTATTCATTGCTGCTAGGAGAGGAGAATGGAATTCGCGCTGTGTTCGTGGGTGGAGTAGCGGTGTGCAATTGGCCATTTCAAATTTAAATTTAAAGGTAACTAACTAATTGGCTCCTGTAAGCGGATTTCCTGTTGGTCAGTGAAAGGGCGTCCAGAATGTTGGGTGAATTCATTTAAGGATGTGTTTTTGGAGTAAAGAGGTATACTTGGACAGTGGCTCTCGATGGAGAGCCGGAAGGAGAGGGCTCGAACCGGGTAAGGCATTGCACTGACTGCGCTCCGAGGAACCGCTACGAGTAGTGCGACGCAAGTCGTCAGAAGCACACCGTGGCCTGACGTTCTCGTTTGCTGTGATGGTAGCGACCACCCCGGTCGTTGTGTAAATAGCGTATAATAGTGTAAATAAATTTAGTTGTATATTTTTGCACAGAAGCCTGCCCATCCGTCTCATCTCCCCTGCAACGTGCCGCACCCCAATCTAACCGCTTGGGGTGCGGCTTGGGGTGCGGCACCCCAATCTTCACCGCGAGGACCTGAAGTTACTAAAATGCAATAAGAAGAACCAAGTCGAATATGTAGCATCCGCACTGCTCCGCTTTATGAAAAGCACAGGCCTAATCGAAAGGCTATGATTTCGCTGTTACGTTACGTGATATGACTGGGACGTGATGTGATGTGACACGTCTGTGATGTGACTGTACTAACTTCACCCATCCCTCTCTTATAATTTTTATATTCACTCACCTCTTTCCCCCGGTGCAGGGTAGCAAACCGGTTTCTTTTAAGGGTTAACGTGCCTTCCTTTCCTCCTCATTTCCTCCTCCTCCGGTAGCATCCGACTGAAAGAAATAAATTTAAGAAGGCAGTGGTATAGTTCATGTTTGCCTAGCTGATCATGAATCGTCAGTTTGAGAAGTGGTAAACTCACGCAGCGCATACAAATGACGCGGATATCCACTATTAATAAAAATCAATCTTAAAACAATAACGTGGTAAATATACGATATAAATAATTAAGACGAAAAGGGAATGCACTAGGATAGACCTGTGGCTATACGAAACAAACGTACGCCGTCGTCATCAGCAGCAAGAAAAGAAAAAAAAAAAAAGAACTATCTGAGAAATGAAAAAAAAAAAAAAAAAAAAAGCATGGCTAGCTATGCTTTGACGAGCGGCAGTGTATTTGGGAAAAGAAAACCTTTCAGGGTGCCGCAAGCTAGAGCGGGCGCCCTGCAAGAGATCCGGCGCGTGGGATATGCGGAGCTGTCCAAAATCAGACTAGGCGCTGTCTTGGTAGAAATACGAGAGGAGCAAGAACAGATAACCCGCTGCTCTAAGTATAAAAGACTGGTTCAACATATTTCACCGTCTCTGCAGCACAGCTATATGGTAATTTGACAAACCACATACACGGAGAAACCGTATTGCTTCCGAAGGCAGCGGAAAATTTACATCCGGAAATCGACGCGATTATCCCGACTTTGAATCTGGCGTCACGAAATCCTTACAGTCCCGAGAATCATCGCCGCTGTAAGTAATGCTGAGAAGACATCGAGTGGCATTAAGATTAGAAGTAAACTGAGAGATTAAGTTTGAACATTTGTGGACCATTGAGGCTTAGAGCAAGGCTACATTCCCGTACAACTATACCACTACCATCTTTCTTCAAGCGCTAACTAAACAAAGCGCGATAGCCAAAAAGTATGAAGACTTCTTGTGTTCACGTGCTGAAGAACGTGATCTAGCATGCACCTCACCACGCAGTAACACCGTGGTGAAGGTATGAACAATGTGAAGAAATTGAGACCTAAGCTGGGAGAGGTGAGGGATCACTCTGCGTGCAGTTGACACTAACATATTCGTCGGTAAAGTGCCTAAGCGAAAAACCCATATGCAAGCAATGCGGAGTATGCAGCCTCCGGCAGTAGCGCATATTTTTCTCTTACTAATCTGGTTGCGTCGTACAGAAAAAAATAAAAAGTATAAAACGGGAGTTCAAAGCGGCTCTCATCCGTGCACCCGTACACCGCCACGTCTCGCTTGTGGCACGCACCGCATGACACGCCGCAAACGGGAGGGATGGATCGCATTTCGAGGCGTCCGCATTCCATCGTGTGAGCAGGCGTAAAGGAACCTCGTGCTTCTGAGGTGACGTGCAATAATTTCCTTACGCATTTTCTGCGTGCTTGTCCTCCTCATTTGACAATGCGGCGCGTTTTCTTCCAATGTATGAAATGCATTATTCAGTTGCATTTCGTTCTTTCCGCTGTCCGATCTGCATTGTCACTGTTTTGTTTTAGGGTCGAAGCTCTACTGTCCGGGCTGCAACTCCTGAATTCACCAGGTGCTCTTCACGAGGCCCCACCTTATCTTCTTCTCCCTCAGCCTTCGAGTAAGGATAAGGACATTTTAAAGCGGAAACTAACTCTATACTCTTGGGACTGCCAAGGACTAGCGGACTGGATGAGAACCGATCGAATTCGAACCCGGGTACTCGGGTTCAGCAGCTGAAAGTCTTGATCAATGAGCCACCACGACGTGTCCTTTCGCTCGTTATAACCAGGTTTAAGTAGATTAAACCTCGGAATTGTTTTTTTCGTCCAAAGATCTTCTCACGCGTACTTACGCGGACGCCAGGTACAGCGAAATGAGCCAAGATAGAAATTGAACAGCTGTAACTGTATAATACACGGCCTTCAATGAAGATCAGCTTGCTCATCATGCAGGACTATGCTTGCATGTAAACATAGTGGAAATGCACCGCCAGCTTCGAATGAAGTGTGAACAAAGGCATTTAAAATGAGAACCACGAAGCAAGGTTTTATTCGAGGCAGGCTGCGTATTGGCTCATTTTATTTTCGCTTCGATGGCATGGAGACCGTTTCTGAAAAACGGCTGCCACAACCGAGATTCGATTCCGCAACATTGCGATCAAGAGCTGAACGTCGAAGTTTCATTGAGACACCATGTCGTGTCATTTGTATTCGGATTGTACAGACGTGTGAAGGTGAAACTTTGAGGCTGGACAAAAGGCTGCAAATTGCATCGAGTCATACGCAGTGAGCCGTGGAAATAAAGAATCGCATGTATAATGTTTAGAGATAGAATGAGCGCAGCTGGTTTTAGAGAGTGAACACAAGTTTCGTGTGTCGCGCAACTTAAGGAAGAAATGGACATGGGCGGAATTTGTAATGTAGAGAACAGATTTAGGAAAGTAACGAGATCTATTCTAGGGGGCAAAAGTTAGCTATGGACTGCATAGGTACTAGTGGGGACGAGGTGCGATCAGTTGATTGGCAGGATTAAGGGGACTTAATCTGGAGCAGCGTACGCTATTGGAAGCCAGTGGGTGATGTGGACGCAGCCAGGCTGAGGTAATGATGTGAGAGAGGTGGTGGTAGATGTGGATTTATCATTCTTCAAACGAAATAGTGAATACGATAACTACACCTCCGAGAGCTGCAAGATGAAGGCGACCCTATCTTATCTTTCTCTTCTAGGCTATCTCAGCTGCATGATCTCACCCCTTAAAGGCCGGAATACATGGAGCGTTTTTGCCGCGTCAAACCGGCGTTTTACGCCCGACGGCGCGCACTCGACGCCCCGCGTCAGAAAAAACGCGCGCCGCCACCGATCTGGCCCTGCCAGATATTTGACGCGCGGGCGGCGCGGCGTCCTCTCGAACCGGAAACGACTGTCGACGCGAGCCAATAGGAGCGCGGAAAGCTGGCATTTCCGGTTTGAGCGGCCGCTGTCAACATGGCCACCATGGCTGACGAGGTATGGGGCAGTTTGGTCGCAGAAATGTGATTATCGTAAAAATAAACGCTTAATCAAGCACGGAATGTCGCTTTTTTGTGAGTATACGACCTACTCTCGGATCGTTGTGTGTTTGTTTGCTCCCTGGAGTGAAATTTGTAAAAATAAAAAAGAAAACCGTGCCGCTGGTATCCGAGCGGGCATTCCGAAGTATCTTCGTTCATTCGAGCGAGCCAAATCCTTGCGCACCTATGTATGCTTTCTACATTTAGCACAGTAGCATTAGAATGAGCACTTTCGGGATTTTACCACAAGGGACAGCGTCGCTTCTCTCACGTACCTCGCTCCGCGGTTATTTCCGCTCGCTGATGCATTTGCTTTCGCATCGAGGGATCCGCGGCGGCGCTCGCGCCGCTTCGTCGTTCCATGTATCTCGAGCTGGGCGTCGCGTCGGCGCGGCAGTTTTCGACGCGCGAAAATCGTGGAAAAAAACGCCGCATGTATTCCGGCCTTTACAGTCATTATCGCTGCCGGATCATTGGCACGTTGAATCTTCAAGGCTTGTTTTGCCTGCAATAACATGACTTCGGAGCAGCGCTACTGTCTCGATTTTTACCACAAGCTATCCGTTAGGGCTAAGGACACACACGGCAGCATCTTAGACCTTGCATCAAATGCGGGCGTTGCATATTCTCTCATGTTTACGCACGCACCCAACTTCATGTCGCTCTGCCCCGGCTAAATATAGCTTGACGGAGAAGGGTCAACGGGACGCAGGAGAAAATATGCATGTGCAAGTTGCTTCTCGCCTTCCAAGTCTCTCAGCATGACCTCGCTGTGCACGTACAGAGAAGTAGATCTCTAAATTTGTGTTTATGGTCTAGGTCTAGACTGCTAAACGAACGAAAGCACGCGCGTACAATAAGAAGTACAAAGAAAAACAGGCTGCACTGTATTGCAGATGCGCCAATTAACAGTGAGTCTTATTCAGGTTTACAACTTGACCTGGACCGAAAGGTTACACGAGAAGTACTTAGCTTCCGTGTGCTCACCAAGCAATGAAAGCTTTTATTTATTTATTTATTTGGTATACCTACATCGTCTGGACGGCATTATTGTAGGGGGTATAAATACAGTGGGTCGCATGAGGAAACACATCAGTAAACTCGACAACATGCAAGCAGAAAAAAAAAAAAAAAAGAAAACAGCAATTCAGTGAGTCATAAAAAGACAGACAATGTTAAACTTTAAAATTGTAATTGTGCGAATACTCTTCATGATCGCAGATATGTCCTGTATTCGCATGCTATATTCGTACTTACTTTCACCTTCTTTCTGTTACACCAATAAAATAAACAAACCTGGCTCGTGAAACCACTTCAGTTAGAGTTTCTATCATGTTTAGCATGAATGTGTATATTGACAAAAACTTGTTCCGAGTTAGAATCTTCATTGGTCACTCATCCCGTACGTTACCCGAAGCGTCAGTGCGCGTAAAGCCAGTCCAAAGAGGTCACACGAGATCTCACTATTTGTCACTTGGCGGCGTCTAGAGCAAGAGGTTGAAGTTCACGAGAAAGGTGAAAAGGAGAAAGAGGAAGAAAGTTTCACTTCTCCTTTCTCAAAGTGCGTGTAGTACAGCCTTGCGTCGCATATACGAGCGCGTAGCGAAGAAAGCGTCGCGACACGCCGACACGTCGTGACGATGAGCGCGACTCCATTTAGGCGACGACGACAGCGACGACGCACAGATGAAACTCCTTGCGACAAGGAAACAGAGAAGGAGGGAGAAAAAAAAAGCGAGTGGTGAGGGCGCAAGGTGCTCACGACGTCGGACACCGCGCGCCCGCTCTGCCTGCCTTCATTCCTTGTCATAGGGAACCAAAGCTGGAGTTTGCTCCGCGACGCCAGCGCTCGGTTTCCAGCGGAGCGGAGAGGAACTACAAAACCTACGCGCATTCGCGCCCGCGCTGCGCGCGGCTGTCTGCGGAGTCTGCGCAGCCTGCTCGCTCGGGAGCGCGTGCTACGTTCAGCCGCGCGTGCACGCGGAGCGGGAGAAGGAGAGTGATGACGAGGGAGGTTGGTGGCGCGTCTTCGCGCGCAAAGCCGGCGCTCTTTGCCAGTGGGATTTCTTAATTTTGCTTTTTTCTGTGCCCCGGCTGACATAGTGGCTGGCTGGAGGCATGTTTTTTATCGGTGCTTTCGAAAGCAAGAAATTATGATTAATTGATCGCCGGACATTGTTTTCAAAGAGCGCTTGCTGGCAGGCTCAGACATAAAAAAAAAAAAATGAACACGAATTCGCTACTTGAAGGCGGGAGGCAAACGACAGGTATCTTGAAGGACTTGAGGCGGCACCTCTTGATGCCTCTATCCATGTGCACAGAATGAAGGGTCCAGCCTTCTGGTTGAGAATAACCGATAGGCTTGTACACAGCGACGAGTGCTCCTTCCTTTCCCTTTGTGACTGGTCACTTGAAAGGGGCCTATTCAGCTCTTTGGGGACAAATGTTTTAGGCAGCGCTGCCGGCGCCGTGGGGCCTGTTTTCGGCGCGTTTAGGATGCGTTCCCTACAAAGGCACAAGGCATGCCGCCTTACCCTTTGGTTCCTGCCGACACCGGCCAGGGGAAGTTCGCTGCTGCGGCGCTGCCATTCGAAATCAATGACCTATCTACCTTTAACGATGAGGGGTTCCTAACGACTTGGGTCATTCCCCAGAAGCCGAGGCATGCCATTTTTGCGGCAGTTTCCTCTCCACGAGACGAACAGCGAGGAAATGTCTGACGACTTTCCATGCAGACGGGGACATCTCTCCACGGAAACCTTTGTCTTCTTAATTCCACTGTTACGCTGCGCAATTCCTAGTTCAGTTATCTCCTATAGCGAACGCGCAGTTTTGAGCTCCCGAAGAAGGATCGCGTATGAGGATAGGATGATTGACGTAAAGTGATCGCATTAATGACGAATATCTGTTTCTTGAGGCCGACTCGGTTCCACGATGGCTACTTCGGCACCACCAGTTAGAGAAGTACGACACACGAACGGTACGAAATATCCCCCCCCCCAAAAAAAAAGAAAACAAAGAAAGAAAGAAAGGCCCACAACCATTCCGTTACCGTTTCCACACAAGCTTCGCGAAAAAAGTGCGCCGTCATTTTTTTCATTCTAGCTCTTTTCTTTCTTCTTCCCCCCTCATTGTTAGAGCGCGACGGTGGCCACAATGCGGTCGGAGGAGGAGAGAAACAACCGAGCACGCGCGCGCAAACACGTGCTAGAAAGTAGCGCGGAGCAGACGACAACATGCTTTTCTATGCGGCGGCTAGCAGACGACGCGGCCGGGCTGCGCGTAGATTTTGACGGGGTCTCCATGGAGGGCGCTGACGCACAGAGCGGCGCAGCGCCCCCTGGCCCAGGTTTTCTCCCCTATAGCGGGGTGCGAGGGGGGGGACAGGTATCGGAGCAGGAAGAAGCCGCCGGCCGCCTTCTCCTCCATCTCCGCAACGCTCGAGACACGCACTAGACGACGTGGGACCACGGCGGAGACGACGAGTTCTGCATGCACTGTTGCCCGCCATCGTGGCCTGGTGCTGAAGGATGGTGCGGAGGTTTTCAGAGTGAGGAGATGAACGCTGCGCGCAGCGGGGGAGACGGAAGAAAGAGGGAGAGTCCTTTTCTCCGGCGAAAAAGGGGTCTTGCCTGGCCAGCGAGCGTGACCAGGAAGCACCGCACGTGCAGGACCCCGAGTGTCGAAGGTCGCGCACAAGGGCCGCTGGCGAGCACGAACAAGGTGCTGCCGAATCACTCTTTCCTACTCCTTCTCTGCCCTCGCTTTCAGTCTGTATACGGCCTCTGCCTTACTTCTTCCTCTCGCCGCAGTGCATCACGATAGAGATGGTGCCCGTAGCAGTGCTGCCAGCTGTAAATCTCTCCCTCCGCCCTCTGCCGCTACTCGACATTGCGGTTGAGGATGCGAGGGATGGGAGAACCGATATGGGGCGTTTTACGGTGTCGGAAAAAGACGGGTATACGAGTTGGGACCAGGTTTAATTTATCGCGCTGGCAGTGGTAGTTGTTTCTGGCAAAGAGGCAACGCACGGTTGATTCGCCGCCTTTTACTGAAAGGCCGACTTCGCACCGAGGTCATGAACCGAGGACAGCAGTAAATATATACTGTTATGGGAAGCGGGTGACTGGTAATTTGCGCGTAGCCTCTGCGCCTCAGATGATCCAGAGCAAGTGATTTGCTGCGTATGGTTTGACCTGAGCAAGCCGCTCGAACAGCGCATACTACGCGGCATTTTCTGCGCGAGCACATTTCCTTCAAGGCTGTAGCTGGAGCGTTACTCAGTGTATACAGTCGTCACTGGATACACAATTTGCTGTGGTCGGGCAGCCCAGACAATGTTGCGTCTCTAGCCGACACGTTGCGCCACATTTATGAAGTGCGTATACATACGTGGATGCCACTGTAAAATCCTACTTCGTGTGGACGCCTCACCATTTTAATTGCTTTTCTTTTAAATGTAGGTGACCTCCAAACTCGCTCGCGATCGCTTCGAGATAACGCCTTTATGCTGATGACTACTGTAGTCGCATTTTGACGATGTCTTTATTCCTTCAAAAATGAAGTCAAATGAATCGTTTCTTCCATGTGCGACCAGACGCGAGTATTGGGGAATTCAGCTCAGGACGTAGGACTAAGAAGTAAGACTAGACAAGCACGGCAGCTGATGAAAATCACGGCAAAGCGAGCGTTCTCGATCTCAGTCTTCGTTTCAAGAGGCATATATCCTGTCAGCAGATCGCCGGCAAGAAGCGCTCAATCGATTACCGATAGTGAATTCGCATATCTATGCATCTCGGCAATACGAAACCGTAAAATATAATCGTGTAGGTTTCCCTCAAGGCGGCTGCGGAAAAGCTGTCCAGGCGGTTAAGTCTTCAAGAACTAAGGACGACTCGACCAAGAAAATTTGAATCAAGCATTGGCGTCTTTCACTTATCCGCGATATATTATAACTGTGGAGGGACCATATCTTGCTTTCTGGTCTGAGTCTACTGTCTATAGCTTTCTCTCACTAAGAAGAAGCCACTAAAACGTTCAGTTCCTTTCCTGTCCCTCCTCGCAAAGTGAGAAATAGAAAAAAAACTAGAATCGAGCGTTCACGCCCATGACCTTGGTCCACCCCTTCGTTCACTTGTCCCTATTGACTGTAAGTATATCGCCTAAAAAAGGCTAAGCATTAAAGTGAAGTGGGATCCGCTGTCATCGACTCCTGTATAAAAAGGAATTCAGGCTTAAAAAGGCTTGTCTAGGCAGCCTACGCCAGTCTACGCCAATACACTTCATTCTAGTTCAAAATTGTAAACGACGCCTGGCGTTATTATATTTTCGTCTGCGATCTTCTTCATACCCGTCTAGGGCAAGCAGCCCGTGTTCTTGAAGCCCATCGGTTCTTACGACACCAGCCACCGTTTTCGCGGCGCACCGGACGGAGCGGCGACGACCAGATGGTCCACTCGCTCGTTAGAGGAGCACTCTTTTTTATTCTTGAGAACCTAACCCTTCACATTATACCTTAGATGTTGTCCTTGAACGGCTTTTGAGCGTGCATCATGAGAAAACGATTCCCTGCCGGAACGCTCCTGCCTTTCTCTCCCCCTTGCCAGGTTCTTCGCCGTCTCCTTTCGTCCCCGTCATGCCATGACCAAGTATCAGCAACCCTCCGCGGCGTCTTCGACATAGGCCTAATGGTTCCGATCGGCTAAGGAGACAAAAGACGCCGTCTGGTGGCTACTGCAGACGCAGGGAGAGGCTCATGCGTAACGACTGAGGCGTGCGCGCGCAAAACTCCGCGGGAAACATTAAGACGCGACTGGCGAGGAGGCAGGGTGGGCGGAGAGTGGCGACTAAAGCGCACCGTGATGGCTGCACCGGCTGTCGGTGTATACGCACGTTTCCTTCAGAAACTCCATCGTCCACGGTCCGTGAGTGCATATCTGGGGAGATGTTCTTACAGGGTCATCGCGGGTCTGCACTCGTTGGTGGAAGTATGACGTCAAGAAGAGGCCTGGCAACAACCTCTCAAGCGAAGACTCATGGTAGATGGCTGAAGCTTGTACCGTGTAGCTCGGATATGGTTTCGGACTTCTGATGGGTGAACGACCTGGTGCCCTAACAGCTTCATTATCAGTAGTCAGTACTTCTAGCACACGCATGCTCCTATCTGTCGTTGGCAGTCGTCAATCGTGTCCTTCTGACGGTCGAGCACAGCTCAGTCAGCTTAACAAGAATACTGAGAACTCCTTTCATATATTCATCTCAGCAGAATCTGATTTTATTGCGCAAGCAATGCTATGCCAGGTTTCAGCCCGTCGCGTAAACCCGGTCGGTAACCACGGTTGACCTTTAGAGCTACAGCAGATGGGGCTCCTCTTCAAGCCGTCGGGTAAATCCAGACGGTAGCCACGCCGCGCCTTAGAAGAAGAAGAAAATGAAAGAAAAGAAAAAGAAGAAGAAATAACAGAAAGAGAAGCTATTGGTCACTTTGGATATCGCCAAAGCATATGACAGTGTAGACCATTCTATTCTGTTGAATAAGATAAACGAAATTAGGTCGCCTTCTTACATGTTTGCATGGTTAAAAGAATTCTTAAGCAATAGAAAATTTTTCTGCACGAGAGGTTCTATAACTTCTGAAACTTATTACCAAACTAGAGGCGTGCCTCAGGGATCGGTGCTGTCTCCATTGCTATTTAATATATTAATGAGAGATATTCCTGTTCATCCAAATATAAAATTGTACGTGTATGCGGATGATATTGCCTTTTTCTCTTCTGCACGAGATGTTCATTCCTTATATCAGCTATTGCAAGCCTACTTGAATGCCCTTGAAGTTTGGCTCGGTAAAGTAAAATTAACTCTCAACGTGAAGAAATCCTCAGTACTCGTTTTCCCACCGGCACACCCTCTTTATATATCCCTTATGTATTGCGGTTCACAAATCTCACAGGTTGAATCATTAAAATACTTGGGTGTATTATACCACTCCCAATTAGACTGGCGGCCTCATATCAAAAGTAATTGCCTGAAAGGTGAACGAGCCCTTGGTCGCCTGATTCGAATTAGCCATAAGAAATTCGGTATGCGTAGAGATACTCTTTTGTTTCTCTATAAAACTTATTTGAGACCAATTCTGGAGTTCGGCTGTGTTCTTTTCTCAGGCAGTCCTAATTACAAACTACGACCTTTGTTGCTACTGGAGAGGCGTGCTTTACGACTATGTTTGGGGTTGCCAAGAACAGTTTCAAATGCAGTCCTCTATTTAGAGGCCCGTGTACGTGACTTGAAATCTCGATTTGAGCTGCTAACTGTGCGAACCTTTTTAAGAGCACTGGAATCTCTGTCTGGAGTGGCTTCTCCCATTTTTATTACACACCAATCTCAGTTTCTAGATTATCATTGGCCGCAATATAAGCAACCACAATTTGTATTTACTCAGTCCTTGCTGTCCAAAATTGCAGTTTCGCTTAGGTCAGTAAGACATGTTGGCAATGTTCAAGCTAATTCCACACTGTGCTTTGACCAGTCGTTGCCATCTAATGCAAAACACTTGACTACCACGGTAATAAAGGGACACCTTGAAGATTATCTATTACAATATCCACGACACGTACCTATTTTCACAGATGCCTCACAACGAAATGAAAAAGCAGCAATAGGGATTTACTCCAAAGCACTTGATTGGAGTTTTTCTGTACGGATCCCTGATTGCACACCAATATTTACTGCTGAATTGCTTGCAATTGGTTTGGCCCTTCAAAAAGTTCCCGGCAATGTTACTCACGTAATCATACTCTCTGACTGCCTGTCAGTCTTAGCAGCATTAGAAAGTCCGAAAATGCGTCTTTTGAAACAAACCCTGATGTTTTTCCTTCCGATACACTTACAAGAAGTACGTTTTCAGTGGGTTCCGGGACACTGCGGCATCGCTTCTAATACAATGGCGGATTATTTAGCAAATTCAGCTCTCAGTGGGCCTGTTGCCGATGTTGTACCCAATATTATCTTGCTAAATATATCCCGTTTTGAACGATTTCAAACGTTAAACTCCTTGAGCCATGAGCCACTCCTTGCGACTACGGATTTTATTCATTTAAATTTTCATTGGAATGTCCGATGTTGTACCTCGAGGCAATGTGAGGTTTCCATGACGCTCATGCGTTGTAGAATTCCTTCCCTCAATCTTTATTTATGTCGCTCTGGATTCACGCCGTCCAATCTTTGTGCGTCATGTAATGACGTGGAAACAATTGAACATTACATCCTCTCCTGCCACAGGTATGCTACTCAGAGAAGACATTATCTAGAAATACCTCTTGCTCGCCTAGGACTGCCATTTACAGTTCCTGTCCTCCTCTCCTTTGGTGCAACCGTCAAAGGGTATGCCCTAAAACCGGTGTGTGAAGTACTTCATAATTATAATATTGCTACTGGAAGATTTGTGTGTTAGCGCTGAGCTGTCTGAATTGTATTTTTTCTCCTTATTATTTTTAGTAATTTACAATTTTATTCCTTTTTTCATTGCTTTCTATTACATCGCCTCAAAATTTCAAATTTTTTCAGCAACACTAGCTCCTAATTATTAGGTTATTTATATCATATAGTCAAATCTTCATTATCAAAAATATTATGTCACCTACAACGAATTCTGGCCAATCCCCCACTGTGGGTATGTGCCATTACAACGAGGGAGAAGAAGAAGAAGAAGAGAAGCTACGTCGGCTTTGCTTACGCAACCTACCGGGTTTACCCCAGCTAATCTTTTTACTTTCTCTTCTTAGATGGCGTTCGTCTCTCATCAAAAGATGCCTTCACAACATGAGAAATTTCTATTGAAGAAATTTCCGTCTCCTTATTTAAAAACAAGGACGATTTGTCACCGCTATCACGTGACTGGTGATGTAGCGTATTCTCAGGAGGACTGGAGGAGGACAAACGAACGTTTGTTAAGGGCTGAAGAGGGTGGATGGAGGAAGCAAGTGGAGTTTTCAATCTAAGATTCCAATGGCTCTTGCCGACGCCATGGAGATTACGATTGGCGCCTCTTGGGCTTCTACGGGTCTGCGCGTACAACCGGTAGTGTCAGTGCACTGATTCAAATGTACGATTCATTGGCGAAGTCAGCCGATAGGGGTGACACCTGTGTATAGGTTTTTTTTTTTTTTTTTTTTTTTTTTTTTTTTTTGTAGCGAGCGCTACATTGGCCACAGTCTCGCCATTTCGCCGTGCCTGTCCGTGTCTATCTGAAGAAGAAGAAGAAGGAGGAGGAAAAGAAAAAGAAGAGCAGAAGAAAAAGAAGAAGAAGAGGAAAGAAAAAAAGAAGAAAAAGGAGAAGAAGAAGTAGTAGTAGCAGAACTAAAAGAAGAAGAAGAAGTAGAAGAAGCAGAAGAAGAAGGAAAAGAAAAAGAAGAAGAGAAAAGAAGAAAAGGAGAAGAAGAAGAAGTAGTAGCAGAACTAAAAGAAGAAGTAGAAGAAGCAGAAGAAAAGAAAAGGAAGAAGAAGAAGACACATAACTAGGTATTTGGTGGAGGCGAACGACAACAGAGAGTTGCTAGGACAGAAGGTTCGTTCGAACGTTGTGACAGCGGTGTGCCCCGGAGTTTCCTATACCCGAATGAGGTGGTCAACGACGAGAGGCAAGGGGTGCTCATATGTGAAGTGATTCCCCTATGGCATAAATAAAGCTGAAAGCATATATGTAAACTACTACGTGCAAAAGTCATTTCTTTACTTCAAGCCGAACCTAAGCGTAGCCATGCAGATTGCGCTCGCGTAACTCCAGTTTTAGCCAGAAGCTAGACCACCGTCTTCGCGAAAGTGTAATATTAAAATAAAATACTTAAGGTCCATTCTGTAGTCTAAATAGAGTATGAAATGCCCTAGTCAATTTTCTTTGGTCGCATTCTTGGTTAGGCCACACACTATTACCTTGCCTCTTCGCTTGGCCTTACTTCTCTGGCACTTTTCGTTAATATTCATCATTTTCTGCTGCGGGGCTATTCGGCGATGGTTACATGCCTCAGAGCACAGACAGATTTTCCGCATAATGGTCTGTCAATCGAGTTGAAGCCTATGGCAAGAGCAATCGGATTGACTCTGACTTAGTTCCTCGGAATATCTCCCGGCGGTACCGGGAAAGTACAGCAGATATCATGCTTGTTTCCGGTAATAGCTATAGCTGACTGCTTGCATTAGAGAAAATTTCCGCATGCATTTAAAATGTTACGAGGCCCCAGTCCTAACTATGTTGACGTCATCTTGTCGTTTACCGGGCAATTAAGATGGCGACTGACGAGTGTCAGATTTATTGCCATTATCCCCGAATGACTGAGAAGGTTAATCGGACAGGTAAGAAGAAATAGGGATCTGAAAAAGAACATTGTATGGTGCACAGCGGGACAAAATGAATCAAGGAACACGAAAAGATGTGAGACTAGCGAGAGGCACAAGGACTTAAGGACACTGCGGTGAGCTACGCCATAGCAGCTGATTTGCACAGAGGTGGCTGGCGAAAGCGGTGTCTTCAAGACTTCCTGTGGTGACGGCGGATGGTTCCTCCGAGAACCTTTCCAGCAATAAGCGATAGAGCCTAGAATGCAATTAGTGCAGCTGTCCAAGTTCAAGGAACACCGTGCTTTCTTTCTTTCTTTCTTTCTTCCTTTCTTTCTTTCTTTCTTTCTTTCTTTCTTTCTTTCTTTCTTTCTTTCTTTCTTTCTTTCTTTCTTTCTTTCTTTCTTTCTTTCTTTCTTTTTTTTTTTTTTTTTTTTTTCGTCCTATACAAAAGCAGTGCGACGGCCGACGTTGTGCTCGTATATATCAGTGCTGTGAAATGAAAGCGGTATGCTGCAACACCATTTTCCAGCCGCTGTCGAATCGATTCCTCGACTGACACTCTGCGTCGGCTCGTAGATGCTGTTTGCATCACCGCAGCAAGGCCGCGTCGTTCCGCGCACGCGAAGACGCGGCGGCAGGATGCGATCGGACTCGACGATAACGGAGCTTCGGCCACTGGTGAGGAAAGAAACCGGATTGCTCCCTGAGCGCGCACAGTGAGGACTCTCTCTGGCCTCCCAGCTCTTCTTCCCGGGTTGACCTCGCGAAGGGTGATTCCATACGCCTGTGTGGAAACACGTAGTTCAGAATGTGAACGGCTGCTCAATGCGGCACCAATTATGCGAAGTAAGGTTTCCCTGAGTACGAACCTCATACCTGCCTTCTGCCGAACTCCTGCAGACTTCTTAATCTCACTCGCCCACGTGAATCTCTGCCACCCCCCTTGCAATGGCTGACTTCTCTTGGAATTCAGTACGATACCTAGGGACCATCGGTTATCCCCCCTGCGCATTAAATTTCCCTGTATGTCCATTCTCTTTCTCTGAACGCAGCGAGAATAAAAATTCGCGCTTGCTCCCCGAACCATTCAACTCTATTTCTGCCTGTAAACGTTACCAGTATCATTTTACTTACCATATAACTTGCTGCGTTGTCGGTAGTTTAAATTACAGCCCTTTCGTAGACCTCCATGTTTATTCCATGTCCATACACCAGCATACTGACTCTCTCCGCGCGAGGTAAGTGACACAGGGGCCCGTGACTACTGAAAACTTAACTTTCGGAATAAATCCGCATATATAATCTAAGGTCCCAGCTATGGCACAGGGCATTGAATACAAGGTTGACTGCGATGGTTCAAATGGAGCAAGACGCATCACGTAGACCATTTTCGTCGTAAACACATTGATAGGAAACACTATCGTGCCCTATGAAATACGGACACTATACATGATTTCTGCCAAGCTTCTTTCCTTGTTTCTGAAAGCTTTGATTCGTTTTTCTAGTTCTCTGATTTTATGTACACACTTTCCTGCCTCAGAAATCGCTTCGTCAGTGCGTTTCTGCAACGGTAGTTTATTTTAGATATGGGATGTCCGACACATACTCATCCCATGTTTCTTGATTCGCGCTTAACATACTATTATCAAAAAGAAAGATCAGCTTGGAAGAGTCACGTAGCCACGGAGGTCGAAAACGGACCACATTTCAATGTAGGTTAGTCAAGAAAGTGTGGACTTAAAATAATTCTCCTAAAATGAGGATCAAATTAGGCAAATATAGCTTTGTAGTTACATAATTTTACGAAAATATAGTTTTTCGTTATAAATAGACGAAAATGGAGCTTTATAGGTTTTATATCAACTTCTTAGCAAAGAAGCATCGTAGTGAGCGACTGGAGGACTGAAACGCTCAGTAGGCCCGTGGTTGCCTCTTAGCAATCCTGACTGGAAGCGCGGTGGATCGTGCAACACGTCGCGTCCCTCTCCCGACCGCGCAGACTCGCTACGCAGTTGGCAGAACGTGGTGCGGGGCCGAAATGAAGCAGTCGTCCTCGCGCGGAAGCCATACGGAGCAGCTTGCGATGGCCTTCTTTTATATATCCCTCTCGTGAGGTGGCCTGCACTCGAAGCAAGACAAGCGAGCTACGGTGGCGACGCTCCTCTTCTACGCCAAAAATCCTAAACCGCGTTCATAGGAGCCGCGATGACATCTCGAAAGCTTGGGCTCTTCTCTCCATTTATTTGTTTTTTCCTGTTCGTTCTCTTTCGCGACGCGCGAGTGTATCGCGCTGGGAGACAGAAATTCGGCCATCTGTTATGTACACGTACCAGGTATCGCTTTCACGTACCTCTTTACATCTGACAGGAATTGAAGCGGAAGAAGATCGCGTGCCTTGCGGGCGAGCCACTTCCGCAATCACGTACGCGTGCGGTTTCGACATCTTCGATGTTCGGGACCGAGTACGAGGTCGCTGGCTGGGTAGCGATAGAATAATCTGTTACATTGTGCCAGAATCACCATCTCGCTATTCCCTCTACAACTATAATCGATACTCCTTATTAGTTATTACTATGTAACGCGGAAGAAGAGATGAGCACTTTAGTATAGCGTTGTGTTGCCGTATAACGCTATACCGACAGCGGCAGGCGTGGCGCTGCGGTTTACAGTAGCGCTATGCTGAGACTCCCGATTCCGATGGCATCAGAGACATTCTCGGAGTGTAGGCTAATTGCAAAGAAAAAAAAAATGAATACGAACATTACCTGACCTTAGGCAACCCTTAAATTACGGGCTAACTATACGCAAGCTCACAGCGATTATGGAGTGCATTTTGCTCAAGCAAACCTGTTGACTACGCCTGGGAACTTCATGATATGTTACCGCTGTCATTTCCCTTGGCAATTCACGCGACTGCTTATTTATCGCCAAAGGGTCAGTTCAGATATACACGGAGATTAAAAACGCCAAAGGCTTTACGTCTGTCCGACAAATAATTTTACGGTACAAAGAAGGCTCTTTTAGACGTGCCCCGCCGGGGTGGTGCAGTGGTAGGGCGTTCGACTACTGTGTCTAACGATGCGGGATCGAATCCCGGCCTCGGTGGCCGCTTTTCGTTGGAGGCGAAAAGTTAGGCTCCCGTATGCTGTGCGATGTCAGTGCACCTTAAAGAACCCCAAGTGGTCAAAATTTCCGGAGCCCTCCACTACGACGTCTCCACTTAGTCGCTTTGGGACGTTAAACCCAACAAACCAAACCGAACTAATCTTTTAGACGTGTAAGTGAAAAATTTAGACTCCGTAATTCTTCGATTATTAGCCATGTCCGGACTCCAGGGGCGGCGGCCGTGCCTTATCCAAGACGCACGGGAAGAAAATATGGCGCACGTAGAATGAAAATTCCTTGCATGACATTTCCGACAGGGTTTGTGATAAACGTCAGATGACAAAAGCTAGGGATAAAGAATTCTAATCCGTGGAAATATTCGCCAGCTTAAGCTATCGAGGAGCATAACGAAATAAAACCCGAGAAAACACGACGAAGGCGAGTTCAAACGCTTCTGAATGCCTTTGTCGTCGAGGGAGTCAGCAGCAAACAGAATTTTAGAGGTAGTTCACTAAACTCTCCACGGCCACACCATGTCTTGAGGTCCCTTCGCCGGTGTGGCGACGTGCTCTCGCGAAAGCTAGCAAACGTCGCTTGCCGTGTCTCGACCGCCACACCGCGCGTTCCTCCACGTCGATTTGCTCACATCGCAGCGTCGATCGACGCCTGCAGCTCTCCTTTCACCGGTTGGCCTGCTCTTTGGGCGCTGATTTCTCTGCGTGTTCGGTTAGTGGTCTGCCCAATACACGCGTTTTCTCTTGAAACCTGTTCAGTAACTTTCCTCGGTAACTTTTTTATTGCTTGACTTGAGAAATTTTCAAGTCGCGGCCTTTTTTCCTGTATTTTATCGCACGTTGTTTACATTACTGTCTAAAGTTCTAAATGCTTTGAAGTGACGTCCTGGTAGATGAATAACTGATTCACTATCAGGGCGAGAATTATTCTGAAAACGCTGGATGTTAGTACGAGACTAAAAGCGACCGCACTAATGAAATAATACGCCCACTTCATATCAAAAGTGCCGCTCATAACACCTCGTGTGATGACTGATGATATCAATTACTGCACTGTTGAGAGTAAACAGACTGGTAATCTATTTTCAATTCCACCGTATATATAATTAAATTATAGTTTCAATAAAATAAAAAGGGCAGTGTTGCCTGCCAATAATAATCTAGCTTGCTTCACATTTTGTTGTGTGCATAGACAAGTTTCATCTCATCACCTCATCTCATTACCGCAGCCAAATCATGTTACTGCAATTGCGAATTCTACTCAGACAAACCTACAATTACAGACAACTTTTTACCCTTTAGTCTGTTGCGTTTCTTTGGTACCAATGTTTTCATCCCGTGGTATTGCAATTAACCACAGCAGGGGAGCCGTCGTGACATCTTTCTAAACCGCTCCTTGCTGCTAGCTCCCAGTCTTTCTAGGAATACGCGCCTTCTGAAATCTTCTGCAGCCTGGCAGTTTTCTAAGTCATTAAGCTTATTTACAAGATATCGTATAATATTTGCATATTTTTGTTGTCGGTTTCAAATAAATTCTGCTTTTAACGTATTAATAACTGTGACCTCGGCACCGAGACGGGCAGTTCGCTCGGTAATGACGGTAAATGTTTAAGACACTGCTTTTAGAGAAGCGTGTACAGAAGCAAGCATATGTTGACTAGGTCTGAAAGAAGCTGCAATAACGTTCGCTGTTAATTATTATGCTGTGTGGTGCTTGTTGCTTACCTTCATTCCAGTCTGTTTAACGCAAGCATTCAAGTACGATACCTAGAAAAGGGAGGACACCACAAAGAACAAACATAACCTGACTATTCGCCCATTTAGCTTGAGAGGCAGTCATAGCACACAGGATTCTAGCAAACTCCTATAAAAAAACATTTATTAAAACGCCTTCCGCATTGCTTCAGATGCGCTAAGGTGTCTTGCTTACTATTTTGTGTAGCCAGTACAAGCAGAAACATAAGTGGTTAATTTAACTACTCCGAGAATCTTCCGTAGTATAAATGGACGACTAAAGCTACATTGTGTGCTCTAACATGGCAGGATTCAAGCGGTGGCGTCACGTGCTCTTCACCGCTCAAGTCCGACCGCGGCTTAATCGTAATAATCCATTGGTACTTTTTTGTAATCACTAGCAATAACCTCGTTTGCTATGTGCATCTTTGCCGGCATCGAATAACATGGGATGTTACGTTCCCAAAAATGTATTTTCTAAGTTATTTTCAACATTCTTCTTTGTAAAACTTCCCACAGGACGAAGCAGCTCGTAGTAATTCCACGAACGCGGCAGGAGCCCCCACTAGATGGTTTAGAAACAGACCCCGTATGGGCGCCACACTTTTGACAATGGGTGTACATAGGTACACACTTCTTTGTCCATTTGTGCGCACTTGAGGCAAGGCGGTCAAGTGTTACATGTACGAAAGTTCCTTTCGATGAGCTAATTACTGGCACTATGATCTTAGAGTTCTGATCAGGCACATATGCTAATTATTCTTTCGACGCTTAGTTGGCCTCGATAAAAGTCGCGCTTCGACACAGCCCTTACCAGGAACGCGTACTGAGAACGTCGCTATTTCCGACCCAGTCCCACCACATATTTTTCTCGCTTTCTTTTTTTTTTTTTTTTGTTCGCACGAGTCGGAATGCCGCGCCGTCCGTCCGTGTTAGGAACAGGAGAAAGTCAGAGCCGGCGGCAGGGCGTCTTTCAGCGACGGAACGGCTTAAGGCACACTCGTCGCGCCTACCAAAAAAAGACGCCTACTTTCTTTTCCCACGGTCTGCGCGACGCCTGCGTCGCTACGCAGCGCGTTCAAGACACGTCCGTGCGTACTCCTCCTCTTCTGACTGCTTGGCGACCGACACAGCAAAGCTCGACAAGAGCCTAAACGTCGCCTGGACGCCATATTCTTCGCTTCCACGCTCGCTGAAAAGGCGACACAAAAGCCGTTCGGGGTCTCTTTCGGCGCGTTCCCGTCTCGCGCGTCGTCCTATTCCTTCCTCCGCGTCTCTTTGTCCCCGCAACTGGGCCGAGGTTTTTAGGAAGCAGAGCATGTGGCGCGTTTGCCGACACTGGCTCGACTTTCTCGGGGCACTGGCGTTGCCAAACGAGAGCAGAGCGACGCAAACACGTCGCGCACGAAAAGGACAGTTAGAAAAAGCAGGCCGGCAGAAGCCATTGAGACAGACGTGTAGCAGTCACTTGCCCTGACCGCCCCCGTGAGCGAGCACAAGGACAGTGAAACCAGCGGGTGAGGGCTAAGAGAAACGGAACAGCACCTCTCCCCCATTCTTTTTTTTTTTTTTTAGAGAGAAAAAGGGAGATAGCAAACAGTTAACAAATCGAATGCCTTCTTTGCAGCTTGTGACGACATTCATAATTTCAATCCATTGTTGTGTTTAGTGCAGAGGTTAGATTAACAAGAACCTGAAGGGTATACGTACAAACGCGCCACTGCCCATCGAATGCGCTGTGCTCACTGTAGCAGCGGGCAAGTACTGGGTCCTGTTGACACAGCAGCTCCGTAACGTGGTGCTGAGAAGCGCTTTGGAAACCTTCCATCACAGCCTGGCTGTCGTGATTGATATTTACAAAAAGAAAGAATTAAAAAGCTCTGTCGAGAATGTAGAACGACGCCCATTAATTTCGGCTTAATAATTTCAAACTCTCTCACGCCTATATCCCCTCTTCTTTTGTTTTTGTTACACTTTAACTTAAGGTCTAGAAAAATCTTCAAAAATTTTCTAATATTTTTATTCCTATTCCATTGTAACTTTTCTCATGCCGCTCTGATACTGAAATTTTACTGTTTTATTGCATGGCGATTGCTATGACACAAAATATCGAGAGAAAAAGTTTTTCTAGAGGTGCTTTCCCTCAATGCACGCAGCAGTTTACATAATTGGTTGATGTGCAAATACTGGGCTGTGAGTGCACGTCACAATATTAACAATTTCGGCACTTCCGTCATCATGTAGCTTGCTAACGCTTTCGCATTAATAATAAAAAGTAATAAACTACTTTAATTATGTTAGGGCTACGGAGTAGCACTATCTTTAACGTGGACTTTAACGTGCACTTTACGTGGACTTTAACGTGCACTTTAACGTGGGATCTTTAACGTGCACTGACATCACACAGGGCACGACGTGATTCGGGTGCTGTCGCAAATGTAACACACTATTATTCTTTATGAAATGCGATAAAGATGTTCGAAACGCTGAAACGTGCTCTGTAATATTTTGGCCCCTCTGACAAAATGAGGCCGCAGTGCACTGCGTTCAAATCTGCGATTTCATTCTGAGTGTAACGTATACGAAAGAAAGCGACAGACAGCAAAGAAGGAAGAGAAAAACAGGGCCATTCATCTTAATTGAGTCTCATACGGGCATTTTGTTTTTCTTTGTCGCTGTGGCTGCAGTTCCAGACGCATGAACACCTCCTCCTGGCCAGTGCTGGAGACGAGCGTCACACAAACAGCAGCAGGCCCGCTGAACGTCCGTGCTACTCAGTGCTAAGTTCAGACACAGGAGGGCCAACGGGTAAGCGCTTTTATTCACTATAAGCTCTGCGAGGTCTTTTTTCTTTTTAAAAAAAGCTTTGTTCCATTATTGCTATCGAAATTTTGCCCTATACGTTATCCCTTGCCTACAAGGGGGAATTAAGTGTGCACTCGATGGACGCGAACAGTGCGTACGCGCGAAGGATCGCGGTCACGCGCGCTTAACTTTACAGTGATCGGTATTGTGTGCAAAAATGCAGGCGGTTTATCTGACAGGGCTCTTTGTTTATTCAAGTAGAGCGAGGTCGAAAGCCACGGACTTTTCGATATCTGAGGAGTGCCAAGTGCGCTATTAGCTATGCCTTACTAACTCGTGTATTTTTCTCGTGTAAGCAGGTTCGCATTATAATCAGTGCGCTTATTTCGAATACTTCCTCGATGTGGATTCCTACCTACTTGCTAGCACTGTTCAACGACAGCCATCCGTTCATGTTATGTTACTTTCCTCTGATCATAAGAGACCAATCGAACTTGTTGGCAAATTCATAAATGTCGCCAAGCGCAGGTGCCTGTTACTGATAAGATGTTTCTCCAGCTGGAAAATAATAAGAGATTTACAGACTTGCCGCGTACGGCAATTTTCGGACTTGTAACGTATGCAAATTTAATTGCTTTTTCTTTTAACTGAACTGCTTTTCTGCAGATTTTATTGCTTTTCCTGCAATTTCTTTTTGTTTACACATGCGAACAAATTCGAAAGCCAAATCTCTGATCAGCTAAAAGCGATTAGGGTGACACAGGACTAAGTCAAGAGTTGAGCGATATGACCTTGGAACGTTATGGCTGTTTTTTCGCTCCGATGGTTTGTTTCCTTTACTTGCATCTTAATGCGGCTCACATCTCGGAATAATTAGCAAGAAAGAAACATTACTCGGCTGCTACCAGCCGAACGCTAACACTTCGATGTGGCATCATTTTTTCGAGTAAGTGTTCTCTGTTTTGAGCATATTTTGCGACGCCATCAGCTTCAAGATCCTGAAATCATAAAACACTATTACGTCTGTGTAGTAAGACCGTCCTATTCTCTATACTACTACGCTCTAGACAAGGCTCCATTCACAATACCATTAACTTTGCCGAGCCGAGGTGTGTTAACACTACACAACAAAGTATAACGCACCTAATCACTCTCTAGTGCCAAAATACACAGCCTGATCCCACTAGGCGTTTATATAGGTTTGGATTGGTTTGGTTTGGGGGGGTTTAACATCCCAAAGCGACTCAGGCTTTGAGAAACGCCGTAGGGGAGGACTCCGGAAATTTTGACTACCTGGGATTCTTTAACGTACTCTGACATCGCACAGCACACGGGCGCCTTGCTTTTCGCCTCCATCGAAAAGCGGCCGCCCGAGGCCGGGATTCGATCCCGCATCCGTCGGAACAGCAGTCGAGCTCCGTAACCACTGCGCCACCCCGGCGGGGCCGTTCCTATAGGCCTCAATGAACTAACATATTTTCGTAAGGTGTGGGTAGTGCTGGAAAGAAAACGTCATTAAAAAGGCATTGAACAAGACCCAATGTTTTTTTTTTTTTTTTTCAGAACGATATAATCAACGAGGATAGCGACAGCATAATGATACATATACGACAATACAACAACAGTAGAGACACCGTACAAATATTTACGAATGTGTGAATAGACTTGTTATCAATATTATAATCAATGCGAATAGGGTAACTTTGCCATTAAATCGGAACGAACAGTAGAGCCAAAAAAATATAGAGTGCTAATCGAACATTTTGTGCATAAAACGAGTATTTGATCAAGCGAAACAGCGAAGGGCTATAGCAGGGGCGATGCTGCGCAGTGTTATACCTTGTACAATTATAACTATATAGATGTCAAAAGGCACTAGCAGGAACGCGACTCGAGTCGTGAGCATTAACTGAACCACCGTTATGTAATCAGTGCTGAAAAATTATCATTAGCTTCTGAATTAGCGCATGGGCGGGATCCACGTATAGGTCTTGGCCAATGAGATTGGGCATCAAATCATTGTATGACCTTAATGGTCGGTGCCACAAAAATGGACCGCATGACTGTTCTGAACTCTCCCGCCTTTCCACACACTACGGCGCTGCCGTGGGCTCTGCTTATGCAACAGTCTTCAGAAGAGACTACGGCGTTCTTTAATCGAATTTCGTACCAATTATTCGAAACTCATTAAGAAAACGTATTCGAATGGTTTGAAATAATTTTAATTATTCGTTACTTGATCCTTGCAGCAAATGGAATATGAAACATTTGATTCGCTCTTGGAAAATTTCTAATATTAGCATGCACATTTATAAAAATGGGAATATGCGCGCGATTAATACCTTTTTTCAGCGCCGCATTTTCTATATTCATCAAGTATCGTATCTTGCCGCCTAACGATGTCTCTTTAAGCAATCTCGTAAACGAGCATTTTTTTCTTTTTTTTTTTTCAAGGCTTAACGAGTGGCTATGGCAATCTAGTGTAATGAAGAAATGCAGCAGACTAGGGCAAAAGCAAGGTATCAAGACAGAGCGGACGCTTATTATAACTACACGACCGTTTCGGAGACAACTACGACCGTTATAAACTTTTGTGCACACCACTTGTAGTTAAGTGGGATCAATTTTCTTTCCTTCTGCTTGGTGTTGCAGCGAGCGTAGCGTATAGGCTATGCATAATTAATAAATTCAATCCAGCGCTTAATTGTTATCCGTGGGACGTTATTACATGATCTAGTAAACAATCCAAGAGGGTGCGCCCGTCGGCAAGCAAAGGAAAACGGAAACATACAAGGGCTAGTCGGTCTTCCGCAGCGATACGGTAAGGGAAACGGAACGGGAAGGTCTGCTGGGCACTGAGAGGAGGGGGCTAGAGGAGGGGACGCAGTGCGCGTCGTCTCTAGTGAGACAAGATAATGACGTCACGGCCAGAGCGGTCACAAGGGCATTTCCTGGAAATGAAAAGTCAGCAGTGGAGGCGGCGACCGGCTCCGGCTATACTTTTTTTTTGCTCTCCCCCATGCGTCTACTCTACGCGCGGCAAGCTTGTGAGACGTGGCGCCGTTTTTCGCCGACTACTACGAGTCTCCTTCCTTGTCCCTTTGTTCTTCCTCTTGTTTTGTTTCCTCAGTGTCTGCGCTTGACTCCACGCCGGACTGTCCCCGAAGATAGAACGTGGGATCTCATAAAACCATCGTAACCTAATCTGAACATATGAGATAACAGGAATTACAATAATTATTTGGATTAGGATCTAATAGCCCACCATGCAAACATTCTTCGATAGTCCGGGCCATCCTTTTGATATTTACTGAAAAAGCTGGTTGCCATTGTGTCGCTGACAATATTATTACAATAGATAATGTTGCTGCAAACGTTTGGGAGTAATAAGTTATATTTATACTACCATTAAGCAGTGGCTGACATATTCTTTTCAAATGGATGAAAAAAAAAAAAGTCAGTGCGGGCTACGTTTTTGGTTTGCTCTATCTGTAACCATGGCCGCTATCCGTCTTAGCCTGCAGCCAGCGCCTGTCTCACTGCTATATAATCTCAGCCTCAAGCAACAATTCAATGGGCAGCGGCCTGACGACGGGTTGCGCATTCAGAATATGAAATTTGTCGCTTTCACCCGATATACCACTCGGTAGCATTTCTAGTGTATGGACGCACTCCGATTTAAAGCACAACTCATAGTGCGGCCAAATTGGAATGAAAGTTTAGGAAATGTGAGAACTCAGTAAATTAGGAAGACTTTGAAACTTAGGTTTATTTCATCGTACGTTGACCCATTCAGCATCATAGGCGCAGCATCCAAAACCAACTCGCTACTATTGAAGTCCGAGTAAAAAACGGAACAACTCACTTCTCGCGAAATGCAGAGCGCAAATCATACAATAGCCAGGAAAATGAACACAAATTACCTTTAAAACTAGTAATATGTCTTATTTTTAACTCAAACTGGCTGCATGCAGCAGCAAATCGCAAAAATTGACTTTTTTTTTTTCAGCACTGCGTCCAGACGCCCAGTTTGATTTGAACTTGGCGAGTAGAACCCAAGACATGACGTCAATCTCAAACAAACTCGATCGTTTCACACCTCTATACATCACAGGCGGTCGGTAGCAGCCAACGTATGCGCACTGTAGGGCTGTCGAAGACAAAGGGCGCGTCCATTCGATATGGTTTCACATACAGCCAATGTATGCGCTAAGGGACAAGGCGGGCAATTTCATCACGAATATGGACAAGATAGTCAAAGTAGCCGAGCAGTTCTATACAGATCTCTACAGTAGCCAAAGAAGTCAGGACTCTAATGAGATTGGCGGTATAGGGAAATGCAGCCAGACGTTCCGGCAGTGACGAAGGACGAAGTTAAGAAAGAATTAGAAACTATGAAAAGGGGGAAAGAAGCTAGAGAGGATCAGGTAACTATAGATTTGTTGAATGACAGATGGGCGGGGGGGGGGGGGGGGATATCGTGCTTGAAAAACTGGCCACTCTGTATACGCCGTGCCTGGTGTCATCGACGGTACGGGAACCTTGGAAGAACGCAAACATTATCTTAATTCATGAGAAAAGTGACGCTAAGGAGTTGAAAAATCACAGACCAACAGCTTACTGTCTGTTAGGTATAAGGTACTTACCGACGTAATCGCTAATAGAATCAGGACAACTTTCGACTGCAACCAAGCAAAAAATCAAGCAGGTTTTCGGAAAGGGTACTCTACTATCGATCATATCCATACCATCAATCAGGTGATAGAAAAATTCTCGGAATATAACCATCCTTTATACATAGCATTCACTGATTACGAAAAAGCATTTGACTCTGCAGGAACCTCAACGATCATGCAGACATTGTGGAATCGGATTGTAGACGAGCCGCCGTACGTGAAAGTGCTGAAATATATATATTGTGAGCCCTCCACGGATCTTCTTTCATTTGTACATACCATGATCTTCGTCTTCCTCTTGTACATACCACCATCATCGTCCCGCGGCGCCGGCTCCTGCGCGCGCTTGGGTTTTCTCCATCAGATTAAACGCTGACACGGCATACCTTGCCTTGCCTTCACGACCTTGCCGCCTGGACCTGGCCTTCTTTCACAATATATAGGGGCTGCACAGCAACCATAGTTCTTCATAAAGAAAGTAACAAAATTCCTATAAAGAAAGGGGTTAGGCAAGGAGACGATTTCCCACGGTACTATACACAGCTTGCTCAGAAGAAGTATTCAGAGACTTGGAATGGGAGCAGTTAGGGATAAGGGTATATGGAGAATACCTCAGTAATCTGCGATTTACTGATGACTTTGCCTTGCTAAGTAACTCTGGGGATGAAATGAAAAGAATGATTGATGACCTAGACAGGAAAAGTAAGAAAGTAGGCTTGAAAATCAATATGCAGAAGACTAAGGTAATGTTTAACAGCCTAGGGAAGGAACAGCAATTTATGTTAGGTAGCGAAGCACTAGAAGTAGTAGGCGAATATGTCTCCTTCGGACAGGTAGTAACCGCAGATCCGGACCATGAAAGGGAAATATCAAGGAAAATAAGATTGGGATGGAGCGCATTTGTCAAGCCCTCCCAGATTATGACTAGCAGCTTACCGGTATCGCTCAAGAGGAAAGTATACAATAGTTGCATTTTACCTGTACTTGTCTATGGGGCTGAAATGTGGAGGCTAACAAAGAGGGTTCTACTTAGGTTGAGGACAACGCAGAGGGCTATGGAAAGAAAAATGGTAAGCATAATGTTAAGAGATAGGAAACGTGCAGAGTGGGTCAGAGAAATAAAAGTTACCGACATTCTAGTGGAAATTAAGGAGAAGAAATGGGCATGGGCAGGACATGTAGTGCGACGAAAGGATAACCGATGGTCGCTTAGGGTGACAAACTGGATTCCAAGAGAAGGAAAGCGTAGCAGGGGGCGGCAGAAAGTTAGCTGGGCGGATGAGGTTAAGAAGTTCGCAGGGGTCAAGTGGGTCACAGGACTGAGTTAATTTGAGGAATACTGGAGAGGCCTTCGACCTGCAGTGGGTATAGTCAGGCTGACGATGATGATGACGACAGCCAATACCGTCATCCACCCGCTTCACATGCTGTTCTCTCTCCATCACAAAGGATAGCTTGCATCACTTTCAACACCCAACAAAGGCATGACATAATTGTGTCACTTGGATGTGTAAATCAGACCCTTTGCGTGTAACCTTTTTTCAGGTAACATAATAGCCCCATGAGGATGGAAAGCTGGCGGGGTCACATAGTAGCTAGCAGGCCACTTTTAACTGACACCTTCTTTCTTTGAGAAATGTCTAAGTACGTGCGGACCATACGGCATAGTACATTTAGTAACTGTTCCATTCATTTTTGAAGCGAGGAAATAGAGCTCGGGCACTCGCATCCTTCTTTTTTCTCTCAGCGTAGGTATGCGCAATGAATTGCCAAACTGACTTTACCCAATGCTGCTGGACAAATAAATCACGAAAACGATATTCTGATGATTGATTGATTGATTGCTTGATTGATTGATTGAAATACGTATTTTATAAAACGCCCTGAAGGTGTACTTTGTATTAGGCATTTATGCGGGCATCTGGCCCCACTGCAGTCACGGCGGCTATGACGGGTGCTGGTTCGTTTGGCATCAGCTGCCGTAAAGCTTGGTGCTTGGGACGGCATCCAAAATATCTCCGAACTTCGCCCAGAGCATTGCGACGGACGCGCTGTGGATAGACACTGGAAGGAGCCAGTCGATGTAGGGGCCGGGCGGAAGAAAATTTTGACATCCGCCAGGCTCTGATGCTGCTATCGGGAAACCAAAAAGAAGAGGGCCTGAATTTGGCCTGTTCCTTGTATACGGTATAACTTAAGCAAACACCTTAATCAAATCTCAGGCTAAACTCTGTTTAAAATCGAATAAATAAATAAATAAATAAATAAATAAATAAATAAATAAATAAATAAATAAATAAATAAATAAATAAATAAATAAATAAATAAATAAATAAATAAATAAATAAATAAATAAATAAATAAATAAATAAATAAATAAATAAATAAATAAATAAATAAATAAATAAATAAATAAATAAATAAATAAATAAATAAATAAAT